>OU898278.1:91766491-92216491 GCA_918026665.1 Diabrotica balteata | reverse complement strand
GTGTGTGTGTGTGTGTGTGTGTGTGTGTGTGTGTGTGTGTGTGTGTGGTGTGTGTGTGTGTGTGTGTGTGTGTGTGTGTGTGTGTGTGTGTGGTGTGTGTGTGTGTGTGTGTGTGTGTGGTGTGTGTGTGTGTGTGTGTGGTGTGTGTGTGTGTGTGTGTGTGTGTGTGTGTGGTGTGTGTGTGTGTGTGTGGTGTGTGTGTGTGTGTGTGGTGTGTGTGTGTGTGTGTGTGTGTGTGTGTGTGTGTGTGTGTGTGTGTGTGTGTGTGTGTGTGTTGTTTTTATTGGCGGTCGTCTGGAACGTAGACGGTTACCGTTGGCAGCATCAATATCTTAATGGATTGGCATGATCTCGTTACTAAGTATTTTTCTGTACTCACTAGTGAGAGAGTGTATGCAGCGTAGTTTGGGTGGTGGAATGTGGTGGTGGATTTGATAACACCAGCAATCATTCTCATTGTATTGTTCAATTGGGCATCTACTTTGTATATGTGGCCTGTTAAGCCATGCTGAAGACCAGTGTTCCGCGGTTGAGAAGACAAGGCCTAGGGCAGATGATTGCAAGTTGGAAGCTTGTTTCTGGATTTAAGTTTTTCCGCTGTTTTTGACAGATGTTCCTTGAAACATAGGGTACTGTTAAGAGTCACCCCAAGGTACTTTGATGTTTTATTGTACGCGAGTGTGGTGTTTTCGAATTGGATGTTGAGTGTTTTTCCTGCAAGCCTGTTAGTTAGATGAAAACTGGAAACCTCTGTTTTGGTAGCATTTGGTTGGAGCCTCCATTTACCGAAATACTTTCCCACTGTGTGTAAGTCTGCCGTAAGGATTTCTTCTGTTACACCTTGTTGCAAGTACCCAGTCATCGTCGTAACCAAACTTCCTTGATCTGGTTTCTGGTATATCAGCGATGTACAGGCTAAAGACAAGAGAAGCTAGGACAGATGCCTGAGGCAATCCAGTCTTCAGTTTTCTTGGGGTGCTGATATTGTTTCCCATCGTTAAATCGGATTAAAGCTGTCGGTCGGCTACCATGCCTTTGTATATTAAATATAGAGAAAATGTTAAAAATTTACCTAATAACCTTAATATTTTTAATGTTTTTAGATTTAGAAGAAGAAAAGAAAGTAGATTTCTCAAAACATATATTCCTTGAAGAGCATTTGGAACCGTGGTGTCCCCAAAAAGGGCCGATAAGACATTTTATGGAGTTAGTTTGTGTTGGTCTTTCAAAAAATCCATATCTAACGGTAGAAGCTAAAATTGAACATATAGACTGGTACAAAAATTATTTTGAAGAAAAGAAGAAACTATTGCAAGAAGTTGGAGCCTTTCCTACTGAAGATCAAGGTCAAAAACAAAAACATATAGAATAATAGATGTACTACTAAATGAATAAAATGTATGTTCTTTATTTTTCGTTTGATATTATATATTAACACGTGTACTACAAGTTATAGTACTAGTTATATACTCCAGTTGTCAGAGACTTGATCTCTAAAAACAAGACGAACAAGCTGAATTTTACCGAGAATGTTAATTTTGAGACCCCAAAAAAGTTTGCCACTCCTACTCTTGGGCTTCCTTCTAAAAACGCCCTCGTAGGAGGGAAAACGGAAAACACCGATTTACCAAACGAAACAACGCTTAAAGCTACCGGCGAATTTGAATGTTGTTTGCGCACCAAAAAATGTTTTTAAATAAAATTGATATCAATTCGACGGTAAAAATTCGATATCTTTTGATCAGAGTGTCCTCTCGAAAAAATATATCGAATTTTTAGCGCCGAGCTGATACAAATTTTATTTAAAAAATTGGTTTCTGATAGAACGTTTCAAAAAGCGCGAATGAACATTTTTGTTCAGAATTATCTCAGCTACATTTCTTGTTTGAAACATTTTCTTCTATAGGTTCTTGGTAAATCGGTATTTGCCGTAATTCAAAGTTAGACAGTTATGGGAGGTAGTAGGAGTGGCAAATTTTTTTGCATCTTTGTCACAAATTGGCATTCTCAGCAAAATTCAGCTTGTTCGTATGATTTTTAGAGGTTCAGTGGCATTTGCGTCTCTTACAACTGGACTACTATTGGTAGAATGTGTGGATCATAAGGTTATCTGAGCCAAAAGTATGCTTTAAAAAATAATCTTTTATGTCGTAATAGACTACTACTTTTCCGGTAATAACCCATAGAAAATAAAAGTCTCATCAGCTGGTGCCAAAAAAAATACAGACAACTTATTAAATGTGGCGCAAATTGCCACAACACACATTAATAACACAAGTACACATTTTCATTACTGCAACTAGAAAAGGAATGATCATTCTACCTAGTTGCTTTGCTACAATCCCAATACAGTGTTTGTACAGTTGCGGTCACGGAATAGTTTACACCTTACTTTTTATATTGTAATACTGTAAAATTGCAGTGTCGTACGGATTTGATAAATGTCAAAGTCAAAAAATTTCAAAACGTCAATGCTTTCGCGAGTGTTCAACAATAAAATAAAAGTATATTAAACTCTTCCAAAATGGTTAGAATACATTTGAATTATGCGCAAAAAGCAAGAGCAATTGCCAAACTCGAAGAAGGTTGGTCACTAAGGCAAGTTGCTGCTGATTTGAACGTGAGTCATATGTGCATATGGAAGATTAAACAAAGATGGGATAATTTTCACTCTATAGCACGGTTGGGCGGTTCAGGAGGGCAGAAGATTTCCACAGATCAACAGGATGAGATGTTAGTAGATTATTTGAGAGAATCTCCTTTTGCCACAGCTCAAAAGGCAAGAGAAGAGGCAGCGTTTCCAGGCAGTATTCGCACTGCACGTCGAAGAATTAAAGCAAGTGGACTGCTAAATTGTGTAGCTGCACGGAAACCTTTTTTGACTGAGGATCACAAGAGGAGACGAGTTGAATTTTGTAATGAATTTATAAACCGCGATGAGAATTTTTGGTCTAGGGTTGTATTTTCCGATGAAAAAGTATTTCAGTCGTATAATAATGGTCGAATAAGAGTTTATAGGCCGAGAAATCATAGGTATGATGAACAGTATACGCATCATTTAAGAAATAGTGGAGGATTCTCTGTCAACGTATGGGAATGGATAAGTGCCGAAGGCCCGGGCGTTTGTTATCATGTAGAGGAGAAGTTAACAGGATTATATTACAAACATATTATTGAGCACACAATGTTGCCATCGGTGATCCAGAGATTCCCCAACAACGACTTCATCTTCCAACATGACAATTGCCCGGTGCATACGAGTAGAATTGTTCGAGAATGGCTAGAAGAAACTGATGTTAATGTTCTTCCGTGGCCTTCCCGTAGTGCAGACTTTAACCCCGTCGAAAATGTGTGGGCAGAGTTAACAAAGAAACTAAATGAAAGAAACCTTAGACCACGGAATAGAATTGAATTATGGAAAGCAATTGAGCAGGCATGGGAAGAGCTTGTTAACTATAACATGAGGGGATTGGTGCTATCTATGAACAGAAGACTGCAAAATTGTATTGACAAGAATGGGGCTTCCACCAAATATTAATTATTATTTATCATTGTTTATCGTTATTTAATATAAAATAGATTTAAAATAAAATGCATATTAAAAAAAAAGACTTCTTTATTTTCGTTATTAAGATCATAATCCATTTTATTCAAAAAACTGTTTTCTATATTTTTCATTTTGTAAAATATTTTGATATTTTAATTTTAATTTTGATATTTTAGCGACGGTCATGTTCAATGCTGCTGCTAAGTTTATCAGTTGTAATCCATTATCGCTACTGATGTTGTGTAGGCTATGCCTGCCTATAGTCGGCATAAAAACTCACTCTCGTCCTATTCTTGCATTCATGTCACCTAGAACTATCTTGATGTCATTTCTGGGCATCTTCTATAGGCTTGTTCTAGGTCTTCGAAAAATTGTTCTTTAATGTCTTCTAGTTTGTCGTTGGTCGGGGCATGTGCATTATTTAAACTGTAAAGAATTTACCTTTTAAGCGTAAATAGCACATTCTTTGACTGTAGGCTTTAAAATCAATAACTAGGCCTTTTGTTCTTTGGTTTACTATAAATCCCACTCCATCTATGTGTTGGTTTTCATTGCAGCTGTAATATATGGAGTGGCCCCTAACCCTCAAGCCGGAGGGCCAGGGACTCTGTTGTGTTGCCATACCAGTCTGTTTTGGTTCACGGGTGGTATTTTATTTCCCACCTACCCGCCAGTCCTAGGACTGGTTAGGGCGTTCTCCTATCCACCACCTGGGGACGCGTCCGATGGGCGACAGACAACATCTACACGGATACTTTATTATTATATTATATTTATTATATATTATACTTATAATACTTATTACAAATAATGCAGCAGTTTCTTTAGAACCAATGATGCTATTTAATATGAGATGATCTTTTAAGGTAAGGCCCACAAATTGTTATAAAACTTGTCTGTTTAAACTTTTAAAACTGTTTATACCTTTTTAATCCACAGACATGTAATATTGGCATAATTATTGTAATTTCCAACATCTACTTTGTTTATCTTTATTAGACAACACCCTAATATGGGTTTTTATCATTTCAGCATTTGTTTAACTTTGTATCGAGACCAGAAGATGCTTTGCATATTGTAGAAAGCGAAACCGGTCGTCTGATAGTTAAATTAAATTGATTGTGAGTAAGTCTTATTTATTATTTCTTTACCTATTTAAAAAGTTTAACGTTATTTAGTTTACCTATTTCTTAATTTGGTTTATAAATAAAATATTTTGATTATGACTTTAATTTAATACAAAACATAAAATGTTTGATGTAAAATTCAATTATTCTGTTATTTTCTCAAATCCTACTATTAACTATCCTAATGATATATTTATTTTATTTAATATTTATTTAACTATTAACTTTATTAAAGGCATTTTATAAGAAAAAATTTAGAAGTATTTCTTAGTTTTTGTCTAATTTTCTTTCGTTGCCAGGAGTAATTGCGTTAAATCAGAATTATGTAGTTGATTTGTAAAATGCGATTATCTCGAAGACTGTTGAGTTTTGAAGTTATTAACAAGTATACCGTTTTTTTTTTGTTAAAATAATGTATCTTTAATATTTTTTATCACAAACACCGAAAACTTACAGAGTAAAAAAGATAAGTGCAAATGTATGCCACATATGTGCCACCCTATATCAGCTACGTTAAATTGTGCATTAAATTATAATTTGTGATGTTCAATAGTACACAGTTATGAATTTTTATACATAAATGTTCACAAACATGAAAGTTATAGCGAAAATTAAAATTTTAAATGTCCATTTTAACACCCTGTATCTTTCTTAATATCAAAATTTTATTAAAGCAATTTGGCTTAAATCGTAACATTTTAAAGTGTAGAATCTACGGTTTCTTTTTGTACAATTACTTAACGACCACCCTGTATATATATATATATATATATATATATATATATATATATATATATATATATATATATATATATATATATATATATATATATATATGGGATAGTTACACAGACACAATTGTTCAATTAGTCAGTAGTTATTAAAACTCGACAAGAAGCAAGGTATGAAATTTAAATAAAAAAAACAAGACATATATCATTCAATATATTTGTCACAAATATTCCTAATTAAAACTTTTATAATAATACAAAACCTTAAATATCCTCATATCTTTTAATTCGTCTGTTTTATTATTTGATCTATTTTAACTTATCGCGTTTGTACCCTTATTTTAACTTTATCTCAGATCGATCACAGATACATTACACATAAATATGATTAAAAAACAAATAAAAACGATACAAAAAAAATTCTATAGTCAAAACAGAACACAAAACATAGCATTGAGTTTATAAAATATAACAAAAATAAAATCGATCGAAAAAAAAACGACCGAGAAGAAAAAATTTATCATAAGAGTTTATAATATTGGTACCTCATGAAACATGAGACACACTTATATATCCTTAAATTAAATACCAAACAAGATTAAAAATATTTACTGTATGCTATGCTTTTACTAAAAATGCTTACAACCTATATAACATTACACATTTGACAATCTTTTCCTTTTACCGGAATACATATTAAGTCTGTAATATAGCTTATTTTCTTTTGAAGCTGCTTTGATTACATGGTACGGTACGGTAACATGGTTTAATTTCAGGGGTTTTTCAGATATAGGTTGGGTAGTACTCATAATGGTGGTACTTCGTCCCTCGTCGCTTTGATCAATAAAGTCGAATTTGTAACGATATACCGAATGCTGGTTTACCTCGTCCATGTGCTGAACATTCAATTTGAAAATGAATTCTGCACTCCCTGCTGCGGATTGTATTGCTAAAAGGAGAAACATAAAAAATATTTTTAATATTCCTCAATAAAAAAATAAATAAATAATACCAAATTATTTGTCAATATGTAATTAATTTCTTCGCGGACAAGATGGAAATAATAGTCGAATAGTGTTCATCATTGTATGACGAGGCAATCGCATTTAGAGAAAACCTAAGAAAAATATATCACGTGGGAGCAGGTAATACTATATTACACAAACGTTGCTGCACCACATGGGAATCCTTAGCGTAGGAATTATTATGAGTAAACACATACAGCTCGTCAAGAATACCAATGTCTCTAAGTTTTGACAAGAATATAAATTTGGAGGGAGGATCCGTCAGTGGCCCGCATATACTCAGTTTCATTTTGTTAGCAGAAGCAAACAGATCAGACGCTTATCAATTACACTGGTGTATGACTTATTACTCCGGTACCGTTACAATGGAATTTAAATCAAAAGTTCATCGTAAAGTTTTGAGTGGTTAATCTCGTGAAATTATAGTCATATATTTTATATATGGTGAAAAATGTAATATATTTTATGAAACGAGAAGCGTAGGATAAAAATCCAATAATAGAACTAACGAAAATTCAAGAACGTGTTTCGCGCGCAACTGGTGTTATTTGGTTCTGTAAAGAAAATTTCAAAGGAAATGAGACCAGTTGAAGATGGTGAAAGCGATCCGTTCCATACACCTAATATTAAAAGATAAAAAAGTACGACCAAAACTAAGTTGGATAATATGGATAAGGAAATTATAGTTTATTCGTCTTCCGGGTTTGGACCGTGTCATTTGTGAGTGACCCAAAAGTGGGTTCATCTCGACGTTTCGCTACAATTGTATGTAGCTTCTTCAGGAGAACAAAGAAAAAGAAAAAGAAATCAAAAGACAAGAAGATGGGTAGTTAGCAACGGTAACTCAGTTACTCAACGCAACCAGAGGCGAATACTAATTCTTCAGGAGAACAAAGAAAAAGAAAAAGAAATCAAAAGACAAGAAGATGGGTAGTTAGCAACGGTAACTCAGTTACTCAACGCAACCAGAGGCGAATACTAACTACCAAGATGGGCATTTGGTCACAGTAACTCAACTACTCAACGCAGCCAGAGGTGAAAACCAAATGCCAGGACAGGGATTCACGTCCAACAGCTCAGAACACTAACGCGTCGAGAGGCGGGGAGTGAATCCTCGGGGATTCCTGTCCTGGCATTTGGTTTTCACCTCTGGCTGCGTTGAGTAGTTGAGTTACTGTGACCAAATGCCCATCTTGGTAGTTAGTATTCGCCTCTGGTTGGGTTGAGTAACTGAGTTACCGTTGCTAACTACCCATCTTCTTGTCTTTTGATTTCTTTTTCTTTTTCTTTGTTCTCCTGAAGAAGCTACATACAATTGTAGCGAAACGTCGAGATGAACCCACTTTTGGGTCACTCACAAATGACACGGTCCAAACCCGGAAGGCGAATAAATTATAATTCTGACTCTGGCCGTGGAAGCCTACGATTTCATTTGATAAGGAAATTCTTCAGAGATTTGTAATAAATCTTCACGTCCACGAAAAAACGTTCCCACTTTGAGAGGCATACACAGGAAATTTGTCAATGAAATTAATTACACAGGATCGTATGAAAGTTTACGAAAAGTATTACATAAAATTGGTTTCCGGTGGCGAAAAACTCAGACAAAGAAAAAATTACTTATGGAAAAACCTGACATTCAACAAAAAAGGATAGCTCTTTTGCGAAGTATTAAGAGATACAGAAATGAAAATCGTCCTATAGTATACATGGACGAAACATACATCTACTCTTGTCACACATTCAATAAAAGTTGGAATGATGATTCTCACGATGGTTTGGTAAGCTTATCTCTAAAGGACAGAGGTTAATAATAGTTCAGGCAGGAGGGGAAATGGGGTTTATAAAAAATTCCTACTTAAAATTTAAATCAAATTTAAAAACTGGTGATTACCATAGTCAGATGAACTTTCAAAATTATAAAAAGTGGCTAGTGGAAATGTTGATTCCGAACGTACCACCACAAAGTGTATTAGTGATTGATAATACCTGATGCCACAATGTTCAAAGTGAAAAAAATATAACGACTGCATCAAAAAAAGATGAAATAAAAGAGTGGCTAAGAAAGAGAAATATACCATTTACAGATGACATGGTGGTAAAATGAAAATTGCATTTTTTGCATAAGTTATGATTTCAACAATCATTACAGTAATGATTGTTGAAATCATAACTTATGCAAAAAATGCAATTTTCATTTTACCAGTATGAATTTTGTTCACAAACTTTCCTAACACTTTCCCGAATCGAAGTCATAATATAATACTTATATTTTTTCGCCTATTTTGCTGATGGGTGCATATACCTTAATGACGTTAGTTTTTATTGGCAATACATCGATTTGGATTAGTAGTTTTCTGTCGGATATTAGACCAGGGAAACCAAATGATAACAACCCTAAGAACTACAGAACAATAGCCCTACTATCGACGACGTTCAATCTACTAGAACGACTTATCTACAACAGAATTAGTCCAAAGCTACTCGAATCGATACCGGTCGATCAGACAGCTTTCCACCGAAAAAAAGCTGCGCAGATCAGGTTCTTTCACTTACCACATTTATTGAGGCAGTCTGGAGAGAAGGCATGGTATACAAACTGAAGAATGGACTGCCCAGGGATTTGTTCTAGTTCCTCTCCTCTTTAGCCTGTACATAGCTGATATTCCAGAAAAAAGATCAAGGAAGTTTCGTTACACCGATGACTGGGTCCTTACAACAAGGTGTAAGTCATTCGAAGAAATAAAAAAAAATCCTCACGGCGGACTTGTACAAAGTGTGAAAGTATTTCCGTAAATGGGGGCTTCAACCAAACGCTAACAAAACAGAGGTTTAAAGTATCTATCTTAATAACAAGCTTGCAGGAAGAATACTCAACATCCAATTCGAAAATACCAAACTCGCCTGACCGCCAATAAAAACTGCACAGACTGCTATGGAAAATGAGTTGAAAATGATCAACAAAATGGCGGTTTACCCTGCATCACAGAAAAACCACCAGGTTTTGACTTACCACGCAGACGCAACACATGGACTATGCTGAACGGAATCAGAACCCAACATGGCACATGTGGTTACATGATGCACAAGTGAGGTAAACGACCATCCCCACTCTGTGACTGAGGACAACCACAAACCATCTGTCACATCACAGAACAATGTCCCACAAGATGCAATCATGGCGACTCCAGAGTCGATAGACTATATAAATAAGTTAAATGTTCGTAGTATGCATTATGATTTATACAAAATATATGTAAATTTAGATGTAAATGTGTAAGAGCCATACGATAAATAAATAAAAATAAAAAATGTACTTACTTTTTATACTCAGTCTAAACATTTCTCCAAATGCTGATACAACTAGTGTAGTCTCTTTCTTGTGCAATATATTTAAGGTATTAACAACGTTGAGCTGTATAACGCCTTCTTTATGTGCAGTGTTGATATGACCCAGAAGACTTGTTCGTTTAAATTTCTCGCCACATTTGAAAATGCAAACGGTATCTGCCAAATCACAGTTCTTTTCATGATCCCGAATGTTGTCGGATGTGGTTGAAAAACCACAACCGATATCTCGATTTCTACAGGGATAATTTACTTTGGTTGTCAGTTTCTCTACTGTAAAATTTCGTGTTTTACTGGCTAAGGAACTGCGACAATTGGGACAGCTTTGAACCTTTTCAATGCATTCATTACATAGACTGTGACCTGAAAATAGTAAGTATCGAGTATTTAGTTTAATATAGAAACAGTTTAAGATCGTATATCAAACATACAAAATCCTTATTCTACGTATTACACTTTTGAGTACAAATTCTCAATTTATCATTGTCATCATCTGTATTTCCACAATATTGGAAAAATAGTTTTCTTACACCTATCTATAAATCTGGTAATCGCGAGTGTGTTAACAATTATAGAGGTATAACTATTGAATCAGCAATCCCGAAACTTCTTGATAAATCGGCATCAATAAATCTCACCTGGGCTTGCAGAAACATAATTATTGATGAACAAGAGGGTTTTTCTAACGGGAAATCAACTGTAACAAACCTTGTCAATTACCAACAATACTTGTTGGGTGCATTTGAGAATAAAATTCAGGTTGACAGCGTTTACACTGATGTCTCAAAGGCCTTTGACCAGGTTAATCATAATCTTTTGGTTCACAAACTTCATGCATCTGGCTTTGGTGACCCCATTGTTAATTGGATTAAAAGTTTTCTGATGGGACGTACACAGCAAGTTCGTATTAACAATTATATTTCAAAAGAATTTCATTGTTATTCTTGTGTACCACAAGGGTCTCATTGTGGTCCCTTGTTTTTAACTTGTTCATTAACGATATTGGTAAGGCTATCAAACACACACACTTCCTGCTATTTGCTAATGATCTTAAGATATTTCGTTGTATACATAATAAATCGGATAGAGATCTCCTGCAAGATGATGTAAATAACATATGTTTATGGTCTAAACAAAATGGTTTAAGCTTAAATCCAACTAAATGTTCTTGTATTTCATTTGGTCGTATAAATAATCTAATAGCTAATAGATACATTCTTAATGATGTATTCTTGGATTCAGTTACTGAGATTATAGATTTGGGTGTATTATTGGATTGTGCATTGACATTTAGAAGCCATTTTCTTCAAATTAAGGATACAGGATTTCGTAATCTTGGTTTTATTTATCGTAACAGTCATGATCTCTCACCTATTGTATTTAAATTATTGTATTGCTCTCTGGTACGCTCAGGCCTTGAATACTGCTCTGTTGCCTGGTCCCCGTTTCATCAAGTATACATTGATGGATTGGAGAGCGTTCAGAGGAAGTTTCTAAGATCTTTAGCTTTTAAAGCACATATAAAAATAAAAAATACTGAAAATTATTTCGTAGATTATTCTATAATAATGTCTCATTTTAACATTGCTACATTAAAGAACCGCAGGTTAAGAGCTGATATGTTATTTTTGTTTAAAATTCTAAACAACATTATTAATTGTCCCTCGTTATTAGCCAATGTACACTTAAACACAATGCATAGAACTCGACACACTGCACTCTTTTATATTCCTTTTCATAGGACTGATTATATGCTTGTCATTTTCCCTTGTCGAGAATGCTCAGCTCTTGCAATGACCTCCTATTGGATCCTGTCTGCCCAGCCATTAATGCTTTTAAAAGGCAACTTAAGAATCTGACTATTAATCTAGATATGTGATACTGATACTTTTTTTTAAATTTTTGTGATATGATATATTGTTTTAATGTACAAATTTTAACTGTTTACTTGTTTCTTTGTTATTGTTTTGATGTTTATTGTACATGATCTTTACTTTTTACTATTTGTTGTATTTTATTGTAAATGGTTCTACCGTTGAAATAAATAAATAAATAAATAAATAAATATGAGACCCTTAGCATATAATAATAATAGCGTTCATTGTCCAACAAAATCCATTTATAGGACAAAATACAATACTAAAGTTAAATGAAATATTAATAATTCATAGGTACTAACTAAATAAAACAATTTTCGAGTATTTTACCTTAACATAAAGAAACGACTCAATCACCTAGGTAGATCTCAGCCATCCTAGTAATCTGCTTTAAACTGCAGTGAAATATATCGCAGTAAAGCACTTAAGGAATTATAATAGTTGCACATGAGAAATAGAGGATAATTTAACATAAGATTAGTTCTAGCTTGTGTATTTCTGAACGTAATTGAATTTCTCACTGGATAAGATGGAACGTTAAAATTTATTTGTCGAAGAATATCAGGCAGTCAATGAGATTATGTAGTAGCTTGTACAGGAATATTAAGGAGGCATTAATTCGTTTAGATTCTAATGATACTACGTCCAAACCGCTACACAACTCACTATTGCTGATGCCCCTCTTGAGATATATGCCGTTAATTTTGAAAGACCAAAATTTTAAAAATTTACGCTGCACCTGCTCTATAATTTGGATATGTACATCATAAAAAGGTGACCAAATGACAGAGGCATATTCCAGTTTACAGCGTACAAAAGTGTAATAAAGTAATTTAATAGTAGTATTAGTGAGATTTCGACTATTTCTAATTATGAATTCATAAGATATAAGTGCTTCATTAAACTTTAAATTAACATGTTAAACAAAGGTGAGTTTATAATCAAATGTAACACCAAGGTCTTTAATTTTATTCAAACGTTCAAGTTCCTTGCCATCGATAATATAAGGATGGTATATATTAGAGTGTTTCCTAAAATAACTAACTACTTTGCACTTATTGGCATTAAGATTCAAATGATTTGCATTACACCATTCATGTACACGATTCAGTTCACTCTGCAGAAAATGACAATCATCAAAGTCGCTTATCAATGAATAAATCTTTAAATCATCGGCATAACATAAACATGGTGCAGAAATTGATTCACACAGATCGTTAATAAATAACAAGAACAATAATGAACCTAGATTAGAACCTTGTGGAACACCTGAAGAAGCTAGGTACTTTTCCGATTTGTAGCCATTATAAGCAACAAACTGCGTTCTATTTGGCAAGTAAGACCTCATCACGGCATCCTCAGAAAGACCAAAGAGACACAATTTAGAAAGTAATACGTCGTGGTGAATTCTGTCGAACGCCTTCGTAAAGTCAGTATATATGACGTCAACTTGACTTCTATTATCTAGAGCCGCTGAGATATATTGTGTGACCATTAATAAGTTTGTCATAGTGGACCGATTGGAGACAAAACCATGTTAATATTGAGACAGCTGATTACGAGTGCGTGAATAAATACCAAACTATTTCAAAGACTTTCGACAGATTGCAAATAATGGAAATTGGTCTATAGCTTTCTACCTGACCCTTTTCACCATTTTTTAATATTGGGCACACTTTTGATTTCTTCCAAAGACTCGAATATTCCTTGTTAAGAAGACACAAATTAAAAATGTTTAATAGTGGCACAGTTAAGGCACCTATGCAATCCTTAACCAAAAAGGATGGAATATTATCAGGTTCACACGTCTTTCAATTTCTTACTAGCAAAAATTATCTCAGACTCTAAAATAGGAAAAAAATTTAAGTAATCTGCGTTAACTGATGAAGAGTTAGCCTTGAAATTAATATCTGATGACATAAAAACACTCTTGAAAAATTCTGCAAACACATTCACAATATTTTGTGGGTCGGAGGTAGTAATGCCATTATATTTCATCGCACCAGGAATTCTTGAACTATTATTTTTCAAATTTACGTACGACCAAAACTTCTTGGGGTTGATGGATAAAGCACTTTGGATATTCTCGACATATACATTGTATGCCAAACTGATTTTGATTTAACAAGGTGTCTTAACCGTTGAAACTTAAGCAAATCACAATGATTTTTGAATCGTTTAAACTTTTTTCTAAACTTTGCTTTTAATTTGATGTTGTTAATGATATCAGCATCGAACCAGGGTGGGTATTTATGGCTAAAATTTTTATAAACTGGAATATACTTATTAAACACAGAAAAAATCTTATCATAAAAGTTATTTAAAGTTTGATTAACTTCATTAGAAGTATCCAGAGAATTTCAATCCGTTTCATACAGTTCTCGATATAAGGCAGGAAAATTTGATTTTTTAAAGTTGTAAGTTAATTGCTCCAAATCATACCTAAATTTAGGCTCTTTTACAAATATATCCGTAAATTTTATTAGAAGAGCTGGGTGATGAGAGTCTTCATAGACCAAAGGTGAGTCATCGTGCTTCACTTCACAACTGAAATGCGATAAGACCAAATCTAGCAGTCTACCCAAATAATTAACAACATTGTTAAATTGTCTAAGGCCAGTAGAGCCCGCAAAACTTAAAACTACAGAAGTTTTGAAATCAGACATATATCTTTATCTATAAACCTTGAAACATTAAAATCGCCTAAACCAAATTTAACTTAAAGATGCAGTAGCAGTAAACAAACCAAGACAGATTATCAACATTATGAATATTACGAGGAGCAATCCCAAATCATGATTTACAATGTATAAACGTACATAATATCCACCTCATAAACTATATAAATAGACATCGTATACGAAACTCAAGTATTAACAGCATACCATATCATTTAGTAGTCCTTGTACGCGGAAGAATTGCTATAACTTAGTTGGACCACTGTTGTTCTAGTGATAATATTTTAGCCAGGGCGTGCGTCAGGGAATTATTGTGCTTGAATTTATTCATTTTTAGTTATAATAAATGTTATCATTTATATTTTATGATCAGAAGAATAACAAAGATAAAATCAAATTAATAAATGTTACAATAAGGTTTTCGAACAACATAATAATGTGAATTCGTTATTGTAATGCATTGAATTAATAAAATTAAATTAAATATGTAAAAATTGTTTTAAAATTAAATGTAATATCTAATGGCGGTTTCTCACCAAACGGACAAAATAAAAACAAAACACAAACTCGTGTCCAATAAAACAAAATAGCAACTTTTCACAAACTTTTTAAAGACTGGCGTGTTTTGAAACAGTTCGTTTTGTTTTTCGAGTCACGAGTTTTTGAAACTTGAGTCTGTTTACTGGAAACGGTCAGTTGTGTATTATTAATGGACTACCTCACCTCTGAAGTCACAATGGGCGGGGCTTCGAAAACCTTTCTAAACATTTCTACACTAAATACAAGATAGAGCTGCAGTAAGTATAAATAAATCGTCAACAGTATGAATGTTACGAGGGGCACTCGCAAATCATGATTTTAACGATGTATAAACCTATATTTTCCTGTATTATGTAATACATATGAAAATATGAAGTAGACATCGTAGCATAAGTTGCGGCCGACCGTATGATTTATAGTCATTATATTTAAAGTGATTATTGACTCAAGCAAGGCCTCTGGTTGAGTTCAAAATAAACAACTGATTGAATCCTAACATGCAACATAGAAAATGAAAGGAGAGGGGATAACGATTATATTAAGATAGACAAAACAAACAACATGACTACCAAAACGGCACTACACAGCATCTTCGTTATTAATATCCGTATAGTTACATACGAGATATCATAGGACGCTATGGATGAAAATAGATTTACTATAAGACAAATTTTGATTTATTGAATCAAGGAAGGCCTCTGACTGAGTTCAAAATAAACAACTGATGCTAACATTCAGCATAGAAAATGAAAAGTAAGGGGATAAAGATTATATTACGATAGACAAAACAAACAAGACGACTACCAAAAGGACACTACACAGCATGTTTGTTAATAATGGACGTTTAGTTACATACGAGATATCATAGGGCACTATGGATGACATTAAATTTACTATAAAACAAATTTTCATTTATTGACTTCAAGAAGGCCTCTGGTTGACTAAAAAATAAACAACTGATCGAATCCTAACATGCGACATAGCAAATGAAAAGTGACGATATAACGAATCTATTAATATATGTAATTGATTTTCTATCTTAATATATTTGTTATATCATTCCCTTTCATTTACTATGTCGCATGTGAGGATTCGATCAGTTGTTTATCTTGTACTCAGTCAGACGCTTTTTAATCCGTAGTGCACTATGATATCTCGTATGAAAGTATACATCCATTAATAACGAAGAGGATTTGTAGTGCCCTTTTGGGTCGCCCTGTTTGTTTTTTCTTTCCTTAAGTAATCGTTATAGCTCCCCTTTCATTTTGTATATCGCGTGATAGGATTTAATCAGTTGTTTATTTTGTACTCAGCCAGAAGCCTTCTTTGTCAATCAATCAAAATTTGGCATACGGTTTTGCTTTCGTATTAAATTATTAAAACAATATGTACAATTACAAGTGAATTTTATTGTTTTCCAAATAAAAACTGAAAACATATTAATAAGTTACTACTTTTGATTCGAACTAACACACAATTTACCTTAAAAAATAAGTGTATTTTATGTTTCGATTTTGATCATTTGAGTGTCAAAACAACGTTGCAATTACTGCTTTATTATTTTTGTCAAACCATAAGTTTCTTTTTATTTTACAGTAGGGACGTTTATTTTGAATTTCCTTGAAAATAATACTAACATTGTATATTTTATCTTCTTATAGGAAATATAAAAGCAAAACCGCACGCCTATGGAGTCTTACGTAGCATAGCCTGGTTTTGTTTACTTTTACTGCACGTCGAATTTGAATCAACTGTAGTACTAGAATGCATTCCATTCTTGGGACCATGCATTCGTGATGTTGAACTCCTCATGTATCATTCTTGCCGTTTTCATTGGTGGTTTTCTAGAACGTAGACGGGTATTTCGTGCATCCTCGGTATCTTTTTCTATTCTCTTTTCTCTTTTCTTTTCTATTTTTTTGTATTCACGTGTAAGTGCGTCAACTCGTCGTAAATGTGGAGGTGGAATGTGACTTAATACTGGAAGCCATTGGGTGGGAGTTGATTTAATTGTACCAGCTATCATCCTCATAGTGCTGTGCAGCTGAGTGTCGACTTTTTTACGTGTGGAGTGTGTAGCCAAACTGGGGCACAATATTCAGCGGTCGAGAAAACAAGGGCTAAGGTAGTAGAGCGCAAAGTGGAAGCCGATGCTCCCCAGGTGGTACCGCAGAGCTTCTGTATAATATTATTTCTTGTACTCAACTTTTAGGCAGTTTTTGTTAAATGCTCTTTAAATGATAGCGTTCTGTCTAGTGTTACGCCCGGGTACTTCGATGTTTTGTTGTGGGAAAGTGTGGTATTTTCAAACCGTATGTTGAGTTCCTTTCCAGCAAGTTTATTGTTCAGGTGAAAGCAACTAACTTCTGTTTCGGATGCATTTATTTGAAGCTGCCACTTGCGAAATATTTGCTCAATATATATAAGTCTGCCGTCAGAACTTCTTCACATGTTTCTAATGTTCTGTATCGTGTAGTGAGGACCCAGTCATCGGCGTATTCGAACTTTGTATTTGTATTTGTTATAATATCATATTCTGAATATATAATGGGAAGAGTACTAGAAGAATTGGTTGAGAAAATACTATAGGAGGCAGAAAAATCAGCAACTTGCGAAACGCAGATGACACACTTATACTAGCAGCGCATTAAGGCGAAATGATTTCCATCACTGAATGACAAGACGGATAAGCGAAGAATTCGGACTTCAGAGAATACCGGAAAAATAAAAATAATGATCGTAGACAGAGCAAATAATAATCTACCGCACATAAACCATTTGGCGAATTTCGAAATGGTAGACAGATTTGTATACTTAAGCTCCCTGATAACCAACGATGGCGATTGCTCCTCAGAAATAAATCGTAGACTAGCAATGGCCCGAACCGCAACAGCTACACTCATTAAAATATGCAAAGACCGAACAATAACAAGGAATACTAAGCTCAAGTTGGTCAATGTCCTTATTTTTCCCATTGCTACACACACCGCTGAAACATGGCTTCTCAAAAAAATTGATATCAGTAAGATCGGATCTTCGAAATGGGGGTCTATAAAAGAATTGTAAGCGTATCCTGGACAGAACATAGAACAAACCTGTCAGTTCTGGATGAGCTTCATAAAAAAAAGGCTATTAAAAAAAGTAAACCGCATACCTAGAAGACGGAGAGACCATGGAAATATTGGTAGAGTAAAAGGAAAGGTATAAGACCGAGGACCAAGAGGAAGATCTCCAACAGGATAGATAGCCCAAATGAATTCTCTTTCGAGAAAATCCCTACATGAAGCCGTCTATATGGCACAGGATCGCAGCCAATGGAGACAGCCTGGGAATAATATTTAGAGTGTCACTACGCCCTGCTAAGGGCTCAAGAAATGAGGAGGAGGACGGCTACACAAAAAGTTAAATAAAAGAGTTGTATTGTTACAGAAATACACCAAAAGCGCTGCCGACATTTCCAACTTGTGGTCATAATGAACGACCCGGATTGCCGTATTATTGTACCACACTAACGATGAAGCAAGTGAAAGATTTTCATGCCTACCTTTATCAATCAAGAGATAAAAATAACGAAGACCTTTTGATATTGGCTTGTTGTAAGGGACAAAATCAGAAAAGAGGGAAATCTAATCATGTTTGTGGTGGGGAGTGAGGGTGAGATGATTAGAGTATGTGCCACGTCGTTTCTAGGAATCACAAATTTAAGCAAGTACCGCATTCAAAGAATTGTAAGAAATTTTGTTGTCACTGGGGAGCTACTCAGGGAACATAGAGGTGGCAATAGAGTGGAACCAAGAAAATGCTTAAAAAAATTTATAGAATCCATTACATGTACAGAGTCTCATTACTGTAGAAGCAAGACAAGCGTAAGGGTCTACTCGCCATGTGACTTGAATTTTAAGAAATTTTCAAACATTATCTTCGAAAGTGCTTAGCTATGCATGTGAGGCTTAGTTATTTTCGAAAGTATGTGAATGTTAACTACAACATCCCTTTTGGAACTCCGCTGACTAACTGTTGCTTCACTTGCTTGAGAACAAAGGACCAGTTGAAAGTAATTTCTTCAGCTGTTCAGCAAAAGTAAGCCCCAGCATCGTGTTCATATCGCAAAAGCAAAGGATACTTTACATTCGATTGCCAAAAAAACTTCATACTGCCTAGCCTGCCTGATCAAGCAGCATATTTCAGCCAGCAAATACACTATAATAATTTTACAGTACTAGTACTAGTACAGTACAGTAGTAATACAATAGCATCAGTTTTGCAGACATGCTCTAAAGAATTTTAATTTTGATGTCAGCATAGAAACAGTACTGCGGTGGACAAAACAAAAATACGAATATAATGGCAATGTTGGCTTACAGGCTTCTAGAAGAATCGTCGAAACATTTAAATTGAATTGATTTTTCCGATCGTAATTCATTCCTTTATTCCACCTGATTGCATCTTCGACTTTATAGAAAAAGACATACACACATAAAACGAGTTATTAAGCTGCCTAGTTCATGGCACTTCGAATTGAATAAGTCGAGGCGGTTTATTTTTGACAAAAAAAAAAAAAACAAAAATGTTCTAGTCGAGGTAAACCCAATGACTGCAATAACGTTGGAAAAGCTAAAAGCATTTGTAAGAAAATGTTTTTCTTTCTTGTGAAATTATCACTGGGAAAAGAAATAAAGGAGGATAAAAGAACTATTAAGTCTCCTTTCCAAACACTACGGAAAAAATTGGAGAAGCCTTCCTGAACTAAATGTTTACACCAAAACAAACCGTTGATGGTTTGGAAAATTGACAAAATGCTGAAAATGACTGCGTTTTCGTTTGAGCATGAGTCTTTTGTTTTTTTTTTCATTTAAAGATTTTCTTTACATGAGATTAAAAATGTGTTTTTAATTATATATAAAGAATGTGTAAAATGTACTAGACGTGTTATTTGCAATAATTTTTTTTTTCTAAAAATCTATAAATAAGTGTGGCTCCAAACTTTCTTGAAACTAACTTCTATTGCTAAAAACTCTAAGTAACATTAATAAAATTCTTTATCTCTGTCGATTTCCCAAAAAGGCTTTCAAGCAAATAGCAAGTTTTGAAATAATGGCCTAATATAGTAAATTATATCCAATTCCAGTATTGTTAACTTTAATTTAATTAATATATAATTTTAATACTCTCACTTACCATTACCACATATATAAATCGGTGGCACCATATATTCATTGCAAACAGGACATTCTAATTCTGCAAGAAGATTTTCATCAGGAACGTGGTTTTTCATATTGCTTGGAACTGTTTTAGAAATCTTCGTGCTTGTGACATTATTCTCTTTATCAATTTGGTTTACATCCCTTTTATTTTTCATTGCAAGGCCAAATCTGTAAATAATAAATACTACAATTGAATTTTACAATTATCCAGTGCGTAAAGTATGAATAAATTTGATATTTTCTAAATGAAAAGCCTTTTTAAAAAAATTTAAAACACGTCGATTTTTAAGTTTAATGTTCTAAATTTTACAACAAAATTTTATTATAAAAGGTGATACAAATTAAGGTGATGACGTCATCGGCTCTTTTTTAAATGTAACACCCTATATTTTATGACATTTTTAGATCTATAAAAATGAGCTGATTTCAAAAAAGTATAATACTCGGGTCTAATGGATATATTTTGAAAGATATGCGCTTAGAAAATAAATTATTTATTATAAATTGCAAAAAAGTAGCCTACTAGTGGTTTTTAGTAAAATGTAATTATTTGAAGTAACGTTCAGTAACAATTAAGTAGTACAATAATTGTATTAATTCGTGAATATTCTGTATTATTGCTTAGAATTAATTTGAAGTAGAAATTAATTCTAATGTAAAGCAAACAGTTGAAATACTCATGATAATTGGGTATGGAGACAAATCACAAATTCGGATGGAAGTTTGTAATTTATTTAATGATAAATATCCAGAAATATCCATCACGCAGTCAACAGTTATGTTTCTACAAGTCCAGGTGAGATTTATCAATACCAATTTATCAAGAAGTTTCGGGATTGCTGATTGAATATTTATACCTTTATAATTGTTAAAACACTCGCGATTGCCAGATTTATAGATGGGTGTAAGAAAACTATTTTTCCAATATTGTGGAAATACAGATGATGACAATGATAAATTAAAAATTTGTTGTAAAGGTTTACAAAGAGAAAAAATACAGTTCTTAATAAGTGCTGCAGGTATATCATCAGGCCCTAAAGAATATGTAGTTTTTAAACTCCTAATCCCCTCGAAAACATCACACTTCAGAATCTGGAAATCCACACTATAGTCAAATTTAAAATTAGGTACATTATAGGCACTATCAATATATGTACCTGAAAAATAACTGGCTAATAGATTGACTATTTCATCACCATTCTGAGCTGTTACATCCCCACCTTTATTAGACATTACATTAGGACAAGTACTAGACCCACATGTAGTACTAACATACCTCCAAAGAGTGGGGATTACTTGAAAGATTTGCTTGAATATTCTCTAAATAGTTCTTATAACCTACTGCTTGTAATGATTTACATCTTGAACCACCCAACCGTGCTATAGAGTGAAAATGATCCTATCTGTTAGATTTTCTAGTGACAGTGATTGCAACTATACCTGTATTAATAAAATACACTCTCTATCTATGCTGACTTGTCTACCTTTAAAGTTTTATAATATTTATAGGAATCCCATTTAATATAATTTCCAATGCGGTAACAGGGGTGTTCATATATTTAAATAAACATGATATCATACAGACTTAACTACATATTTATACATACTTAAAATATTGTATTTATATCTAATTAAACCACAATTAATTGTAATGGGAATTACTTTTTATTATTTTGTTTTTGATGTTTCAATTTCCAACATGAAAATTGCATTCAAGAAAAATTTATAATAAGTAATTATGTTAACCCGTAAATGTTTATCAATGTAATTAAATTTTATGTTTATAAACATTTACAGGTGAACAAAATTTCTTAATTATAACAATTTTTTGAAAACAATTTCTGGATTGGAAATTGAAACATCAAAAATTAATAATACTAATCAGCGGATCAAGCCTAGTAGTCCCATGGCTTTTATCTTCCAATTTGTGATGTTGAGCCTTTTTAGATCATCTTCTGCATCCATTTTCCACTTTGTTCTGGGTCAACCTCTTCTCTGATGTCCTCCTATCCTATAGTACTAAAAAGTATCATTTTCGGCAGTCTATCATCTGGCATCCTCTGTATGTGTTCTAGCCATCTTAGTCATTTGGTTCTTATTACTTCTAGTATGTTTGGAACTTCATTTGTCCTGCTACAAATGCTGTTCTCCATTTTTCCTTCAAATAGACTTCCCAACAATTGAAGTGGATATTATGAAAATGTGTATTTTATTTTTTGTCCATAGGGTCAAATAGAAAAATGGAGTGATATAAATAAAGATTTATTTTTACTTTGTATTTTCATACAGATGAACCGAAAGAAAGAAATTCTTTAAGAAAAAAAAAATAGAAAATAAACAAAAATTGTAAAACTAACAACCTAAAATTTCTATTCCTGCTCAATTTCTAATATCCTGAAAAGAAAAATTAATAGTGTGTGGGACCACCTCTGTGTCACCTTAGTGCTCTAACTCTACTTGGAAGACCTCTTATTAAATTATTGATGAACGGTTTGGGACGGTTGAAGGAGCCTGTTTTGTTGCCTAGACATTTCGGTCCAAACATGTTCAATGCAATTCATATCAGGTGAACATGGTGGCCACTCCATTCTTGTAATGCCATGAGCTTCTATACACTTGTTGACAATTCTCGCACAGTGAGGGTGAGCATTATCATCAATCAGAACAAATTGTTCGCCTATTACACCAAAAAATGGAACAACTATTGGTACTATGACTCTCTCTCGATGTCTTGTAGCAGTCATTGTCTCATTAATTAAGACGACTAAGTCCATGCGACCGTCAAAACATATGCCTCCACACACGCAAACGGATCCACCTCCAAAAAGAGTGGTTGGGACTCTCAGATTTTCATGTAACGCTGTCCTCTCTCTCTCTCCAACAAATATTAGGCCATCATTCGTATACAAACGAAATCTGGAATCGTCAGTAAAGAGACAATTCCTCCAATTTTCGAAATTCCACTGATAGTGTTCCATCGCCCAGTGATATCTGCATGCACGCTTCTCCCTAGTTAGTCGGCGATGGGTAGCGCGCCGTCTAGCTCTTAAATTGGATGCATGTAACCGTCTTCTGACAGTTTGACTGGAAATCGCTCGTCCAGTAGCATGCCTGAAGATACTGTTAATTCTGGAAGCCGTGAATGTTGGGTTTCTTCTTGCCGTCAGAACTACAAAACGGTCTTGCCGACGAGTTGTAGATCATTCTCTTCCTCCTCCATGCCTGTATGTTGTATATCCAGTTGCTACATACTGATTCCATGCACAACTTATCACACTTTGCGACACATTTAGCCTCATAGCAGCCTCTTGTTGAGTTATGCCTTCTTGGATCAAATGAACTAATTGCTCGAGCTGCACTAGTTCTAAACATCTTTGCGGCATAATGTTTTTGTAATAAATAGATTTCTTGAATTATTGACAACTGGTAAAGCCAATACAAGCACTTTTATATGAATGATATATTCATGTTTGGAACAACAGTTCTCTCTTTGTACGAGATAAGGGCCGATAAGAATAGGGAGAAAAAACCACATGCAAAAAATATTGGCAATAAAGATAGCATATTATAGAGTATAGTACAGCCAATTATTTTAAAAATAGTTTTATATGTTAATTTTAGGAATTTTAGAATTATCCACTTCAATTGTTGAGTAGTGTATTTTCCTTCGTACTTTTTGCTTCCATAATCAAAAATAAATACAAAATGTAATTCTCATTGCAATCAATTGTGGTTGCATAAAGAAAACAGTTTTAAATATCTATATACATACCTAGCTGAAAATATTTTTCCTTGTTGATTAATCATAGGCTTTACTACTTCCAAATTTATATCCAGTAACTTTTTCTTATCAGCTAAGATAGCCAAAAAATTTCCATAAGGCTCTAGTCTATATTTTCGTAATATAATGGAACTGGTTTTACTTTCATCTATCAATTCTACTTGATACTTATAGTATTGTGTTTCAACATCACTGCCATTAAAGAATACACAAGAAAAATAATTATTATCACTTTCCTTTAAAATGACAATCATGACTATTTTTTTATTTACATAAGTAAAGTAGATTTGGTTTTGTTTAGGTAGTTCTTCTAAAAATGGTGGATTAATTATTAATTCCTAAAAGAGATATAAAGTTTTAAATAATTGAATGTAAAAAGTTAGAACTATATCTTACACACAAATTACATTTAATATATACCTGACATTAATTCTTAACACAGAAATAGAATGGAAACTTCAGACTCCAAGTTAAAATTAATATTAAAATTAAACTGATCGGAGGGTGTCTAGATGTTTATACATACAATAGGCTCATATTACATAATATTAAAAAAATAATATTTATGTAATATCTGGTGTCTATTATAACAGAGAATATTCGGTGGCATCTGTGAAAATGGTGTTTGGTGAAGGAGGTACAACTACGAGATATATCATAGATATAAACATATATTTGGTGGTAAAGACATAGTATCTCTTATAAAAATAGGAAGACTAAGACATCTGGCAATATCATAGCAGAACCCTCCTAGAAGAATCCTTATGTCATAACCTGTGGAAAGTAGAAGTAGGGGTAGGCCAAAATTCAGATCGACGGATGGTGTAAATGAGGATGGTAGAAAAATAGGCAGCAAACTGGCAATAGTTGGCAATGGATAGAACTGACTGGCGTAATAGACTTGGGAAGGTTGAGGCTCTTTTATGGGGCTGTAGCACCAATGATGATGATGATGATGATGATTATAACAGAGAAAGCATAACATTATATTTTCTAATATTTTCAACAGAGATTCTTTGTTCCCTTTCATGTTATTTCTTATAATTTGCAGGTTTATTAGGAATTATAGTAAAAAAAAATGTGAAGGTATGTAACATCTTAACAGAGACAATGTAGACACTGTTGCTGAAGAATTCTTGATAAAAGCCAAAATAGACTTCCATTTGTTCATTTCATCTCACACTTATTAAAAAACAATAACAAACTGAAATGTCTGTTGTTATTTATTCAAGAACTGATGGCAAGTTATTAGATGGCATACTACCTTTTTTAAAATTTTGAATAACACACAATATACGAGGTACATTCAAGAAGACTAAAAAAACTATTAAAACTTGTAACAACTCCCATGAAAACATCAGAGGTCAGATAAAATCAAAGTAAAATGTTTCTCAGAATCTATTTAGAAATCGAATTGATTATTTGATAGTTTTTAATGAAAATTGGTGAATCTACACTCCCGTTATTCATAATTTTTTTCTTATTTTCAATGATAAAAGGCTGCAACAGTTAGTTTATTTGAGTTATTATTAGTCCATATCCATCCATCCTATGATTCCACAGCCCAATTCGAGCCATGACCTCCCTTAGTAAACCTCTTCATTCATTAAGGTCTGTAGCCATCCTTCTCCACGATTGACTGCCAAGGAGATTTTTTGGATCCTCATCCACATCATTCTCCCATTGCTTTGTTGGTCTTGCAATACGTCTCTTCCCCTCCATTCTTGCATTTAACAGTTTGTTGCAGGTTTTTTCTTTTATCCTAAATAAACGGCCTGCTCATTGCTATAGGATGCTGATGCTCTAGGTGTACATACTGAGATAAAAGTGGTTCTTTATATACATTACATATTTCATAATTATGCTGCTGTGCTCATTTATAGGGCCTAGTATTAATCTCAGTACCTTTATTTTAAATATGTGTATGCAGTTTACAGATTTTTGAGTCAATACCCAAGCTTCTGAATTATGATCTTGTAGATTGATATCTTAGATGTATGTCTTTACAGCACAAGACCTACATCAGAGTTATTAATAGTGAGAAGCAGAAATTTTTGTGTTTCTAGCAGTTAAAACATTTGTATTTCTAATCTGATTCCTATCATAGGCAATTCCAAGTTTACAATGTTATGTATATACCTTTATATGGACAAACCATTATAGGGTGGACTTCTGTATGAATCACAGATTAGATAACAATAGGTTTTAAATTGTTTGTTTTTTAATGTATTTAATAAGTATATATACAAAGCTGCAATTATACTTACTCCATGTTCATCTTCAATATGTTTCTGTAACTCTGCAGTGTTTCCTTTCCAAAGACAGTTAAGTCCCTTGTAAACACCATTATCATTAACTGGGCAGACCAAAAAGGCTTTGGGGCATCCTACTTCATGATCCAACACTGTATCCCAAGTTAGTACTGAATTGCACCCCTCCATTTTATAACAGCATGGGAAAGTCATGTGTTGTGCTATTTTTTCATATGAGATTTGCCTCCATTTTGCCCCTTTATGTTTCTCTGTTATGTGAAGACATCGGCCACATACTTCTTTTATTGTATCATCCTCTTGCTGAAGACCATAAATAGGTATAACATTTAATAATTTATGGCAATTATGACAAATATTGTTTTGTTCTAATTGCTCAATGTCAATTATTTTAAATGGTTCATCTATATTTTCTTGTACCATTTCATTAATTATTGTGGCCATCGTCTATCGGCTTACCTATGATTATGATATGCCGGTAATCTTTTTAAAAGTATTAAAAAAGTTTTAACAAAAACATGAGTATCAACTTTGTTTTTCTGTCGTTTGTTGATTCTTTATTTATTCTGACAGCTCGGGCATATTTTGACATATTCATTGTCGGAAACCTACAACACAAAAATTCCTACTTCTCAGTATTAATAGCTCAAGTATACTACTATTGCAGACTTCTTTCGTTGAAAAAAGAAGAAGTATTGTATATAGTGGCAGTGTATACTAAACCCATCAAAATTTTCCCTGTATATTTAAAATATAATATTTGAGTTGTTAGGATTTAATATATTGTAGTAAATATTTATATTATTCGCGTTGTTTATTTTAGCTAATATAGTTTTATTGTTCTATTATTTTTGTTTAATTCTTTGTTAGTTCTATTTAGTTAATTAGTTAGTTCTATTTTGAGTTTTATCTGATTCCTGTCAATCAGTTTCCAGCTGAAGTCCATTTGAAGAGGTCTGCTCTCCGGACGTTGGTACTCACGTAAGGCATAGGTGTATGTTACCTAAAGTAAAATATAATTAAATATTAAACATCAATTATTATTAACAACAATATGTACAATCTTTGGTAAACTTATTTATTTCAAAAGGGTTTTTACCCTAATATTTTGGTGGCTCAGGCATGTTAACCTGCATTTTTAACCTGATAATGGAATTATTATTCCGAAAACGTTCGTGTTAATTTGATGTATTTGATGAGTTTTTTAATTAAATATACCCACTTACAAAGATTTAACAACTTCAAACTGAAACTGTTAACGGTAAGTATACCTCGATGCCATATCTTGCACTAATAAGTCATAACTAGTTACTTTCTCTAAAAACGTGTTTTGAAAATTAATAAGTAATTTGATAAATTAATTAAAGAAATATATATGAATCTACGATTGAATTCTGTGTATTACAAACAAAATAAATATTGCTACAAAACATAAATTAAATATAAAAGGCCGGCAAAATGTAAAGAATTATGATTTTATGAATATTATTTAGACATTTATTTTACAATCTTTGTGATTTTTCTTTTGTAGTATTGTAATTATCTTTAATATTTTGATTTAGAATTTGTATTTTAAAATATATTTTACATCTAAAAAAAAGTAATTTTACATCTTCGCTAACATTTACATATTTTGCAACTTCTATTAAGTTTTTTAAACAATTTTTTGTTATTTTAATGTCTCGCCATTATAACTACGAAAAAGATGTTCCAGTTCACTACATACATCCAAAGTACCTTTTTTTAAAGACCTATCAAAAATAAAGTATTACTTCAAGCTCTATTAAAATGGGCATTAGTATATATTATTATCTATAAAAACATTTATTATTATCCATAGAAACATTTACTCTGCTGTTATAATATTGATATATTAATTCTCTGCTACTATTAATATTAATTCTTTTTATTTATATAACTAGAATTGCATCAAATGAAAAATTTAAATTTAATTTTAAAGTTTAACTTGCTGTCATTAATTTTGTCAATTTGGCATTTTGACAATTTGTCTCAGGCTTACGTCACAAGAACATGCGCGTTGACTTATCTTGTTTTGTTATAGTATCATGCCTAAATATTAATTTTAACATTGTGACATACCACCTTAAACCACAATACGATCATTTTTATGCACCTGTTGGGGAATTTAGCAGGGTAGCAAATTTAAAAAATAATGGTGGGTTAGTGACTACCACAAAAAACCATTTTCAGGCTGTGGAAAACACAGAAAAGCCTTGTTTTTGGTAACTGATGACTTCAAAAATATTTCATGTATGAATGCTAGAGTCAATTGCATTGTTCTCCATGTAGTAAATAACCTTTCTTCAGGCAATGGTTTCTCTCAGTATGTACTAAAGTAGTAGACTTCAGTTGTCACTGAATCAAGCTCAGAAGGTTAGCTCATGAATACCTCAGGGTGCCTCAGGCACTCAGGATTAGGCCTATTCTGTGGTTAGACTCTATGCACCAGAAAAACAAAAGACTGAAAAAGTAAATGCTACTTTTCTTTTTCTTAAACTCTATTTACTAAAATGTGTAACTATTAAACCCGCGGGATAGGAATCTTTTTTTATAATTGTTTTAGCATATAACAATCGTTTTGCTTGCTTAAAAGTTTTAAGTTGATAAAGGAATTCCCAATCTGCATTATTCCTTGATAAAAATCATAAATAAAGCTAACATAAACGAGATTTAACAAGTATAATTTTCAAATTGAAAAATGCACCATCGTCCGGTCTATTAAAATTAATAGACTAAGGTGGCTAGGACACCTTGAAAGAATGAACACTGGACACCCCCAAAGACAGATATTATATCAAGAGCCAGTAGGTATACTCGGTTCGCTAATGCCAGTCCGAACTTAGTGATTTTAGTAATTATGTTTTTACGAAGTTAGTTACTTTTTGACAGACTAGAAGTGGCTGGAAATTATTATACAACTAAGTACACGTGCTCATAGCGCATTTCATTAGAGTATTTCGTCGACCTCTTTTGCAAACTTATACTATGAATTTGAAATTTATAGCATGTATATAGAATGTAAGTTTCTATTATATATAAAAAATATGTTTTATAAAAAAAGTTACGGTAATTTAGTTTATATCGTTAGGTTGCGCCAAATGTAGGCAACCAACCTAAACTTTTTGTTAGCATTTAGCTGGAGTTTCTTGAGAATATATTTAATATTTTCCAGTTAATTTATTATTATTTTTTAAAGTGATGATAATAATGCCGAATAAGCAATATTTCAAATGATATCTAATCACAGGACGTACTTAATATTGTGTTATAAAGTAGGTTAGATAAAAAATATCATAATATTCATATTATAATTCAAAAACATCATTCATCAAAAATATAATTAAAACAAATCATAATCTTCTATTATTCCTATTAGAAACTAGTTTTGGACGGTCCGGGATTTTACCTTTTTTAACGTACTTTATTATGAGGATTTTACAATACCACAATATTAAGTACGTTTTGTGATTAAATATCATTTGAAATATTGCTTATTCAGCATTATTATCATCACTTTTAAAAAATAATAAATTAACTGGAAAATAATAAACGGTTATTAAAAATATTCTCAAGAAATTCCAGCTAAATCCTAACAAAAAGTTTAAGTTGGTTGCCTACATTTTCAGCAACTTAACGATATAAACTAAATTACTGTAACTTTTATCAGAGCTTTTATTTAATTTTTGACGCCATGTCAAACTGAACTGGATGTTAACTGAAATATTTTTTTTATTAAGAACATATTTACATAATTTTATAAATATATTTTAATGATCCACCTACGCCGAATGGGCAAATAATTAAACAAAAATGGTTGGTGTTTTGAATAAATCTTTGTGCAGTTTGATTACCTTGTAATTTAACAGCATCCTTACTCATCTAAAAATATTAACTTTTAAAGAACATTTATCATATTTATATTTATTCAAGAAAAACTTACCAACGCATTATCTGATAGAACAAATGGAAAACTTTGACTATCTCTAACAATAAAATTCAAAATAGAACTAACTAATTAACTAAATAGAACTAACAAAGAATTAAACAAAAATAATGGAACAATAAAACTATATTAGCTAAAATAAATAACGCGAATAATACAAATATTTACTACAATATGTAATTGTAACAACTCAAATATTATATTTTAAATATACAGGGATAATGTTATGGGTTTAGTATACACTTCCACCATTTGGAATAATTCTTCTTTTTTTAAAGGAAGAAGTCTGCAATAGTAGTATATTTGAGCTATTAATACTGAGAAGTAGGAATTTTTGTGTTGTAGGTTTCCGACAATGAATCTGTCAAAATATGCCCGAGCTAAGCGAATGGAGAATACCAAGAAGAGTGGCAGTGGCAATCTCTACTTATATATATTTAATCTATGGTGGCAATTTTCAAATTCACGCCCCCTTATTTTTTCACCGACAAATGGCGCCCTCTAGCCGGTTTGACCTGTAGTCCTTTAGGTTATTTAATAGAACTCTGTAATTTACAATACAACTTGTCAAAAAAAATTAACGGTCAAATCGAATCCATCACTTTTTGTCTTTGTTTAAGTTTAAAAATTTAGTTTATGTCACAGACTCACAATATATAAATAAAAACGAAAAAATTTATGTTTTGATTGTTTTGCTTTTATTCTGACAAAATGGAAGTGTCTTCTATTCTTGATATAGTAAATATTACACAGAAAAACGATGCGGAATTAATTTGCAAAATGTTGGATTAATTAAAGAAAAATTTAAATGTAAAGTTCGAAATTGTCGACGTTCATGTACAGTCAGACAAAAAGAGGGGTACAAATTAAATCATGGATTTTGGTGTATTAAATGTAGAAAGATGTATCCCATTTGTATTGGTACATTTTTTGAAGGACTGCGAATACCAGTCAGAACTTTATTTTATACTATTTGGTTTTGGGCAGCTCAAACTCCTGTTAAAAGTACAGCAGAACTAATCAATTTACAAAAAAGGTCAGTGATAAAAGTATATCGATATTTGCGGGATGTCGTTTCTTGGAAACTTTTGCAAGAAGAACCATTTTTATTAGGTGAAATAAAAAAAATATATAAACATTTAGTTACTTTTCACACTATTATTATTGCAGGTGGAGAAGGACACACTATTCAGATAGATCAAAATATTATAACAAAAAGAAAATACAATGATAGAGTGATAAAAGAACAATGGGTTTTAGGAATTTATGATCTAGTTTCAAAAAGGGGGTATATAACATATTTCAAAAGTAGAAATGGAGGGGAGTTAGTGGAAATAATTAAAAAACATGTCCGCCCCGGAAAGGTACACAAATATGGACAGATAAGTGGAAAGGTTATTCTAATTTAACAAATTTAGGCTATATTCACAAAACTGTGAATCATAGCAAATATTTTAAGGATCCACAAACAGGTGTCTGTTCAAATCAGGTAAAAAGGTACAGGTCTCGTCTTAATAAATATCTAAGAAGACTTGGAGTTATGAGTTCCCCATTTCTACCTGAATATATTGATCAGTTTATGTGGGATTCAATATATGGACATAATGCTTGTGATAGGTTTAGGAATATAGTAGAAGGGATTAGCCAGAAATATAAATGATTTAGTTTAGGTTAGGACCATAGACATATAATATATAATACAAGTTAGTTGCCGATTTGTACATAATTATCAGATTTTAACATAATTTTTATGGCATTCTGATAATAAATATTTTTTTAACATAATTGATAATTTCAACATAATTTTATCTGTATGCCTGTGGGAATTATGTTGATAATTGGGACATAATATATTGGCCTATTATAAGATTTAAAATCAAAATAAAAGCTGACAATAATAATTACCTGTATGTAGGATTGACTAACATAAGTCTGATTCTTATATGTACCTCGGGAAAGAACAGTAAGTATAAGTTGGAGAATCCCTACGTAGCACAGGGATTCCCCAAATCATAAAGTATATATACCAAATACCATTACCATTGGGATTGCAATTCTGTTACTGGATTTTAGTTGTACAGTTTAGTTAACATACTACATTTGATATTTTAAAAGGTAAGATACAAAGTTTGGGTAATTTAGATAAATTAAGAAGAAGATTCTAATTCTGACTCTGATTCTGAAAAAGAAAAAAAAATCTAAATACAGTGAGGGTTGAAGACAACATAATCCACGGTAAAATAAACAGCATTTTAAAGGATGGCTAGAAGCTGTTAAAGGTAACTTTATAATTATTTTAAAAAATTGTGATTCTAGATTATTTGAAATATTGTCAATTACATATAAACCTACGAACGGAAAATGCTCCTGTTGTGATGCAGAATTTAGTGCAGATCTTACTGTAATAAAAAATAACTCTAAAGGCGAAAAAGATAAAAAATGGTCTGTGTTTTAAAAAAAGACCAAAAAAAGCTGTAAATGTATAAGCGAAACAACAATGAAGAAAAGCAAGTTCATAGTGTGGAAATTAAATTGGCAGCATTAATTGCAGAGCATAACCTTCCAATAAGATTATGTGAGCATCTAGTTCCACTTCTACAATCCGCTTTTCCAGATTTACAAATTTGGAAAAAAGTGTCAATGGGAAGAACCAAAACGACAACTATCATTACTAATGTCTTGGGAGAAAATCAGTTTCCAAAAATCGTGAACATTTTGAAGAAATAGAAATTTGGGGTGTTAATAGACAAATCTACAGATATTAGGTCAGTGAAAAACATTTTCATATGTGTTAGATATTGTGATGAAGAGTACAGTCAAATTACATCAAATTTTTTTGGCTTAATCCAATTTTTTAAAGGTAGTGCCAATGACAGTGATGAAGCAAATGAAGGTCTGACTGTGGCAACTATTTATGACAAATTAATGAATTATTTTCAAATGGTGAGTATACCTTTTGAAAATTTAGTTGGTTTTAGGTGCAAAAAAATGTTTGGGGAACATAATTCCATGCCAGTAGACTAATTTTAAATTTTCCTGGAATAATCATTCAAAAATGCATATGCCACTCACTGCACTTATGTGCTAGTGAAGCTTGCAAGGTTTTGCCCTGACATTGTGAAGATTTATCTAGAGCAGTTTATTGCTTTTTTAAAAATAGTGCTAAGAGACGAGCTCAGTTTTTAGAATTTCAATACTTTTGCCAAAAGTCTTAAAAAGACAAAATTTTAAAACCTTCCCAAACTAGGTGGTTGTCTTTAACAATGGTTGTAAAGAGGATTTTAGAACAGTGGGCAGCACTACAACTTTACTTTGAACAACAGTATTTAGAACATCGTTTGCAGTCTTCAGAATCCATATACAAATGTTTACATGACCCAGAAACAAAATTGATTTATTATATAAGTGGATCTTGCTCAAGTTTTCTGACTTGAATCAATATTTTCAAAATGAAAAGGTAATAATTACAGTTGTTTCAGAATCCTTACAGAAAGTTATTTAAGGTGCTCTAGCAGAGATAAATCCAAAAAATTCAAAGCAATTTCTAAATTTACTAAATATTTATCTCGGTGTAGAAATTATGCAAGATATCAGAAAACTCAGTCAAGAGAAGAAATCTGACTTTTATACTAGGTGTTGGCAATTTTTAATTGTGAGTTGCTTAGAAATTAAAAAACGATTAGATTTTAGAAGTCCCTTATTATTACGTATTGCAACTTTTGATCCAAAATCCATTGAAAACCTAATTTTATTTATGTGCATTTCCTAGAATTGTAAAAATTAATGACCATGAATTAATACAAAAGATTGACGATGAATGGCGATTGTATTGTCATTTTTTTGCAGAAATTCCAGAAAATATTCAAAAAGAGTTTGATGTAGATAAGTACTGGTTCGAAGTTGGTGCATTAACTGATAGTGCAGCAGTGCAGAAATTCAAAAATCTTTCTTATTTTATTTTAGATATCCTTGTTTGTCCACATTGAAATACGACCTGTGAGTGAATATTTTCTAAGGTCAATTTAATAAAAACTAAAATACGAAATAAATTATGTACCCAAACAGTAAATGGATTAGTGTTAGCAAGTGAAGGACTAAAAGAATGTTATTCCTTTCAAACAAACAAAACAAATGTTAAATGACGACGTGACCTTGGTCATTTAGGTTGAGTGGCTGATCAACCTGGCAAATTCGGAAGAGATGCAGGGACTGCTTTGCAGCAGTTTTCTCTGTCGCACTGGGGGAATGGGCTGGTATTGCAACGATCAGTCTACCATGTATTATATGTATATACTTATATTATTAATAGATTGATCGCTGCTATACAATCATGTTCCCCAGTGCGATGGAGAAATCTAATGCAAGCAGTTGCTGCATCTGTTTCTAATTTGCTGGGTTTATCAACCACATGACCTAAATTACCAATGAGAAGATCATGTGGTCTGTAAACTGTTCCCATTAGAAACAGATGCAGGGATTACTTTACCTCAGTTTTCTCTTTCACTCTTTTGAATGCATCTGTATTGCAGAGCTCAGTCTAGTTGTATTATATGTCTATGGTCTGGGAATGTTGGAGTAAGACATCCAATAATACATTTTATCTTAATTAGTTTTTTTTTAGGTTAGGTTGGGTTAGATTTGATGAGTTAAAAGCAAGAAAAGATACTACAGATCTTTGTATTAAAACTTATTTTTAGAATTAGTTCTATTTATCTTATTCTATGCTAGTGTTGGGTAGTATTTAAATTGTATATGTCTATGTATTGCTATTAATGTTTGTTTAATATTTTATTACTCAGAACACCGGTTAATAATAATATTTAAGTGATTAGTATATTAGTGAGTTGGTTTAGGTTTTAGCTGGAATGCAGTTAATCTGGCCCTACCCTACCTACGATGTATACTACATCGATGTAGATGGGCGACAGTTACTAGCTCAGAAGATGAGCAAGAGTTGATTCCGCTTATCACTGAGACTGGAAATAAAAGGGAAGGTTCCTATTTAATGAAATGTGGGGGTACACCACAATCTTATGTTAGTCACAGCACCAATAGAATTTTATGAGTATTTTATTGATGACGAATTTGCAGAAATTATTGCAACAGAAACTAATAAGTATGCACAAAATAAAATTCGGGAAAAAACTGACCAACGACAAATGAAAAGAAGGACTAGAGACAGAGACTGGATTCCTACTAACCCTTCTGAAATAAACTTGTTAGGAATTTTATTTCTTCAGGGCGTTATTTAAAAGTCTAAAAGCAGTATGTTTTTGTTTTCAAGAAATAAACTTACTTGCTACTTACTAAACACCCATATTTTATCAAAATGATGACAGAAAAACGATTTTTTTTTGTTAATAAAATTCCTTCATTTTAGCTACAATGAAGCATTTGATCCTACAATAAATATTCACCCAAATTATATAAAATAAAGCCAGTAATGGATTATTTGATCAACAAATTTTCAACAGCTTGTGATCTTGTCTCTGTAGATGAAAGCCTTCTTCTTTGGAAGGGTCGATTGAGTTGGAAATATACTTATATCCCCAAGAAAAGAGCTCGGTTTGGTATGGAGTCATTCAGGCTTTTCGAGGCAAGTTCGGGGTATGTTTACAAAATACTTTTGTATACCGGAAACGATACTGACCTGCTCTCAGAAATTCACGGACGTGATATATCACATTTGACGAAACCCACAAAAATTGTGTTGACAATTATTATTTCTCACCAGAGTTATTTGACATGATATAACCATGCTAAGTACAACCTATGACGCTAATATGATACAAGTACAAAATAAAAGAGGGCAAGTATTGCAAAAACCAGAGTTCATAGTAGACTACAATAAAGAAATGAGGGGAGTCGATCTATCAGATCAATATTTAGTCACATATAGCATGACAAGAAAAAGATTTAAAAAATACTACCAAAAAATATTCAGGCATTTAGTAGATGTAGCAATGTTCAATGCCTTTGTTCTATTAAAAAAACTCGATGTTATAAATAGAGTTTTTGAGAAATATTGTTCATTGACAGCAATTTCCACCAGCAGACGGTTAAATCCTGACACGCCCGCTCGACTTACTCAACGACATTTTCCAGAGTTCACTCCTAAACGTGGAGCAAGACAACACGGCTCTAGAAAATGTGTGTAACTCTCATAAAATTAGAAAGGAAACACATGTGATATGTCCTTCTTGTGAAGGTCCACTTTGTGCTGTTCCGTTCTTTGTAAATACCATACATTATTAAATTATTAGACATTAAATTTATAAACTATGTACATTTCGCGAGAGTTCCAGTTCAAAAACATTTTAATTTCCATGTCCATCAGGATTCGTCTACATTTATTGCAATTTATATTTTAGGTGAGTCTTTTCAACGTTTATTCATTGTACAATTTAATTAGCGGTTTTAATTTCTGTTCGGAACGCCACTGGTTCTAAATTTTTTTACTATTAAATTGGTGAATCCTTTGTCACATTTATTTTTTATTATTTTATTCTTATTATTACCCTATACGAAAACATATTACCCGCATATGAACAATGAACATTATATAGCTAAATATTGAAAAAAACTTGCATTATGTTGTCCTATGTACCTTTCTCAATGATCAATTACGATAATTGAATCCATACACAGAAAAAAAATTCTCTCCACCGCACGATACATATCTGTAAATATTTCTGCCCACTTAGGAGGTTAATAAAAAGTTACTTCCCACTAATTATATTTATAATCAATGCTTTTTGTATGCTGTATTTATTAAAAGCTATTTAAAAATTAAATCCCGGATATGGGGTGCAATGGAAAAAGTGAACTACTTTGCATATCAATTAAAATTATCAACTATCTTGATTTTTCTGAAGTTTTATTCTGTTTATTGTTTTTAAAATAATTGATTAATTAATTTCTGCAGTTTGTTTTCATTTTCAATAAAAACTTGCTGACTAGCCAAAGCATCAAAATTAGACGTGCCATTCTGCCCATTGTTCTCCTAGATGAAATTTTGAATTTAAGCATTATTTTTATGTAGGTATTCGATTTATAGAGGACAAGTTAACACAAACCTTTTCAGGCACAAAAATGACAAAGTTTTTAAATGTTTAATATAACAAACGAATTTATGAAAGCAACATATATTCTTAAAAATATATTTAATTATTATCAAGCGCAATTCAACAAAACTAAAAGGAGAAAACCATGGAATGTCACGTGTCCGATTACTTTTGCGGGTCAGTGTATGTACATACAAATGTACACTTTAATTCAGGGGTATAGGATCAAATCTGGCTACGTCCATCGTGCATGATTTGACAGGAAGTAAAAAAACACTCTCACTTTTGATGGCAGCAACTAAAATTTGAGAATTACTGTTAAAACAATGAAAGAAAAGTCACTCTTTATATTGGTATTACATTCAGCATACTACAAGAGCAGGAAATCCGCTGAATTGATAGAAACTATTGGACGTAACCTGTTTTGATCCCAAGCGATGCACATAGCCATGTTTGATACCAACTTCACAGGACTTGATCAAGTTTGATTCCAACTGATTCCAACCTAATCTCACCGGCCGGACTCAGTACAATGTGTCAAAATACTGCGTATCATGAACATTATTTTTATGAGGTTTCGTCGCGCCTTGTATCATGTACCACTAGCATCACGTGTCACTCTTCAGCTGGTCAACTATTTATGTACAAAATTAGGTTTTTTTTTTATTTATTTGTTTAGGTATGTATATTTCTTACAGGCTAACAGTATAAAGCAACACAACTATAGTTAAAAGATAAAACTAAAAAAAAATCTCTAACATATTTGTTTCAGTACAAATCATCACTTTAACATTATTATATCAACAAAAGCGGTGTTTCTTCTCTTGGTTCACATTCCAATTCTTCATTGTCATTTTCATTCTCAGCCAGAGTTTCATTAATGTTTATCACATCTGAATAGAAACTTAATTGTTCCAGGCCTTGCCAGTCGTCTCCAAAATGTTTTGATAGCAGATTTTTAACGTCCCTTACTTTTAATGCCTTTACAGGTATGTGTTGTATTATTTTTTTAGGAGCAATCATACTCATAATTTTAGATTTCTGACAAACATTTTCATATTTTCCTGATTGATTCCTGTAAAATCTCTCCGACTGAACCAACACATTTCCGATCCGCTTCGATCGTTTTAAATAGAATCTTTTACACTGCGCAAACTGTACTTTCCACTGTCCGGGGGGTTTCAGTATTGTTTCAGCTTCCTTTCTGAAATCATATACAATGAAATCTTCGCCTACTTTTACAATAGTTGCCTGCTGTGAAATGATATCGATGTACCGATTCGGGCTTAGTATTGTGTCCATTTTACGAAATTCCTTTTCACTGTTTCCGAACACTCTATCTGCTGGAAGATAGGAATGGCCAGTTACTGGAAACACCAGTTCTACTGTTTTAATAGAAGGATGTTCCAACAACCATTTGCAACACATTGTGATTATGGTGGAATTTTTATTCTGACCTCCGCAGCCGTCTGAGATCAGTCTAATGGTAGTTATATTGGTAAGATCCATCTTGTTTAGGTGGTTATACACTGCAGATGCTATTGTATTAGAATTTTTTGAGAAAGTGTTCTCTGTCCAGACATTTGCGAAAACGTTGTTTTTATTAAGTGGTGTCTTTGAAGTTCCTTCCACAATGGTGAAATTAAAAAGATATAATTGCCTGCTATAATAACACGATTGATCTGGTACTTTAGGAAGATTCATGTTTTTTTGGCAATCATAAGAAATTATTTTCAAACCCTCTTCTTCTGTCTTGAGCAGCGAATAGAAAGCTTTTGCCCTCAAGCTATGAACTCTTTTTCTACTCTGAACTGTTCCTTTTTCCTTTCATCTTTCTCTGTTTTTATTTTTTCTAGTAGCTGCAGACATGTTGAGCACATATCTGTATTCGGACTGCCAAATCCTAAATTGTATTTGGTGTTGAAAATATATCTGAAGTAAGATTCTTTTGCCGGTGCTGAACATTCATTTTTGTACAGTTTGTACAGTTTTCGGATATTTAGATCACTTGGCAAATATTTCCGGATTGAACTTTGGCTTCGACAATAATGTGGTTCTGAACACTGAAGTTTGTGAATAAATGCACGTACTGATGCCTTTTTATCCTTGAATAGGTTGGCTTTACGGTCTCCTCCTCTTTTTTCTCCTGGAAACTCTCCACTGACGAAAGACTTTTGAACCAAATTTGAGACACGTCCTTTTTTCAAGCATAGCGCTGCTAAAAACATCTTCTGACAAACACTAATAGATTGTTTATCGACTTTAATATGGTATTTTATGGTGCACTGTTTGGTTGCTTTTAGGGAAGTCTGATCTCCAGTCGCAGGATCCAATCTTAAGGTCCTTGGTCGTGTTCTCTTAATCGGTACTGCTTGACAGCATTTCAATATGATTGCATCTTGATCCGATTTGACAGGATTCTTATAAAATGCCGTATGAAATTGTCGTAATATTGTACCCGTCACTTTAATGCACTCAAAGACTTTGGTTTTATGTTCACAACGTGGTACTGTTGGCAAACTCTTTGCGGAATACCTAAAACAAAAAGTATAAAAGATACAAAATTGTTTTTAGCCCCATGGTAGCATTAGTCGCAAACTAAAAGAGCTTATCCAAACATCCAACGATATTAGTCATATATTATTCTAGTGATGGGGTTCTCAAATACCGAGAATCGACGAGTATTCGATTCCTGAAAGTTCTCAAGATATCTCGAACACTTAAATCAAACAAAGTATTAGAATACTGACTGGGGAAGCCGTCGCTATAATATTATTAAGGTATTCGGTCTCGGTGTCCTGGTACTCTGATGTCAGCAGCTATTTTTAAATGCGTTTGCCGATTATTACCAATATAAGCGGATATATAGAAATAGCTTTAGAACAATAATAAGCGGATAAGTTAGTTTTATAAACAAATCTTTTTCGAGGTCAAAGAATATAATAAACTAACGTAATGAATATTTTTTGGGATACAAAAAAAACGCAATACAACTGCACAACTGATACTAATTTTTTTAATAGGATTCCTCATTCAACAAAGAAAATGTGCTTATTCTCAAGATTATCAAATTCAGAAAATATCACATTTCTGTAAACACATTTCAGTGAGTGTGAGAGCCATTAACGAATGTAAACATTAAACAAATCAGGAATTATTGATGAATTTAAAACAGTATTTATTTTTTAATCAACTTTAAAAGCGAATAAGTTTCTTGGTTCTCGATACTTCAGGAACAAATCAGGAATCATTGATGAATATAAAACAGTATTTATTTTTAATCAGCATTAAAAGCGAATAGGGTTCTCGGTATTACTCGAAAAATTCTCCATTCTAAAGCCACGTATCCATTTCACGAGGCTGCCGCGCGCGGCCTAGCTCACGTTCAATAATTATAACAGTTTTGCAAACGCTTTATGGCTTTGCCTCGCGTAACAGTGTGATGTCCACTTTCGGCGGTAACGACAACGAACATGACGCGCGTGGTAGCCTCGCGAAATGGATACGTGGCTTTAGAAATTATACCCATCACTAGATTATACAGTCGAACCCGCTTATTAGAAGAAGATTACTGGTTATATAGGAATATCCTGGTTTAAGGAACAGAAATTTAAGGTCCCGAAACGATTCTACTAGCCACCAATGGTCGGTTGTTAGAAAATCCCGATTATAGGAATACTTTTGCTTGGCACGACGGCTATTTCAATATAGGGGTTCGACTATACCTAAATCTGACCTGCGGTACGGGCCTGGTAAAAGAACGAACTTACCTCTCTTTTTTCGCCTTGTTAGCCTTCCAGTTTTGTGGCTGTGCAATCCGTTTTCGTGCCTGGTTTTGATTAACGGGCATAGGAAAAACATCCATCTTGACAAAAAACTATAGATTTCACTTGAAATCACAGGAATTCTTATTTAAAATGCGAAAAACTGACACCGTAACAACACATAAATTATATTAGCGGCCATTACAGATTTGGTTCGAATGAAGAGCTCCTATTGGCTGGCGTGCGCGTAGCTATGTTTGATACTGAGTTTATGTGGACGTAACCAAGTTTGTTTCTAACCAATTTTTTTTAATCAAAATTTCTCTGGACTAAGCTAAATTTAATCCCAAACTATTTCATTAGGTAATAGGCTGTCTCAAAATGAAAATGTTGCCATCAAAATGTCAATTTCTAAAAATTATGGACATAGCCATTTTTGATACTATACCCCTGAATTGTAATTTTTATTTTTTATAAAAAATTGATTATTAGATTTTACCTAAATAATAAACTTATTTGTGTAAATTTTATGGTTACTATTAATTTTTTTAATTAATTTATTTCGATGTTATAAAATAAAATATATTATGTTAAAAATAATATTTATTATTATAAAATGTCAATTTATGTATTTCATTAATTATAATGTACCTGAACGTTTACTGTGATAATAAAAAAATAATACTACAGAAAATGTTGATTTATTGTGTACCATTTTTTAAAAAAATGTTTAAACAAATTACACTGTTCATTTATTTCTTAATTTACGAACTAATTGCATATTTGTAATGTACACAAAAAGTACATACAAATAAAAAAAGATTAAAATCAATCAATGTACAGACACCAGGGAATGTTACTCTTCTTCTTCTTTTACGGCACTACAGCCCAAATTGAGCCTTGGCCTCCTTTATTTTTTGCCTCCACCCTTGATTGTCTGTGGCTGATCTTCTCCATACTCCTAAAAGGGCTTGTGCCTCAAAACTATGCATCCAACCTTGCCGTTCCCTCGCCGTTCTTTTCTCACGACGAGCAAATCTTACGCGTTCGCTACCAATTCATTAAAGAATACCATCCTCAATTTTGTTGCTGAATTTTTCCATCGGCTGCCTTATAATGAAAAGTGCAACTATCTTGATTGATCTGCCTTGCATAAAACGCATCTATCTGTCAATTATCTCTCTCCCATATTTTCATGGTGTGACCACAGAATAATAAACAATCAGAAGGGCCACTCTCAGATGCCGCCTTTGAAGTTTTTCAGCACGCGCGCCATGTTTTAGGAGGACACAGACATATGATTTGTGTGGTTATGTAATTGTTTATATTTATGTTTAATTATATTATATTTATGTTATTATATTTAACAATGTTAATATAATTGTATAGTATGTCTATGATTGCCGTAAGTAAAATAAACCTGGTTAATTTTTCCATGCACACCACATAAACAACACTAATTTCTTTAAAATCCTCCTAAAACATGGCGGAACGTCTGCGCGGAGGAGATGCGCGTACTTAATTTTCCGTGGAGAGTGGGTATTCTGTTTGTTTATTATTCTGTGGTGTGACTAAGTAATTTTATGACTTTGTAGTTGGTGCATTCTTGTATATTTGCTTTGCTTTACAGGTACTAATATACTGCTTCTCCGTTCGTCTGGTATATGTCTCACTTCCATAATTGTATTAAAAAAAAAACTGTTGGCCAGCTTAGTCTCCATCTCTCCTAAAGCTGTCCACACTTTCCCAGCAATATCCTCTGACCCAACTGCTTTATCTTTCTTTATTTTTTTAGGTGCTTGAACAACTTCCTCGTTTGTTATTTTGGTCACCATTGCTGTTACTATCTCCATTAGCTCAACTATTTCTGTCAAATTTTTCATTTCTTAAATCGTTTTTTGACGTCCTTACGTCCCACAAAACCACTGTGGACTAGAAAGACTCTGGGTAATATGATATTTGGTAAATCGCTTTTATTTATATCGTATACTAATGTGTATACCGTATAATATAATGATCTAGATTATGGTCATCTGGTGCATCAAGCTAGGTAACCAACGAGGCTCTGACGTCCGAGTGTTTTCCGAGATAAGCAATCCACCTTTTACTGGCCAATGTCTTCGGGAGGATGAGCGGGTAAGCGGAAGGGCGCTCTGTTGTCCTGAGATTGAGACATTGGTCTGGAAGGTGGAAGAACCAAGAAAGTGGTCAACGGCATCATAATGCAGAAGGCAACGAGAAACCACTGCATTAAAAGTCCCTGCATAATGACATCTCTAGTACAGTAATCGCGGTAAACACAACTAAAGTGAAAACAGCTACTAATCATGGAATATGGAAGCCAAGATTCGACGGGGGAGATGATCCACCTCTAGATCACAGGGCCTCCCAGACCATAACCCAGAGAAATCCCTGTGACAGAACTGAAAAAGTGTCTAAAAACTTCAGAGTTGGAAAAGAGAAAAGCAATAAATTAATTTGTGATCTTGGTCTAAGGAAGACAAATGAACGGGGAGAAAGATTAAAACTATTTGCGGAGGAAGAAGAATTTGCAATACTAAACACGTTCTTCAAACTACCATCAAGACGTTTGTATAGTTGGGTCTCTCCGCCAGATCAACAAAATAAGGAATCAAATTGATTACATAATGGTGAACAAGAGATTCCGTAATAGATGCCTATCAGTTAAAAGTTACCCCGGTGCGGACGTATCGTCAAATCATATTCCTGTTATTGGTATTAAGTTTAGATTTAAAAGGTTACAAAAAATACTAGTAACAAAGAATGAAATGTGAAATGACAAGACTAAATGATAAGGAAACAAAGAAGACAGTCGCACGGATTCTTACAGAAAAGCCAAGTAACATGGAGCAAACATATTACGATCCAAAAGAATCACTACATAATATATGTGAAATCTTTAGCAAAATGTAAGAATGAATAATGATAATAAGATGAAAAGAATGTAGAAAAATATTCAGAGACAAATAAGAACCGAAATACGAAAAGCCAAAGAAAATTGGTTTAAAATACATTGTGAAAAGATAAGAGTTGTTGGAATAAAAACACGATACATTTAATATGCATAAAAAGGTAAATCAAGCAGCTGGTTTTCAAAAATCCAACACAGTTAGCAAACTGCAATATCAACAGGGGAACATCATCACAGATAAAAATCAAGAAATATGCATATGGACCAAATACATACAAAAACTCTGAGGATAATAGGTCCGAACAACCTCCGTCCTACATATGTAATGACCATTTACCAATCACATCACAGATGAAGTGGAAAGAGCAATATCACAATTAAAAGATGGCAAAGCTCCTGGACCTGAAAATGTATATTTTGAACTGATAGAGCAGTTTAACACCGGTACTCAACGACTAACAAAAATATTCAATAACATATATTTAAACTGAATAATACCAAGATCAAGGATGAAGTCAACGTTTATTAGTCTACCAAAGAAAATAAAATCGTATCCTGCAATGATTTGCGTACCACCAGCTTTGAGCCACATTTTAAAGTTATTTCTAAAAATCATACATCAAAGGAAGAAAAAAACCAGCCGTACACATTTTGGTTTTCGGAACGCAGTGGGTACGAGAGAGGCTCTCTTTAGCATGTATATAAGTGCCATTGCAACGATGTAGAGATGTGAATTGCAATATATATATATATATATATATATATATATATATATATATACAAATAACACAGTTTATTAGGGTTGCAGTCAGAATATTGGCCGGGATGTTAAAAAAAACACTCTTTTGACTTTTTGTCGAGCTTTCGGAATGGTTTTATTCCTTTTTCAAGACACTGTAATAAGACAAAAATGTAAATATTTAAAAAATATCACAATTCTTCAGTGTAACTTACTAGTCGTTGAGATTATTTATATAAGCATTTACACTCAACATTTATAACACACATTAAAACATTAAAATATACAATTATGGACAGAATACATTATAAAATTTTTAAAATTTATTGTAAAAATAGTAGGTAAAACTTGGTTGATAGCATGTTTTACTTGTGTATATTAACTCATGCAGAGAATGGAAAGTAAACACTGTAATTAATATGTAATTAGGTGTAATTGATGTTATCTTTGAACTATGCTTTTAAGAAACATGCTATCAACCAAGTTTTACCTACTATTTTTACAATAAATTTTAAAAATTTTATAATGTATTCTGTACATAATTGTATATTCTAATGTTTTAATGTGTGTTATAAATGTTGAGTGTAAATGCTTATATAAATAATCTCAACGACTAGTAAGTTACACTGAAGAATTGTGATATTTTTTAAATATTTACATTTTTGTCTTATTACAGTGTCTTGAAAAAGGAATAAAACCATTCCGAAAGCTCGACAAAAAAGTCAAAAGAGTGTTTTTTTTAACATCCCGGCCAATATTCTGACTGCAACCCTAATAAACTGTGTTATTTGTTTATATTGACAGTCAATAATATCCAGTATTTCTTGTATATATATATATATATATATATATATATATATATATATTATATATATATATATATATATATATATTATATATATATATATATATATATATATATTTGTATGTTTCATTGATTGCCATAAAGCGTTCGATACAGTGAAACACGACAAGCTGATCGAGATATGAACAAATATTGGAATAAACACCTGTGATTAAGAATTATTAGTAATATTTACTGGAATCAGACATCGTCTATCAAATCTATCTATCATCGTATATATATTTTAATTATATAAAAATCAAACGTTTCAAGCTGGAATTCGACTGGACGGAGAATGTATCAATAACATCAGATGCTCTGAAAAAGTTTGTTGACAATATTACTCCCTCATTGATGTCCTAGTTATACGTGATATTCAACAAAAAACGAACGTATGAATTATTTTTTGATATCGACTTTCTTTGAGCGATGAGTATTCACTTTATTTACAGATGTCTTATATAATTTACTGAAGCTCATATTAAACTACTCTATTAAATTCTCAGATTTTCAATGTACAGTGCTCTTTATTTTCCCGTAAAGTCTCCTTTATCGTATTTCTTTGTGGGTATCTTCTCACCAACTCCGTCGCGGTCTTTCCGTTTTTAATATTCCAGTTTATAATTTTTTCGGTAGTTATTTTACTTACTGTATTTTTAAGTGTTTTGTAACCAGGATCTGTGTTTTGTGGTCGTTTATCATTCTGTCTAGCACGATTTTCCAACTGATCGTTTATAAAAAGTTCATTTCGGTTGTGTTAATCATTTTCCATGTTGCATTCTTAATTTGCTTGACTTCCGCGTCATACTTAACCATACTTTTTAATATGGTGTTATAAAATTGTTTTTTACTGTTCCTGCATATTATTTGGCACCATAAAATAAAAATAATATTTAGTTGTGAGATAGCTTTCCTATTTGATTATTTCTGTACTTTATAGCTTCTTTCAATTTATCTTTGTCATTTTCATTCCTTGCTAATTATATTTTTTATAGTGCTTAACTTGTCTGTTTTCTACCTGTTGCTTTTACTACTCTGCTCCAAGACACTATGTTAATCTGGGTTTTATTGTCATATACTCGAGATCGTTATATAGCATTGAGCCATTACTAGTTCCACACAATCTGCTAATCGTGCTGGTAACCTAATTCGACGGCGGTCATTTCTATTTCCATTCCTCAGACACGATTCTGCTAATAGACCTGAAATAGTTGGGCGGGATCATAGTATAAAGATTCTGGCCGGCATTTGATTATCTCGTTAACTGTAATTCTGACACGATTCGGCGATTGTCACATTTCTGCATTTATCGGTGTTTATATGTACTCCACTTTCACTTATTAGTTAATTAAAATACTCGTCCCATAAAGATATTATTTCCTTCTTATTATTACACAGTAGTGCTTCGATCAGTTTCCAGATTGCTGTGCCTGCTCCCATGCCCTTCAAGCATGAATTTATTTGGCTAAAGCTCTTCCATATTTTACCATTTTTCTGCCATATCTTTATCCTTACTCTGTATGTGCTTCTTTTTATCCTATCCTATCTTTTTTCTTGGAAGGTTAGATAATTCTTAGAATTTTTTCCCTTTATCTTTTCTTTAACACCCCTAACCTACCTAATTGATAACATGAAATTGCATGGCTGTTTAAAATTTAAATAATAAAAACAACATATTTATGCCTGATTTATTAAAAACATTACACATCACAGATCTAATTAACAATATGTCAAATAATAGAATAACATTTTTAAAGTTATAAAAAATATATCCTAATAGTCATTTCTTATAATTAAAAATTATGTGCAATAGGATTACTATAGGGTAGTAAGTGACGCCTCAAGTAACTAAAAATGCTCTACTAATTCAGACTTTATTTTGCTATAATACTATAGAAATTGCAAAATAATTACTATAAAACAATGTTAGGAAAGTTTAAAAACGGGCAAATGCGTAACAGAGTTAGTTTTAAGATAGAAGATGATACTAAATATAGTACACCATAGACGAAACTGCTTTAAAAGCAGTGATGTAAACCAAAAGTAAAAAAAAAAACAGTATTCGGCTTTGACTTAAAAAAGACGTAGTTAAGTACCTGTCAAATAATTACTCATTCTAGAAATATAAGATTTTTGTAATTTTAAACCTTAAAAGTTTCTTCATCGTAATACAGTGTAGTTGAATGGGTTGAATAACAACTAGTAAATAATCATGCTACAGAATTAAGTTAAAAATAGCGGAACTTTTTGATTGAATTGAATAGAACGTGCTAAAAGTGCTCAGTGACTTAACTTTAGTTTTTTACTTAAATTAGTGATTGGTGTTCAACTGTTGTAAAATTGGCAGTGGTCAATGTTGATATTATTCTATAGTAATATTTGGTTAATATCTAATCATACACCAAGACGATTAATCTCCGATTGGAATTTTTTTAATATGGATAAATGTAAATCTCTTTTACTGCTCTAGTAGAAAATACCACATATAGTCAAACATAAATGGCAACAAAATGTGGTGTATATCAATAATTATTTCAAAGGTTGAGTCAAAAACTTAAAAAGAAACGGCATGTTACGTCGTTTCTGTGTGGCAGAAAGCTTTCAGTCAACTCAAAGGCAATTAGAAAGAATTTGGCTTTAAAACACAGAAGATTTCCATATAGATAAGGTACCCCGGGGCAAGTGGAAATATGGGGGAAATGGAAACCATGTGATTAAAAAAATCATAATCCAGTCCTGTGACTTTCATCTCAAACCACCGCCAACATATTCTCAAGAAACCTTAAGAGAAGCAGTAGAAGCTGTAAAATCTAAGCAAATGACACTCTACAGAGCATCAAAACATTACTCCATTCCAAAAGCAACATTATTTAAAAGAGTCAAGGGATTACGGGGTGAAAAAAGTACCACTATGGGTAGGCCAACAGCTTTACCTTTAGATATTGAGACCAAATTGCTGACCATATTAAGACCATGGAAAAATGGGGTTTTGGTCTTTCAAAAAAAGAAATTTTGTTAGCTATTGGACAATATGTGTCAGAAAATAACATAAAAACTCCATTTAAAGATTCAATGCCGGGAGATGATTATTTTTTAAGTTTCAAGCGCCGATATGGACTTTCTCAAAAGAAGCCACAATTAGTTGAAGTGGCCCATAAAAAAAGTATCCTAGATCCATTTGTAATTGCAGAGTACTTTGACTTGGTGAAAGAAATCACTTCGAATATACCGCCTGAGAGGATTTATAATCTATATGAAACTAGTTTCTGTCTAGATCCTAGTCGTGTAAAAGTAGTAGGTGAAAAAGGAAAAGCCGCTCATCGAGTTACAGCTGGTCCTGGCAAAGAAAACTTTTCCGTCTTAATGGGTGGCAATGCTACAGGAGAAAAATTACCACCCCTTATTATTTTCAAAGGAAAAAATCTTTGGGATACATGGCTAGCAAAAAAAGATGACGAGTATCCAGGAATTACATACGGAGCAACAATAAACGGATGGATGGAAACGGAAACATTTTCTAATTATATTGAACATACGTTCCTTCCGAATATTCCTAAAGAGAGACCCGTTGTTCTGATCTATGACGGTCACTCTTCACACACATCAATTGCCCTTATAGAAACTGCTTTAAGGGAAGACATAATTATTTTAAAACTACCGCCACATACTAGCCATCTCCTACAGCCAATGGATTTGGCTGTGTTCAAGCCTTTAAAACAAATGTACGATGAAGCTCTTATAAAATGGCAAAGAAGAAATTACGGTACAAAGTTACCGAAATCCATATTTTCATCTATAATTTCACAAGTATGGAAGGAGCTGAGTTCAAACCATATTAGAAGTGGTTTTAGTAAGGCCGGTATTTACCCATTCTGTAATGCAGTGATTCCTGTTGAAAAATTTGAACCTGAGGCTTTCAAAAGATTTCAATATCATAACTCTAAGAAGGCATCATTAGTGAGAAATAGGAATGACCCTGGTGATACCCCTCAACAAGAAGAAATGTCGGAAAATACCAGTGGCAGCCAAGCAACACACTTGGTCAGAAGTACTGTGTTACAATACAAACAGTATCTTCAAAATGATAATCAGAATCATGCATTAAAAAGGCTTCCTGAAAGAAATTCCTTCGAATCCATTTTACTCGAACATGTCAAACAATCCCCATCAAACCAGCAAAAGCGTAAGAAAATCTGTTCTGGCGCTGAGATCATAACACACACTGACTTTTTAGCAAAAATGAAGATACAACAAGACAAAAAGACCGTAAAATCTAATAAAACGGAAAGGAAAAGATAAGAAGAAGGAAACACAATCTGACAGCAGTGATGATGACCAAGCTTTCATTGAGATGAGATCAGATTCCGACGACGATATTGATATATTAAGGGTTCCAACCCCTCCCATCGAATAAGAGTTACATGCGGCTATGCCCGATGATTTCGTATTAATGAAATTTCCAGTTAAAGGAGGCTCAAATTATATTTATTATGTCGCTAAAATTTTGCAGTGTTTTGATACTGAAGTTAAAGTTAGTTGCCTTCGAAAATGCATAAAAAATGACGGAATATATTATTTTCCTAACCTACCAGACATATCAGTCGCATTTAAGTTCCAAATTGAATTAGTATTGCCAAAACCATTAAGTTTTTCCCAGCTTACAAAAAGGCATCAAGCTTTAATTTCGTTTCCTATTTCTCTAAACAACTATAATGTTCGCTAATAACCATATTTTTTTAAACTTTTATTACAAACGTATTCAGAAATGGTTTTTTATTATTTCTACTTGCCCCAGAATGATTTGCATTGAATTCAATATATAAATTCGGATAGGTTTCCACTTGCCCCTTGCCATGTAGAAAATGTGGGGCAAGTGGAAACCATGTCACATGATTGAAAGTTTTTGTTAGAAAAAAGTTCTTTAAAGTTTTTTTATGTTTTAACACCGCATTCGTATTAGAAAATGGTGTAACTCTTACCTGTCGGTAACCTAATAGAGTGCATATATAACTAAATTTTTTAGAAGGCCTTAAACAGAAATTAATGATTTTTTAGGTTCCTCTTACCCCGGTGTACCTTATAAGGAATAAATTAGAAGAAGCAGAATGTTCAGTATCGGTGACCTCTGTAGACCGAAATTTGTACAGCCAAAACTAACATTAAAAAGGTTCCAGAAATTCTTAGATTGCACCAATCTGCATAAAGTCTGGACTATTGATGGTTGGCAAAAAGTAAGATAATACAAATCATTCCATTTTCTTATTTTATGATTATGATTCACTTTATAATTCACATTCATTTTATAATTTCCAGATGGTTTTCCCATCATCACAATACCCAAAAATAAAACTATTTAAGAAAAAGTGTTATTGTTATTGTTTTCAAAACTTTAATCAAATATTACAATCGTTAAAAACAAAAGATAGCAATAAAAAAACTACCAAAACAAAAATGCTGCGAGCATTAGCAATATAAAAGAAAAACAAAAACAATTTCCTTACAATTAGCGAACATCATTCTGAAATAGATTTTAGACAATACATATATTATAAGTAAATTTTTTAAAGACAATACTTTAGAGACAGAGTTTAATGGAGAATTTGAAATAAACGGTTACATTGAAATATTATTGAATATACTTTATATTGAATATATTATTTAAAACAATATAAAAGACAACGTATATAACTTCAAAAACAAGTGGCGCACCCTAAAACTTTCCTGCGGGGGGATTTTAGTTGGGCACCGAAATTTATTGCTACCTCCATTTTGTGTCCTTAAAATTTGTAACAGTGTCGAAATAGTGTCCTAGGGAGGGGGGTTTAACCCCCAACAAAACCCCCCTGGGTGGGTCACTGTCAAAAACTACAACTGATTAAAATCAAGTATGAACTAATTGCCAGAAACGTCATTTAAATGAGGAAATGAGATGAATCCTATATGATATGATATACTGTAATGAACGCGTATACGGTAGATTACAAAGTTATTTGCAAAGATCTAAAAATAAATTCTAGTATAAAATACATATTTGGTGATTTAACAAAAACTTATTAACTGACTATGAACATGTTGAATATCACAAACAAATTACCAGAGACGAGTAGAGATAGTATCTCAGAATCTCACACTGAAGCCTCTCACACTGTCTAATGGTAGTCTTATGAATTCTGGTGGACGGGAGGGGACAGAAATTCAATAACAAACAACAGAAACAGACATATAAAAGAGATTCACAGAAACATCACACACCTGTGTGGTTTATTCTACATTCAACAGAAGAGTTGTTCAGAAGAAAAACTGCTAAAATTAGAAAAAGAAAAGAGGACAGTGATAGGACTGGCAGAAGTACGATAAAAAGGAGATAAAACCAAGCAGTAGGCGGCATAGGCTTACTTATTAATAGAAAAGTGACATCCAGGATCACACAGTGGAAGGCTACATCGAAACAAGTAATATCAGTAGACATCCAAATTAACCAACGTTATACGTGTAAAATTATTAAGGCCTCAACATCAGATCATAAAGATGAGGAAGTAGAGCAACGCTACGAAGAAATTAGTAAAGCAATAATGGAAAACAAAAAAAAAGTATGTAATCTTAATGGGCGATATCAATGCAAAAATAGGGAAAGAATAAACCGAAATGAAATTTTAATAAGACCCTACGGATTCTGAGAAAGAAACATCAGAAGAGAAATACTAGTAAATTATGCAAAAAAAAACGTACATAACCAATACGTTCTTAAAAAAAAACAGAAAATCGAAAATAGATCTAATAAATGGGACATCAAAGAATGAAATAGACTATTATGACTATATTATTATGAACCAACAAAAGCGTAATATTAGATACAGTAGTGTTAACACGATAACACAGGTAGCGATCATAGAATGCTAAGAACACAAATAAAAATTAACACCAAGACAGGAAGAAGAAAACTTCTAAATATAAAATAAATGTCAGGTAAAAAAAAGGTAAATATTGACGAATTAAACCAGAAAAATCGAATACGATCAAAAACTGACAGCTTTATGACAGATTCTATCTTACCCAAGCTTTTTACTTTTAGCTCTAGAAGATATGCTTCGAACTTTAGAATGGCAAAATAAAGGAGTGACGATAGACTGCGAAAACTAAACCTACCAAAATTTTCCGTTGATGTTGTGTTAATAGCAAAACACAGAGAAGAATTACATTAAATGCTATTTGACCTAAATACAAAAGCAAAATAAATATGACTAAAAGTTAATCCAGCAAAAACTAAATACCTAACAAATAAATCCCTAGATATAACTCTGGACAATAATAATATAAAAAAGGTTTAATCGTATGTTTACTTAGGTCAAAAACTCGAACTGTCAAATCTCATCCTAAAGGCTTATTTAAATATATAAGATGTTCTTTGGCATGGGCAACATTTGGAAGATTACAACCAGTTTTTAACTCAAAATTACCAAATACTTTAAAGGCAAAAACTTTCGATTAATATGTATTGAGGGTGCTGACATGTAGAGGCTCTTTTAACGATAACATAGTTCACAAACTTCAAGCGACTCAGAGAGCTATGGAACAAAGAATGTTCAACATTAATAAGCTCAGCGATCTCATATATCTAATGAAGAAATAGAAAGAAATAGATGTTGAAAACATTGTTAGGAAAAAATGGAACTGGGCAGAATCTTCACAAAGACGAATGTAAGACAACCGTTAGACGAAGCGAATTGTTGAATGGCGACCAATAGCAAATAAGAGAAATAGAGGCAGACCAAAAGTAAAATGGACCGATGACATTAAGCGAACGAACGGCCAGGAATGGCTGCAAAAAAAGACAACGAACAGAAATGAATAAACACACCTAAGATAGACTTACATCCTTCGATAGATGAAATAGGTGTTGATGATGATTACTACCTGGCTGCAGGATTGGTAATTATTGGCCAATGTATAAATAGTCGTTCTAGGAGGTGTCTAGTATCTATTATATAATCTATACCGGAGTGTGAGATGTGTATAGTCGGTCAATGGTTTCTGAAAGGTCACAACTTACAACAAAAGCTGCGAGTATAGTTCAGAGTGTCACAACGGAGGTGCTGGTTAACTGACAATGAGCGAGTAAGACAAAGACTTAACGAGAAAGATTCACAAGAGAAAGAATGGTTGAAGATGGTCAGAATAGAAGGGAATAAGTAAATTAAAGTGGATTAAAGAGTGGAGAGGGCACGATAAAATGTAGTACTGCACATGTTTTTTATCATCCCCTTCTCGATGGGTGGTGGTTTTTAGTGGGTAGAAATCTTCTTTCCATAAAAAGCCATTGAACAATGAACATAGAATATAATGGAACGAAATATTATTTCTAGTTGTGTATTCGAAATTAGTAAGTAGTAGATTGGTAAATAAATATAAATAACGCAACGCAAAAATACTTAATATAATTTCAACTTTAGACAGATAAAATTAAACTATTAGAAAGATTTTTTTTTATCAAAATTACACAAATGGGGAATCAGGGGTAATATGCTAAGATTCATAGAAAACTTTCTTCAGTTAAGAGCTTTCTCTGTTCGCGTCGATAATTCCACTTCATCAAAAAAAAAATTCAGAAAAACGGAACACCTCAGGGGTCAGTTATGAGCCCAACTCTTTTTCTCGTGGCTATCAACGATATACTGGATCACTGCTCCCCGCTAGTTAAGGGAAGACTATATGCCGACGATCTGGTTCTATTTGCAAAGGGCAAGAATATGAGAATGATTCAAAAACACTTAAAAGAATCTATTTATAAATTAGAGATATGGTCAATGTCAGTAGGCGTGCAATTCTCCCCACTAAAAACAAAATGCATGCTTTTCTCAAGAAGGCACCGGCCACAGAGAACATCTTTAAAACTGTATGGCGAGCCGCTCAAATTCTCAGAAAAAATTAATTTTCTCGGAATGGTATTTGACCAAAAACTAACATGGAAACAACATATTTTAGAAATAAAAAAGTCTTGCCAAAATGGATTAAATGTAATGAAAACATTATCAAATAAAAAATGGGGATCCGACGAAACCACGTTATTAAATATTTATAAGTCACTCGTTAGATCAAAAATAGATTATGGGGCTATTGTGTATGCCTCCCCTAAAAGACATGTTACCAAGCAACTTGAAGTCATTCAGAACACAGCACTTCGCATTGCCATAGGTGCATTTAGAACCACACCAGTTAAGAATCTCCAATGCGTCACAGGAGAGCCACCTCTTAATCTACGAAGAAATTATTTATGCCTTTCGTATGCAGCGTCAGTCGCTAGCAACAAATTCCACCCAGTATTTCAAAATGCATTTACGGACCGTTACCTAGAAGCTTATAACAAAAGTAGGTTCGATCCACCATTCTACGAAAGAGTTCGAAGAAATTTAAAAGATCTACAACTCCAAATTTCTGACCTCTTTCCTTCAAATTTAAAAACTCCACCTCCCTGGTTAATCATGATTCCCGAAATCAATACGACGCTACTCCAATATAACAAATCAGATACATCACCCACTGTAATCCGACAGTCATGTTTAAAGGAACTCGAGACTTACGGGAAAAGCTTTTGCATTTATACAGATGCCTCCAAATCTGCAAATGACGTAGGAGCAGCATTTGTCACTCCATATTCCTCTTCCCAATTTAAATTAATGCCAGCCACTTCTATATACACAGCAGAATTATATGCAATATTACAAGCCCTCATTCATATCAAAAGTACAAACCATTCTTCTTCCGTCATTATCACAGATTCTCTAAACTCCTTAACAACAATCGGTCAACTATATACTAAGAACCCTATAGCCTTACTTGTCAAGAAAGAACTTGCTGCCTTACAAGAATCTGGTTCAGAAGTCAAATTTATGTGGGTTCCATCTCACACGGGAATACAAGGTAATGAAAACGCAGACCTCCAAGCAAGAGAAGCTACCAAAAATGATCAAGCTATAATAGTGTCAAAGACTATCTGCAGTGATATAAAACAGTTCGTTAAAGAAAAAGTGATTAGTGCGTGGCAAAATAAGTGGAACTTATCGGAATCTAAATTAAAAGAAATTAAATCGACAGTGAAACCGTGGCGCCTAGTAAACTTAAAAAGAGCTGACCAAGTCAAAATTTCTCGACTTCGATTAGGTCATACCAATATTACTCATAAGCACCTAATAAGTAAAGAAGACATTCCAGTGTGTGATTACTGTCAAGTCAATATTACTGTTAAACATCTCCTAACAGAATGTGGAAAATATACAGTTAACAGACAAAATAACAATATTTCCAGTGACTCAAAAACAGTATTAGGTGAACATTTAAATACTAAAAACTTAATTAGATTTCTAAAAGAAACATCTTTATATAATTTAATATAATGTAGTAACTAATGTAAACTAATGTCGCTAATGACCCAGGTGGTTGAAGCGACTATTATTAGTAAATAAAAAAAAAAAAAGATTTTTTTCCAAGTAATAAAATAAAATAATTTGTTTAATTTGTATTTTGATGTGTGTGATTGTCAAAATGTGTTTCATACCCAATAAATATAGTAGTTAATCTACATCAGTCGTTCCCAAATGGTGGTCCGCGAGGTATGGCTGAAGGGTCCGCAAGATATAAAAATTATATGAAGAGCCAGGGAGAAAAACGATATGTCCATTTTGCAAATTTTTTTAGGAGAGCGAAAACAAAGTTTTCTCTCTAAATCTTTAAAATTAATAACATATTTCGCGCAAACTTAAAGTTATATCAAATTTTAGATTGTTAACTATAATTTTGTTTATATACCTAAAAAAATATTTTCGGGTAAGTCAGATTCGGCCTCCCCTCTTCACCGCCACTATCACTAGAACTAGATGGGACCCTACTTTGGCTTTATGCCGTTAAAATGCGTCGCTGTCAGCTGTCTGTTTGCACTACAGTTACACAGCCAATTCACATTTCAGAGATGTCAGTCGGCTATTGTTAGTAAGTTAGTTTAGTTCATTGCTAGTGCGGTTCCTGACCGTGTTGAAACGTGTGATTTTGTGCAACATTTTAAAGCTTTTTGTTTTCACGGAAAGTTACATTACGCGTACGTTATGGATCGTTTGTTAAAATGTGGATCGTTAAAACGGGATAGACCTACAGACGAAGATGGAGAAAATGCATTAAATGTTAAAGTTAAAAAGTCAATGACTCTCGAACCGAACTTGTCAGTGTCTCTTGAACCCAACTCGTCGGCGTCTCTTAAACCTAATTCGAACAAGATCAGTGCTGCAAAAATTAAAAAATACAACTAAACCTCAATGTGTAATTTGCTACGAAAGCTCTTCGAATGAGTGTATGAAGCCAGCAAAACTCTGTCGGCATCTTGAGACAAAACATCCAGAGTACAAAAGTAAGTCATTCGATTTTTTTTTAAAACAAACTAGGAGAGCTTAAAAGATCTCGTAAAAACATTACTAAACACTATGGTGCAAATATACATGAAAATGCAACACTTGCATCTTATGAGGTATCTCGCTAAATGTGGAAAAAACCATACAAGTGCTGAAGAACTTATACTACCATCAGCAATAATTCTATGCAAAAGAATGTTGGGTGAAGCGGCTGTTAAGATAATAAGTACTGTTCCGCTCTCTAACAACACTATCCAAAGACGAATTTCAGATATGACCAATAACATTGAAGATATATTGCTGGTCAGACTTAGCATGAGCGACATGTTTCCTCTTCAATTGGACGAAAGCACAGACATATTAAAAACGCAATAATGTTGTGTTTTGTTCGATTTTTATGGGAGGACCCGATATTGGAAGATTTTATTTTTTCATTCGAACTACTTTACACAACAGTAGCAGATATTTTTACTGCATTGAATGATTTTTTCAATACACATGACGTCACATGGACAAAATGTGTGGGTTTGTCTACGGATGGAGCAAAATCAATGGCTGGCCACAAATCAGGACTTCAAGCGCGTGTCAAAGAGGTGAAATGGACCCACTGTTGTATTCATCGTGAAGCCTTGGTAGCCAAAACATTGCCTGAACCTTTGCAAAAGATATTTAACGAAGTAGTTCAATAGTAACCTACATTAAAACACATCCAAATTATTTTCTTTGTTGTACAAAGAGATTGACAGTGAGTATGAACACCTTCTTATTCATACGGAAGTAAGGTGGCTCTCTGGAGGGAGAAAATTGACAAGATTTTTTGAACTTAGAGATGAAGTTAGTGTTTTTCTTCTTGACACCAAGTACGCGGATGATCTCACTGACTTTTCTTGGCTTTGCTCAACTGCCTACTTAGTTGACGTGTTTGAACACTTGAATGTATTAAACTTAAGTTTGCAAGGGGAAAATGTAGAAATGTTCAAAGTTGACGATAAGATCAGTGCTATGGTAAAAAAGTGCCAGCTGTGGACGGTGAGGATTAAAAACGAGTCGTTCACTAACTTTCCTAATTTGAAACAGTTCTTGGAGTCTGCAGAACAGAGTTTACCTGACCCGATAATGATCAACGCAGCCGAGTACCTACGCAGCCTAGCCACGACTTTTAGGATATACTTCCTTGAATCTGACCCTGACGATGTTTGGATTCGAAATCCTTTCAGCTGTCAAGTAATTGAACTAATCCAAGTCCTCACAGAAGAAGAACAAGATAAGCTTGTGGATTTGTCGAGTTGTGGTACGATGAAGGACAACAGCATGCAAGGATTACAAAGAACTTGGAGACAAGACCATGAAAAAAATCCTTCCGTTTGCAACAACCTATCGGTGTGAGCAAGCATTTTCTTCCATGTGCTTCATGAAAAACAAATATAGGAATCGGCTTGACATGCGGTCAGATTTCAGAGTGAGAGTTTTAAGTTTGGAACCTAACATTACAGAAATAATGGATTCTAAGGTTAAATTCAACGTATTTCATTAATTGAGGAGTGAAAATTAAAACTAATAATGTACTTGTGTAAGTACTCTGTATTTTCACAAATAAATCCTATATAGCATTAGTTTGATTTGTTTTTACATATTTTGGATCTTTTCAGGTAACTTTAGGTCTTTAGGAAATAGTGGGGGTCCTCGATATTGTAGTACCTTGATAAAGGAGTCCTTGGAAAAATTTAGTTGGGAACCCCTGACCTACATTATTTTTTATGGACCTTTTTTTCAAATGTTAGCTGCCAATATGATTTTCACCATTATATTTGCTGTTACTCGAAACATTAGACTTATACTACCGTATATAATCCTGCTACCAAACAATTAAAGAAGTTTATTACTTTTACAAATTAATGATGAATAAACTAATCCTATAAAATAAAAAATGATCGTCAATAGCATTAGTTATTATATTGTGTGGAACAACAACTTCTGTCGACTTGCTTGGTTTGGTACCTCCTGGTTGTACTGTACCCTTGAAACTTGTAATAAAACGACTGTCCGAGGTGTCAACAAATTCAAATTTATAGCGGTATATCAAGTTTTCATCGTTTTGATTTAACTGCTGCATATTGATTGATGTGACAGTATGTGAACTACCTGTAACTAAAATAAAACAAATTAATCACGATATTTGATCTAAAAACCAAGAAGTTTTATATTTGTAATGTACATACTATCAAAATAACAGTGTAACAAAATTTATGATATAACCAATTCGACCATCTCATGTTTATTTATCAAACGTTTAGAATTTTAGCTTTTTAACTTTTATTGACACACTACTTTTAAAACAGGATTAAACAGTATCCAATCTGTAAATATTTTCGTGCTAGTTTGGATATTATCTTATTTTTATCAAGGAGGGTTTTTACGGTCGGTGTTTTTTTGTAATAAAGATTTGTGGTCTGTAATTATTTTTTCCTGACGTTTCGTCTGCTAGTGTAGGACATTATCAAATGTAACATAGTAAATTGGAGTACTGCAAAGGTTTTTCACCATGTATGGATGACAGCTAGAACGACATTTAAAAGAATTCCTTTTTATGCGAGCCAATAGCGCAGTACGCTTCATCAACTCAGCCATCCAATGATATAATGCGCCGTTTCCAAACCTGCTAGTATTTACGACCCAATTTTTAATTAAAATTGTCATGACACTCTTTCCCTATAAAATAATTTTTATTGAAATAATGTTCTGTTAATTTGATTGTATTTTGATGCTAAAGCTGTAGCATAAAAAATTCCTAATAACTATCGAATATTTAATGTATAAAAATTTATTTGATACGCCCCTGGCTTGTAAGTATAAAAACTCCTTGAAGTTTGTTTACACAAGTGTTTTTAGGGACATTTAAGAAATTTTAACTGCGTAGATAACATTTACGTTTTAACTAAATAATTCCTACAATTTTCCAGGAGATTTAGATTCGGAAGACATAGTTTTCGGCGTGCAGTACTCAAAGCCGGCAATTTTTTTAAGTTGAGAGGTGAATTTGGACTCAAGATGCTATTTGGCAGTTTTTGTTCAGTAAATCACCGATTGGTTGTGCTGTGCCCTATTTGAGGGATTTGTAAGACGGCGTTTCCAACTATTTGAGAGGTCCACATGGTTTTAAGGAGTTGAGTGGGAAAAAGATTTGCTTTCATGACAAACTAAAAAATTATAAATAAATAAAATTATAAGTTTTATGAATTAGCTAATTTCATATTAGTCTTCTTTTAAATACAATTAATTTTAATACTTAATTAATATTTGAAAAAAGTTTATATTTCATTTCGACATATATATATATATATGATATATATATATATATATATATATAATATATATATATATATATATATATATATAACAGTCGGTATTATCCTTTTTTTTGAAATTTGGTACATAACCATAATTTTGAATTCTGTTTTGTGTAAAGCTTAACCTCAATGTAAGCTTCGTTGAAAAAATTTTGATAATTTTCATTTCTAATAATTATTTAAATAGTTACAACTAGTTGTAAAATTGTTACAACTTTCGTCCAACCTGCAAGGTTTATTGATCAATTTTGTTAATATTATTTGTAATAACTGTTGAAGTGAAGTAATAATAAATATGTAATGTTTCTCTCTGAATCGAATTCAGAGAAGAGGATTCTTTTAAACGGCGTCTAATTCAAATAGTTCAGGAACCTTCTTGATTTTGTTGCCCAGGAAATCTATGTAAGTATTTTTTTGATTTGTTTCTTTGCAGTTACTCCTTCCAATCCCTCCTTTATTCACGTACTCACGACCCAGCTCTCCAACCAAAACAAGAATGGCCGTTCGCAAACGTTTCGGTTTTTTTGCTTACCCCATCTACAATCCAAGAATTGCTCAGTGCCCACTGTCAACACCCCATAAGTAATACCCAATGTTTCGATTCTATATAGGCAAATTAAATCGTTACAAAGCTAGTCAGAGTTTAGATTAGATTATTATTGTCTACAATATGACATTGACAGATAAATTTTTTTAGTGGATCAATAACGTTCTAGCAGAAGAACAACAAGGTTTTAGATCGGGAAGATCATGCACCGACGCTATATTTGTAATAAAGCAAGTGCAAGAGAAATCATTAGAATACAACAAACCGGCATATCTATATTTCGTGGAACTTACAAAGACATTTGACAAGGTCAAATTACAATACGTTATCCATTTACTGTACGCAAGAATAATCAAAACGATCGAAAAAACAACACAATAAAAGAAAAAGCAGAAGAAACTAACCGATTTTATTGAAGCTGGCAATGGGGTAAGACAGGGAGATTAATTGAGTCATCTATTGTTCAACCTGATTATGGATGAAATAATAAAAAAAGTAAGAACTAAAAACGGATACCAAATGGGGAAAAAAACAACTTAAAATATTCTGCTATGCAGACGACGCAATACTACTCTCTCAAAGTGAAGATGATTTACAACGTATGCTGCACCAATTTAATATAACCGCCAAAAATTGAACATGTTAATTTCCCCAAAAAAGACAAAATGCATGGTTACAACAGCAAATTTACAAATATGTAAATTGGGGCTGGAAGGTCAGATAATAGAACAAGTGATGGAGTTTAAATATCTAGGCATCACATTATCTAGCTATGGAAAGCTCGAATCGAAGTGGAAGATCAAGTAAATAGAGCAAACAGAGACGCAGGCTGCCTAAATAAAACAATACGGAGAAATAAAAATATCGAGAAAGAAACGAAAGGCAGAATTTACAAAACAGTCATCAGACAGCAGAAACAAGACCTGATACAGAGAGGACAAAAAGGATGTTAGAAACAGCAGAGATGAAAACACTAAGAAAAATTGATGGTAAGACACTATGAGACAGAGCTAGAAGTACAGATATACGACGTAGATGCAAGGTGGAGAACATCAAGAACTGGGTAAGAAATAGAAAAGTGGAATGGAACGATCATATAAACCGAATGACAACAAATAGACTAGTGAAGACGGCAAGAGGCGGTTCCCCAATAGGAAGACCACATGGAACCATAACTTACTGGAGGCACATTGAAAAACAGACAGTCATGTCTGTATAAAAAGATTTGCCACAATTCTTAGGAGTTTCTACACAAGATTACGACTAAAATGTTATAATTAGTGAACTACTTAGCTAACCTCAACTCATGTAATCATTTCAGATATGTTATAAGGAATTATCTTAACTATTCATTAAAATTTTTTTGTTGCATTTAACCTATTTTTTTATTTATTAATTTCTTTGGCAATATATCAATAATATAGAATGGTAGTAAAACTTGCAAAATCATGTTAACAATTTCGCGGACACGATGGCATAACAAAGGGTTCATAAATTAATTACTATTTAACTGGGAATAAGCCACAATTAAAGATAAAAATACCTTTATTGACGTTTCAATTTCCACTTCGGAAATCGTTATCAAAATACAAACAGTAAATTAAACAAATTTTGTTTTTTGTTACATAGTGAAAAATTCTTCTAATAATTTAATTTAATCTGACTCATTTATATTGACAATTCAGACATACATTATGCATTTTAAAGTAGATGACTTTAAAATGATATTGCCAATATTGTTGAATTGCGCTCCTGGGACGACTTTACTTATAAGATAGTTCATTCGATTACATGAAATCAACTTTAACTTGAGAATATCCGTCAGAAAAAATCATAGCATGTAATTCGTCTTTAAAAAGATAAACAATGAGATGATGACAGTAAAATTCTCCTGTTAGTGATTCCATAGTAAATTATGGGGGAAAAACCAGGAAAAAAACCTCATAATACTATCCCGACATTGTAAGTATTTGTTCGTGAATTTAGTTTACCTTCAACAAACATCAAAATTCTGATTTTATATGTTACGTTATTTAAAAAACATAAATGATGTATCCTCTATATGTTACTGACTTACTAATACTGGTATTTTCTTATTAATAACTTCCTCTTTCAATATTGGTAACCAGATATTCAGGTTCAATATGTAAACACGCATGGGATAATGAACATAGGGTTCAATGGAATAATTCAAATGTAGTCCTAAAAGAAACGGATGGTAAAAAAAAATCAAAGAAGCGGCTCTAATTATGCTAAATGAGGCCAATTGTGTCGCAAATTCCTCGGCCGAATATAGTAGGATCTCGTTACCAATATTGAAAGAGGAAGTTATTAATAAGAAAATTCCAGTATTAGTAAGTCAGTAACATATAGAGGATACATCATTTATGATTTTTAAATAACGTAACATATAAAATCAGAATTTTGATGTTTGTTGAAGGTAAACTAAATTCACGAACAAATACTTATAATGTCGGGATAGTATTATGAAGTTTTTTTCCTGTTTTTTCCCTCATAATTTACTATGGAATCACTAACAGGAGAATTTTACTGTCATCATCTCATGTGTTTGTCTTTTTAAAAACGAATTACATGCTATGATTTTTTCTGACAAATATTCTCAAGTTAAAGTTGATTTCATGTAATCGAATGAACTATCTTCTAAGTAAAGTCGTCCCAGGAGCGCAACTCAACAATATTGGCAATATCATTTTAAAGTCGTCTACTTTAAAATGCATAATGTATGTCTGAATTGTCAATATAAATGAGTCAGATAAAATTAAATTATTAGAAAAATTTTTCACTATCTAACAAAAAACAAAATTTGTTTAATTTACTGTTTGTATTTTGAGAACGATTTCCGAAGTGGAAATTGAAACGTCAATAAACGTATTTTTATCTTTAATTGTGGCTTATTCCCAGTTAAATAGTAATTAATTTACAATGCCACAAGAAAATAGCTTCAGAACAATATTAAGAAAGGGTTCGTAGAAACGCACATCTGTTAAGAACATCAAAAATAGGTTAGCATGATTTATTATGAAAAAAACATATGTTTTTGACAAAAAAAATGGGAAGCGGCAAATACCGCTTGTCGCTACCGCTAAATCTTGTCCCTAGTAAACTCTATTTTCGTGAGCTGGATACAAAACGGCATTTCCCGTCACACGAAAAATGGGAGGGGACGAATTGATTAAAAACAACAATTTTATTGTCTATGGTAATCTTCGAAGCAAGGTTCGAGACCAAGAGCTGGCCTGCTGGGGCACGTCTTACAAAGGTACTTGGTCTCCTTTCGTATAGATCTTGATGCACAATGTTTGCACATCAAATGGTAGGATTTATTTGGTTTTTTTTTTGTTTGGTACTTTATCGAGAAAGTGCATGCCAGAATCAGTGTTCCTGTTTGCTATTTGTTGATCCAGTCGTGGCCTTTTCCACCATGTAATGGTCCCGTCTTCACCAAGTTTCTTCCATATTGCTCAACTTTATCAATTCCTAAATATTCTCTTAGAATTTCTTCGCGAAACTGAAGGAACGATAACTGTGTGTCTAATGTTCTTTTTATGTAAAATACATTCCAAAGAGAAATGTCTAGTAGATGGAACATTTCTTTTTTATACCATCTAATACTTTTTCTCGGAGATAAATAATAACTAATCATCTGGTCACTGTCAGACATAAACTTGTTGTAATTGGCTACTTCTTCAGGTTTTACCTTTTCAACGTCATACCTGTTTTTAGCGGTAATGAATTTGGGATGATATTTCGTGGTAATGCAAATAATATCCCGTTTATCCCTTCATTTTGAAACGTATACTTATCACATCAGCTCCAACGGTGTTCACCTTTTTTTAACTTGATGTCCGTGATGTCCACGATCTAGGTATGACTCCACCAGAGAGAGAACTAGTTGCTCAAGTTTTGGTACAGCAGTCGCTTCGGTTGTTTTTCCGAAATATATTTTCAAATTATATTGGTTAATAGTCAAAGCTCAACCGACCGCGAAATAGCATTAGTGACTCGACTACGGACAAATTTTCTGGAGGAACCAAGGCACTTCTAAAATTTGATAATAATTTAGTCAAAAGTGGTGTAACCTCTCGTAGTTTGTCATCAAGATTTTCGTCAATCTGTCCGTAAGAGCAACTAAAACACCTTAGAAGTTCTTCAAAACGTCTTCCAGGAAAATGACGATGAAAAACTGAGCTGTAATATAATGGATTCATCGAGAACCTTTTCCTTATTGAAGGACATTTGAGTCACTCGGTAATATACACAGAGCTAGGATTACCTTGAGTTTAAGTTTAGTTACTGGTTTAATAGTTTTATATCTATATTTTCGTCTGTGTGGTCTTTTGGTAGTCTTCAAAATGTCATCATAGGCCTTGAGTTTAGGTTTAGTTACTGGTTTAATAGTTGTATATCTATATTTTCGTCTGTGTGGTCTTTTGGTAGTCTTCAAAATGTCAGCATAGGCATTCATAGAAGTAACAATCGTGTTCATAACGTCATCATCCCAAAACTTTTCAAAACATTCGGCTGTAGTCGGTGTAGTTTCAAACACATATTGGATACCACGACCAGCATTATCAAACTGAAAATCAGGAATATCTGTTGTGGTATCACACCACATATCCTGTGTTGGTTGCAAATAACAATGGTCAATAACAATGTCACACGTCCTGTTTTTAAACATGCAGTATTTACAAAAATTAGAATTCTTAAAAAAATAATAACTTTATGATTTTAGAGTTTTATGTAATATATTACTATATTTGTTTGATATTTCTATTTTTCATTGTATGTTATATTATGTGTTCTTGTGTTTTTTAGTTATAAGTGACTTATTTATATTGTGACATTACACGTAGTGTTTGCTATGTAAAAAATTGTCAATAAACATATCTTTCTATCTATCTACTACTAGTTCACACCAAAAAACTAATTAGAAATTATTTACAGTGTACATAATACAGATTAGGTACAAATAAACGAATAACTGGATATTTATTGACATAACCTCCATAACCATAAGTATTTTTTTACTTTTTTGTTCAGTTTTTGCATTATAAAATCCAAATATATAAAATTAAGGACTTATTGACACTTACCAAACACATAAAACTGCTTTGCATTAATTTTAACAGAGTGTATAACTTTTACAGCATAAAAATATAGGAAGATATTATTCACGTGCATTCACCAAAACACAAGCGAGGTCAACTGCATGGCGAAACGTTTGCGAAACGAAAGAAATATTTTTATGTATGCTGGGTCATCAATCGTGTTCGTACGGAGAAACCAAAATACGCAAGACGAAAAATGCCCCTTTTAGTATTACACCGAGCTGTTTGTTTGGACGGCATATCGCGTCTCGTCCCTGTGTGCGTGACGGGATATGCCGTCTTGTCCGCAAACGTGTTAAGATAAAAATTATTATTAACAGCATTATTAAAGTATGTTATTAACAGTAACAATAATATATACATACCTTTTAGAGTCAATTTAAACATCTGACCAGAAGCAAACAAAATGTATACAAATTCTTTTGTACCACTTTGTATATCCAATGTATGAATTTCATTGAATGCCAAGACACGGTCAGAATGTTCTTCATTAACATGATTAAAAAGAGCTGGCTTTTTAAACTTCAAGCCACAGTTGAAAACACATGGACTGTCTTCCAGATCACAGTTTTTTTCGTGCATGCGGATCTTGTCAGAAGTCGTTAAATATCCACAACCAATTTCCTGATTTTTACAAGGGTACTGTACTCTGGTCGTTACGTTCTCTAGAGTGAAATTTCGAGTTTTCTTTGTCAAGGAACTACGACAATTAGGACAAATACGAACTAACTCAACGCATTGACTGCATATACTGTGTCCTAAAAATAAATAATGTTAAATATTGGAATTAGATAATACTATTTTGATGAAAATAGTTGCCCCATTCGATTTGTCATATGGGTTTCTGTCAGAACCTTTGGTACCCATCAGTGCAAATTTTTTTATATTCAAGGTACTTAGTCACTATTAACACATTGCCTGTCGTCTCGGTCTATGTGACCGAGAAAAAAATTGCCCTGCACGTCGGCGAGGTTTATTGACCGAGAATTTTAATGTAACTGTGGTGCCGGTTCGGTCACGATGGCGTGAACGGATAGTATTACAAAATCCTCTACGACAGGCAACGTGTTAAATGTAAGAGGAATCAAGAAATTTGTGGAAAAAAGTCATGCAATGTGAATCGCCGAATTTTCTGAACTTTTTCCTAAAAAAAAAATTTTGTTTAAAATCCTTTATAAAATCCATCATCAGTGCAAACGGTTGTACATGCTAGTAGCCACCAAAATATATGGGTAAAAACCCTTTAAATGTTTTGAATTTGAAGTTGTTTTACATTATTAGTATTTATAATTTGTGATGGTTAATTTACCGTTGGATAGGTAACATGGCGGCGTATGACTCTACATGAGTAAAATGGTCCTGAGAAGAAGTGTCTACGAGGACCTGTTGATAACAACTCTCAGGACCTGTTGATAACAATCAGTTGTTATCAACAGGTCCTCGTAGACACTTCGTCTCAGGACCATTTTACTCATGTAGAGTCATACGCCGCCATGTTACCTATCCAACGGTAACTTAACCATCACAAATTATAAATACTAATAATGTAAAACAACTTTAAATTCAAAACATTTAAAGGGTTTTTACCCATATATTTTGGTGGCTACTAGCATGTACAACCGTTTGCACTGATGATGGATTGTTTAATCCGAAAACGTTTTGCAATGTGTTTGTGATAGCCCGTTTGGGGCATTTTTATATACCTTTTATAAAGGATTTTAAACAAAATTTTTTTGTGATATATGGTATACAGCCAGCTACAGGAACTTAGTTTCCTCGTGGAATTTTTCCTATAACTCCTTCGCCACAAGAGATGGCTCCCAGTCTGTTCTTCATCGTGCACACTGATTCTGTCCTGGTTGAAGATAATGCACCATTTCCTTACTGAAGATTCGTTCATGACATTCTCACCATCTTCTTCTTTTAGTATCCCGTCCGATTATCGAACGTTGGAGATCATATTGACAATAATAACTTTGTTTACGGCAACTTGAAACAGATTAGCGGATGTATCTTGATACTACTATCGGAAATTTCGAAGCCAGGATGTTCTTCTTCGGCCTGGGCCTCTTCTTCCGGCGATCTTGCCCTGTATTATACCTCTCTGAATGTCTCGTTAGGTGGCCGAAATATTGTAACTTTCGAGTTTTTGTTATTTCTGTGCTTTTTTTCATTCGGTGTGATCAACACAACTTATATAGCAATATGGCATTGTTTCGTTGACAATCACATATGTTAATCTGATTTTAAGGTTTAATGTAATATCTCTATTAATCAGCATTTTCTTTAATTTATAGAAGGCAGCTCTGGCATATTTCTTTGCTTATATCCCAGTTATCATTAACATTGGCTCCAAAATATGTGATATTGTGGATTCTTTCTAACTCTATTCCATACGCTCTGATGTTCATTGGTTGTAACTCTGTTTTGCTGATAATCTTAAGTTTTGTCTAAGGCGCTGGTTTCTCTGAACACACGTCAGCGCGACGGACAATGGCTGCCGTCAACGTTTGAATGCTATGCCATGCCTAAAAGTGTATGCACTTGGTTTCTCAGACACGCCAGCGGTCACGGCTAGCATCGACGGTTGGCGTTTACCCGCTGCGTGTGCCCGTTCATATGGTTTCGAAGCATTGCAGCGGGTGGACCTTATGACGGACGAAAGCAAAATGAAAAAAGAACAAGATAAAATACATACAAATAATGTAATAATTAATTTAAACATAATTTTTAATTATAACAATTATACAACACTGCCAAGTGACCCTTCCAGATGGCGAACACAAGTAATCTTTTAAATAATTGATGGATTCGACCGTTACTTGATGGAAATTCATTTTATGTAACAATAAAACACTGAAAACTTTGTTTTCAAACTTCCACAAATTTTTATTTTGTGTAGTAATCTTTTATTTTGATCCAGTAATCTTTTATTTTGATCAGTATTTTGGAAAAGAGGCAACAAGTGAATGATCAGTTGTTTGAAAATTTTTTAACGCAGACAGAAACTGTACCAGAAAAATCTGCTATTAATAAATTTTTCCAGTCCATGGCTGATACTGTTTCAAACTTTACACCACATATTATTGCTAAAACTAGGTTACAAGCTTGTAAAATAGTAACAGAGATGGAACTGAAAATTCATAACGAACAGTGGCTGTTTTTGTGATAGTCGAAAATATTGTATGATTTTTTCATTATCACATTTAAGATGCGTATAAATTAAGTTACTAAATGTTCTTTCACTCTCTTTATTTTTAAATATATTGTGAGTATGTCTTCTTTTCTTTAAATTTCTAATTATTAGTTCAATATCTTCCTCTTCTTCAAGTAACAGTTTCATTAACATTTTTTTCATTATCATTTTAATTATTTATAAAGTTCTTTGTATTTTTAATCTAACCTAATAATCGACGTCTATACCTATTGATATCTACCAGCAAACTGACTAATTCTAGAGAAACCATTAAACCGTTACCGACGACGTGTGGACGTTAGCCGCAACGTCCAAACGTCGACGGCCGCGGCTGACGTCTGTTCAGAGAAACCAGCGCCTTAGAAGTGTTAAGCTTTAGCCCATATTCAACACATGTTTCGGTCACTCTGTTTATAAGTAGTTGCAACTCTTTTTCATTGAATGCAATCCCTGCATCTTCGTCTCAAGCTTCTTTGAAAATAAATTCGGAGTAGATATTAAAATGTAGAGGCAATAAAATGTACCCCCGCCTCACTCCACGTCGTATTTCCACTGCTTCTGTGGTATTCTGATTAGTTCGTATGTTGGCACATTGATGCCAATACAAATTTTTGATAATACGGAGGTCTTGGTCATCAATTCCTACCTGTTTCAAGACACCCATCAGTTTGTCGTGGGTGACCCGCTCAAAGGCCTTTAAGAAGTCGATAAAACACATATACACTGGTGGTTCTATATATCTTTGAACCAGGGCCTGCAAACTGATTAATGCTTCTCTGGTTCCAACGTTGTTTCTGAAACCAAAATATGTTTCGCTTAGTTGTACTTCTATTTTGTTGTAAATTCTCGAGTGCAGTACTCTTAAGAAAATTTTCAGTACATGGCTCATTAGCCTGATATTGCGATGATCGCTACATTGTTTAGGTTGATCTCACCATAAACGGTTTTTATTTGCCTATAAATGTTAATAGGGCGAACATTTTGCGCATTCAAAAACCGAATCACACTGCATACTTTACATTTGGCGAGATTTTCAATGGACGCCGCCATTTCAAAATGTTACATAATGAAGACGCGTAGCCATACAGTAACGAGAATGTACTCACACTGTTAAGATGGACAGAGGCACAGTCGAACAGGTATCTCGTGAAAGTAAAGCCTAGTTCGGACTATGCTAGTATTTTAGTCGATTAGCGAGTAATTTAGTAACTAAACATGTCTGAACCAGAAAAATTTAGTCGAGTGGACAAGTAAGTAATTTAGTCGAGTTGATCCATTTTATTCTATATTTTTCGGGCACTCCTAGTAGCACCTCCCACCACGCGTCCGTGGTCACTGATTAACCGGCTAAACAAGTTCGAACCAGTTGAATTAGTCGAGTTCATTAGTTGCAGCAAAAATTTCGTTTCGCTGGTACCGAGAAATAATTAAAATTCGTTTCCAAATATTCAGAAATTAAAAATTACTTGTGGAAGATTAAGAAAGTATAGAACTGCTTGTAATTTTGTTATTGCAGAAATCTCACTTCTTCAAAAGGTATTTTTCCGCTATATTTGAGAGTGTTTTTCCATTATCAGAAAATTTACACAACATTCAGATATGCTAAAAGTATCGAAGTATTCTTCCAATGCTTATTCCTTTTAGAAGACAATTGGTAGCTCCTAGTTTATCTCTTCTATTAGCTTAATTAGTCGTGAAATAATTGCTAATGTGTTAGCCATTATGAAAAAGGAAGCTAAAGAAGGTGTCACAATATCTCATCATCGCATAAAAGAGTGTGTGGCAGCTGCGACAGGTGTTTCCGAAAGTACAATTTACAGAGTATCAGTTGAACAAACGAAAATTGAATAAGGTATGTCTAATAGAGTAGCAAAAAATATCTTTATCTAACCCCTAACTTTAAAACATTTTTCATGACTGAGATTTTATTACATCACCAGTGAAATTAAATTTTACGTAACTGCCTATAGTGTATTTTTATGTATGAGAGAGTAATAAAACAATAAATTATGTATGCAAATCCCTAAACTGTTGATACGGGTGACTCAATGAAAAACAGATATTTTTCAACAAGTTTACAGAAGTATATAGGAAAACAATTTTAAATTGAGTATGACTACCAGGTATAAAGGTTGGAGCAGAATAGAATACAATAGTTGTGAGGGTTACTAATCCCTAAATAAGGTTGCCAGTGTCGGAGTGATGGAGGTTAACAGGTACTAATGAATTTGCAAGAAATGTAAGATGTTTATTTTATTGGTTATATATAACCAATAAAAGTTTAATAAGTACCTACCTATTTGCAAAATAAAGTTTAATTCTTTAGATAAAATAAAACGTTTTATTTTATCTGAAATGAGTGCATTCCACGAAGTAAGGGTTTCAACAATCAAACATTTAATTCTTTAATTCCAGGAATCTACGACAGTAATTGACTAGATAATTACCTTCTAAACTTATTCCACAGAAAATGGGTTTTTCCATTTTGTAGGAAGGTCCAAGTGGCGTATTCAAAATTCTTAACAGTTCACTAAAAGTAGGTACTTCAGTTGCAAGGTGCAGTTTATTGTGTATACTAGTGTTATGGAAAATTTGGAAGTGGCGTGTAAACGCCGAAAAATTGGTCCTTTAACAGTTAATGAAAAAACATTAATATTTAATTGTTTTAAATCATTTACAGACAAACGTTTATGTGAAAGTGTTGATGAGACCGTTGAGTTAGTTAGCAGTACACTTGGTGTTGGGAAATCTACGATTTACAGAGTTATTAAAGAAGAGAAATGTGGTAGTTTATCAAATGCCACGTAATGCTCCAGGGAAACCAAAATTTCAAATAGAATATCATTTTAAAGAAGGACTTCGACGGAAAGTGCATGAATTCTTCTTTAGACAAGAATTTCCAACATTGGATAAAGTTCTTGTCTCAGTTCGAGATGATAAGGATTACCCAGAAATGAGTCGAGATAAGTACGTTATGGAAACTTTTAAAACAAATAGGCTTCCGCTGGAAAAAGAATCCCAGAAAGTCTATTTTATTAGAAAGAGGCGATATTGTCATATGGAGAAGACATTTTATAAGAACCATAAAGGAAATGAGAAACCAAAAAAGAAAAATATTTTATCTTGATGAAACATGGATCAACGAGGGTCATACACCAAATAAATTTTGGCAGGATGAAACTGTTAAAAGTCAAAGGCATGCTTTTGTAAATAACTTATCTACTGGTTTAAACCCACCATCAGGAAAGGGACGCAGGCTGATAATAGTACACATTGGCAGTTCAGACGGTTTTGTTGAAGGTGGTTTATTAACTTTTGAATCAACTCGTACCGGTGACTACCATGAAGACATGAACGCTGATGTCTTTCAAGAATGGTTCGAACAAATGATAGATCTTCTTCCTAAGAACTGTGTAATAGTAATGGATAATGCAAGTTATCACTCCAGACTTATAGAAGAACTGCCCACAACCAAGTGGTTAAAAAAAGACTTGCAGAATTGGCTGAGTTCAAAAAATATTACGTACCATCCCTGATCTATAAGAAAGGAAATTTATTTGTTGTGTGCCCTTCATAAAGAAAAATTTAAAAAATACGAAATTGATGAAATTGCCAAAAATCGTGGAATGACAGTACTTAGATCCCCACCATATCATTGTGAATTAAACCCGATTGAACTGGTATGGGCACAGATAAAGAGTGAAGTTTCAAGAAAAAATATCACATCATGAATTTAAAATTCATGATGTTTAACAGTTGTTTTTGGAGGCCGTAAATAATGTAAAACCTGAAAACTGGGAAAAGGCAGTAAATCACACTATTAAAGAAGAGGAAAAAATGTGGAAGCTGGACAATATTAGTGATAAAATGATCGAGCCAGTTATTATAAATCTTGGTTCTGAAAGTTCATCTTCTGAATCTGATTTGGATTTGTAACAAGTAGCTGTAAGTTTTATATTAATATTTTTATTCATCTATTTAACATACCTTAGACGGTTTTAAAAACTCTTTTTCTCTTTTGTAATTTTTAAAAATTAAAAAAAAATGTGAATTTTTTTAAACTCTTTTTAGTGTAGGCCAGTCAGTTTTAATATAGTGTGTGATAAAAGAGGTCACTTTTGTTTACATACACATAACACTTTATAACACTGAAATAATTCATTTATTTTTTACAATTATTCAAAGTAATTTTTCAATTAATCTTGAGCACGCCCATGGAGTGGTCGGAGGTACCAGTTAAAATTATGCTAATTACTCCCTCGTTCATAAAAATAAACTATAGTCGAGTCGTCAGATATTTGACCTCTAAAAATCATACAAACAAGCTGCATTTTACTGAGAATGTCAATTTTGAGACCCAATCTTCCTCCACAAAGTTTTGTAGTAATAGATAATGCACCTTACTATAATAAACAAATTGACAGGAATCAACGTCAACGAAAGAATTGATAAAGAATTGGTTAGGGGCCAGAAATATTCAAACAAACAATAGCACGTTAAAGGCGGAACTATACTATTTAGTAGAAATGCATAACCCAGCATAAAATATTCGTTATGCAATAAACGAGATCGCAATAAAATATGGACATATTCTTTGTCACGTTCCCTCCTACTAGCATTTTTGGTTCAACAAGTAATAATGTAAAATAATATAGATAAATTTTTCACCTCTTTAAGATACAGTGATTCGGAATGGGATTTTTCTGATGATGAAGAATAAGATACCGAGGATCTCTAAACCCCGTGGGTAAAAAAATCTAATTTATTTTATATAACATTTTACTGTTCTGTCATGACAATCAAAGCTGCTCAACAGTTTTCGATTTATTCTTTTATTGAAGTAGGACCTACGGAATACAAAATCGTTTACAAAGAACTTCAGGGGACTGGTGGTTTTTGTACGTTGTAGCCAGTGTTCTCTATAAGCAGTTCTATCGGTTATAAGGAACATGTTGCTGTAAACAATATTACACTGGTAGGAACAGTTAGTTCGTTGTAGAAATATAAGCAAACATATACTATTTATTTTTAAGAAGACCAAGAAAAATACATACATTTGTGTATTACAAAATATGTAAATATAACATTTTACCTGAATATTAAATGAAAAAAGTCTGTTATTTTTGTTTGTCACCTTCCTTGAACTACTGAAAAAAAAAACATTTTTTCAAATGATGTGGAAACAGTCAATAATGATCCTTTCACACTCTGGGAAATTTCAGTAGTCTGAATAAATGCTCTTATGGTGGATCAAGCAGCATACGCTTCAGCAACAGTAGGGATTTTGCCGAAATCTTCTAATTCTTCATCAGCCCCATCAGTACTTTGTTTGTCACTAGTTTGGTGACTCAGTACGATGTCAATATCTGACAGTTCTTCGCTCGTACTTATTTCGTCAACCACTCGTACATAGTCATCTGCAGAGCAGTCAGAACTGAACGACATCCTGCAAATACGTTTGTGTAATATCGTTGTATGCGATTGCTGATGGTTGTAAGTCATCAATTAGGCCGAAAAAACGAAAACAGTTGATGATCCTTTTTCCATGACTTTGATATCATTAGTATAGCGTCAAGAATACTGACTTTCGTATCGTCGTTTTAATTTTTTTTTGATGATTTTGTACACCAATTCTTTCCGAAAGCATGCTTTAAGACTTCTTATAACTCTTTGGTCCGTGAGCTGCAGTACGGACGTACAATTTGGAGGCAGAAAAACGAGTTTAATTTGTTTTAACCTGCCAACTGGGGGTGGGACGTACAGTTGTCGACAATTAAAATTATGTGTTTTTTTGTTGTAAAAGTTCACTGTCCCATTTTATTAAAGTCTTTTCAAAAATAGCCGACGTCATCCAGGCTTTTTATTGAAATCGTAATCAACAGGGATATTTTTCACGTTTTTAAAACAGCGCGGCATTTTACTTTTTCCTATCACCAAAAGCTTTCTTTTCATGGAACCGGACATGTTGGCTGCAACGAGAACTGCAACTATTTTTAGAGTTTACCACCGGAACATTTCTCCCCTTTAAACTTTAACGTGTGATCAGGTATCAGTCTAAAAAATATCCCCATCTCGCCAGCATTAAAAATTTCATAATCGCTATAGCCGGGCCTGAGTGTAGACCACACATTTTCAACCAAGTCATTTGTAATTGATCAGTGAACAACTGCTGACTTACTTGAAATTTTTCCATTAACAATATTGTGGCGAGCTCGGAAACGTTGAACCCAGGAAGCATTACACTTAAAATCCTTCTGCAAAATCACAGCGAAAGCGTCAGCCTTTACCTGAAGCATCGGCCCACTCACGGGTACATTATTTGCGTGTTGTTGTTTGAACCAATCGAACAAAGCACTTTCAATGTCACTGTGAGTTGATGACCGAACGCGTTTTCCTTTTTTACACTTATTAAATTCCATAATAATTTTCTCTCGCCGTTTCATCATTCCAGAAATTGTTGAGCGTGACGTTTTAAAGTGACGTAAATTGATTCCGTGACATGTTTTCTATGAACGCTAGACACAACTGAATTCAGATTCAGAAACTCTTGGCTTGGGCCAAATGATGTAATATAAACAACAATTTGTAATACAATGGACCCATCTTGGTAGGTCTAAATGTCCAAAGAACAAGTCATCAAGTGTGGATGCCTGTCCGGATGTACTATAACCATAAATTAATAAATCCTTACTTCTCATTTCGTGGTACTAAATATCGGTAATACCTGTGAGAAATACAACTCACTACAATGTCCATTTTCATAACTTTACAGGATAGCGCTTTTAAACTTATTTATTAAGATATGGAAACAATATTATATTGAACATTGTATCTACTGTCATTAACATCATGCGTTGGTTATAATTATTTATTATTTATTTATTATACAGTGTGTAAAATAATGTCATAATTAAAAACAAAGGATGTTGTACCATCTGAGGTATAGATATGTACTTGAAATTGTACGCTGTAACCAATATTTTAACTGGTAATGTTCCAAGAAATACGTTTGCTCTAACCGATTTGTTCATTATAAGCAATATAAATGCGTTATTTGTTTGTCATTTTATGGGACCTACTATTTTGTTTGTTATATCCAATTGTACATAATAGCCGGTGTCGTTGTAAACGAATTTGACTGTATATTGTATTCATACAGTATATACTGTATATTGTATTCATAATTATTTTTATTTAATTTTTTGTGACGTATAATGTAGGTTCACCAAATAATCAAAGTTATGCCGTTGCAAGAACATATTGTTATTAGAAAAATAAGGTTCCATCCACACACTACCCATGTAATCTAAACACTCTTATTGACCAAGTAATATGTACTGCGGCCTACGATAACTGTCAAATTCATACTTGTCATCATATATTACATGTTTGTTGATAGTTAAAAATTAAATGATCTGGTATTATTTAATATCTTAGCGAGACTTACATTTTTTAGGTAAATCGTCAATCGGCAAAAACGTTATTTAAAATATGCAATCTCAGTGCTTAACCTATCGTTGTTATACGATATACTTAGTATCAGCTGTTTGTCTGTGCGTCTTTGAATATGTGACTGTTATATTAAAAAAGAATTTAAAATATTAAAATGATAGTAAAAATCATACAATTTTTGCCTTATTTAAATATTTATTTTAAAACGTTAAACACTTGGCAGTGAAACAATTAAGTTTTCCAAGTTGGATCTTTTAAAATGAAAGTTTCTTAATCATATTGTAATGACATCATAATTATTTATCATTTGGCAAATATTATATTTTAATCAATCATTTTGTTTTCTTTCTATGCTGATCTTTTTATCAAGAATAGTTTTTTTTTAATATAAGATAAGCTTTTTTTCATTTGTATAAAATTTTTTGGCACACACTATATATCATACCTCACCAAAAATCATTCCCTTATCGTTTTAGTCATTAAACTATTGTGTCAACTATTTGAAACTCATTTTTTTAGATACGATATTAAACATACTGTTAAGTACGGACTTGCTCGAGCAAATCAGAGTTTAAAACCTACTAATTGTGTGCCGGCGTCACGATCCACCCCGATCGTACCGAACGCTTTCCATGGAGATAGGGTGGCTTACGCCGTGATGAAGAGAAGCCCAGACATTGACGACAACCCCGCTTGGATGAAGATATTTTTAAATTATATATTTAACTTATAGTTTGTTGTTTATAGTGCTTGTTTAATAAATTTATACGTGAAATTCTCAAAATACTTCACACACGCTCTACCACATACAGTCTGTCCCAAACCCTTTTTTCAGTGCGCCACTAATTTTAACGTCATATAGGATTTTAAGAATGTCGAGAAATATTGCATGACATTTTAGTTAAATCTGACAGTTGCAGGATCGTAATCGGCTAAACGTGAAAAGGTTATTTTTTTTTAATGCATAGCTATATTGCATATGCATAGTTTGTCATAATTCTATTCTATTCTGTTCTATTTTATATATTCCATGGAAAGTGCTTAATTAGCGAAGATTTGTTTATGGATTTATTATTATTTATTACAAACACTAGGGAATTGGAAGGATTGTTTATTTAAAATAACGCTTCCTCCTAGAATCTTTTAAGAGTTGACTGCAAGGTAAAAAAATTTACTGATAATTGCAAGGCATCAAAGTAAACATTCCTGTGATAAAATAATATCGATTTAAATCAGTCATATTTGGATAAGTAATTTTCTGATAAGTTTGTGTGGCAGCCAATAGTTTAATTTTGTGAAGAGTTGTCATTAAATAGTGGAAATAGTTTAAATAGTGAAGTAGTTGATTTTTGAGTTATTCTACCAGATTTGGTGTGCAAATGAAAGAAGGTTATAAAGTTTAGTTAAAAAAACAATATAAATAGTTTAAATAGTGAAGCAGTTGACTTTTGAGTTAATCTACCAGTTCCGATATCCAGATGAAATCGTGTTAATGGAGTTTAGTTAAAAAACAAGATACCGAATGTAAGTTTACCTTCTTTTTTATGAATAACAAAAATAAATATTATATTTCAAACAATTATATCCTACATTTCAAGAAAATGTCGTGGTTCTAAAAAGAACCGTTTTAATACATTTAAATATCCATAAAGGTATTAGTTTAAGATATTTCCCCAATATCATTCCGGAATTCACAATCTGATTCGCGAACGACAGAAACTGATAATAAAGATCTTTTTCCAATTGAAACTAATTTAATAATTTTAATATTAGTCTTTTTTCATTCTCGGTATATCTCGGAATATTTAAAATATTTTTATGACAATAAATACAAAATTTAATTTTCACTGTAGTTAAAATGTCTGAAAATACTAACGTGGAATGGCAATTATCATTTTATCAGTTGACATTGTGAAAGTACTGTCACTATCATTATCAAGATCATCTGTGTCAAATTATATTTATATGCATAATTGATTGGATATCTATTCTAAACTCCAACCAATTATACGTTCGTAAGTAGAATTCGCCTTAATATGCGAATACCCGTGAACGATACCTAATTTTCTAAGTTCTATGTATAATAATCAGCGACTCACGTTTTTTTCTGTCACTTCTAGCTTAATGCGTTAGAGAGAATTCGAACAACTATGACGCACTGAAAGAAGGGTTTGGGATGGACTGTACCCAATATTACTGTGATCATCCACATATTGACAGCATTGTACAATTTTTAATATCTAGCGAGTCTTTTTCAAGCGTTTCGAGTGTTTTTTTTTTATAATGTTTGTAATGTTCGAGTAAATTCCATCCCTTTCTGAGTGAATACTTTCTCTCTTTGTGTACTGGAAACTCCGCCTTTTCACAAGATTCCTGTTCTACAGTAACTGGTGCGCACAAAGTCACGGCGGTGGGGGATCGGTGCCGCTCGTGATGCGTAATTGTTCTTTATTTTCTGGGCGACCCTTGTACATGACATGATAAAATATTTTTTTTATAAACTTACCGCTTTCACATATATAAATTGGTGGGACCATGAATTCTATGCAAACAGGACATACCAATTCCGCAAGAAGATTTTCATCAAGAATATTATTTACTGTTTGCTTTAAAGCTTTTGATTTTGGAATCCTACATTTAACACCGCATGCTTCCGAAATTTGATTAATAACTTTTTTCTGTTTCATGGCAATACTGAATCTAAAATCAAAATAGTTTATTAGCTTAGATATTGATCAAATAATATTAAATCACTAGAAATCAAACCACAATAGTTATATTATAAATGCACTTCTTCTTTTGGTTTCATTTTACTTCATATTTTGGTCCCCTCATCACGTGGCCTAGGTATTCCAGTTTTCTGGTTTGTAAAGTGGTGATTAGTTCTGTTTCTTTACCAACCCTCTCCAGTACTTCTTTATTGGTAATTCTATCAGTCCATGATATTTTCAATACTCTGCGGTATAACCAGAGTCCGAAGGCCTCGATTCTTTTTAAATTACATTTTTTAATGTCCAAGTCTCAGCTCCATATAATAATATTGAAAATGAGTGGCTTCATTCGTATAAATGCTGATCAGTATGATCATTGGTTTCATTGTGGATAGTAGATAGTGGATTTTGTTACGTTATCATCCGTGGTAGCCATTTTCGGGTACCGTAGCTGATTAAACCAATTTTTAACGGTAGTCATCGAAGGAGGGGAGTCACAGGGGAGATTTCGATGCGCGATTTCCTTCCAAAAATAAGAATTGAATCACCGATCGATATTGCTCTTTTTCCATTTTTCTAAAATCCACGGACACGCACGCTTTCACACGCGGTCAAAACAAAACTATGAGTCCGATTTAGCTGAAGTTTTCATATTAGCCGTCTACGAGAATGTATTACACGATAGTAGATACATAGTAAGATTATATAAATCACTTTGATTTAGCAACCAATTTTAACTAAGTGCGTTTTGAAAATTGTATGGAAATATTTATTATAGTTTAGAATAAAAGATTTATGTCAGGAAGGAATCATGACAAAATGTTTCAAATCACTTAAACATTTCAAAATCAACAAGTGAGACAAATTTCAATTCAACCTTGTTCACAATAACATTTTGTTTGAGTCAAGTTAAAAAAAAAAACAAGATAAATACAACAAGATAAAGATCAGAGAATAAAATACTATAAAAAAAAAACAATAAAATAGCTCAAATGCTAACTACTAACCAACATATTCCTCTAAAATATTTACTGTATACTCTCTTTTCATTTAAAGGAAATTGTTGATAAGTAGGTTTCAATAATAAAAAACTGCTTGTTTTTACAAACTTACTTAGCTGAAAGTGGTTTCCTGGCTTTACTTTGGCTAACCATGGGTTGTATAATGTCTAAATTAATATCCAAGAGTTTTTCTTTATTTGCAAGAATAGCTTGAAAATAACCAAATGGTTCAAGTCTACCTTTTCTTAAGAGTATGGAGTTTGCATCATTTCCCTCATTCAGTTCTAACTGATACCTATAAAACTGGCTCTCCATGTCACTTCCAATGAGAAATACGCAAGATTTATAATTTTTGGCATCTATTTTTATAAAGACTATCATTGCTAATTTTTTATTTATATGTGTGAAATACATTTTGTTCTCTTCAGGAAGTTCGTCAAAGTATGGCGGATCAATTATCCAATCCTAAAATATACAAAAATATTATGTAGTCTGAAAACGAAAAAGATTTAATGAGATTCCTATAAAATTGGGAATTGGATACCTATAGCAGTAATAGAATCTACTTTCCAATTTTAGGATATTAAATTAAGAATATAGTGCATGCGAGTACCTGTGATTAAAATATTATAATTTCTGATTTTTTGTAATAAAGATTTCTGTTCTTAATTTAGATTTGTTATTTTTTTTTATATAAATATTAGTCAATATTTTTGTCACCCTGTGAGTGGTGTATTTCATAGCCACCAACAAATATCAATAACTTTATATCTTCTAGTCTTATGTTTAATAATTTCCTCATTTACATGAATCTGTCCACATAATTTGCAGGAAACAGAAATGAATTTCTCAAATTTTCTCCAACAGGAATTCTTCCAATTTGACCAATATTTATTTTGCTTTTAATGAACATATCCAAGGAGTTTCAAGAGTTTCAAGTTTCACTCTCTTGGTGAAATTCAATTCCACTCGATATAAATTTTCAATCATGCCGATATTTTAATTCTTAGAAGGAATAAAGGAAGATATTTAACGGTACTTCTTGGGGTAAGAGCCCGCTGCTACCTGCCTATATAATTTTGATGATATTAGAGTCAGTTGAGAAAAAGCTATTACCAAAGTCTGTCGCAAAATCTCATAAGCTGAAATTGCTAGCTCGCAAAATACTCGCTTCGACTATTAATATATTATATTTGTAACTAAGTAGTTCGCATCGCATTATTATTCATAAATATTATCAAATCATTTATAGTAATCAGTGTTTCCTAAAACCGCAGCTATAATTTTCATCTACACACTTCATTTATTTAAATCAGCAGTGTTGCCAGAAGTTCGATTTTAACATAGAAACGACATTCCACTAAGCAATTCTACTTGTAATTATATGTAATAGTGACAGTGATAGTTTCGGATAGCTATCATAAATTGCTATTTAATCTTAGCATTAGTGTTTAATCTGTTTTTCATTCCAGCCCTTGGCTGGTGGTCCTTCATCCTTCAATTATTTAAATGAGTTATTGTTCAATCACCCTCTATTTACTATTTATCAATTCTTAACTCCTATTATACCTAGATATGTTTTCTGTAAAGAACAATTTCTCGCCTAGTTTTATTAAATCTGATACCACTGCAGCAGAATTCTTCATATTTGCATAGAGGAAACAAGTTGTGGTTGTGAGAACAAATAATGTGATGTATTTTTCAAATGAAGGTCTTTTCACTTGAGTCATTCTAGGTGGCACTGCTTGGAGATGTACTTTGGGGAAGGGAGAGGGATTATCTCTTTTCCAAGGGATTCCAAAAACTTTGACGTGTTTTGATTGATCTATTTTAAAAATCAATACCTTATACAATATTATTAAAATAAAAAAAATGTTTTAATGTTCCAAACATATTCTCAGTTTAACAGAGTTAAACAGTAGAATAGGACTAATATGGGCAGCTTACAGAAAACTCAGGGAAGTCTTTAGATCAGATTTCAATGTGCTTGAAAAAGAAGGTCTTTGATCAATGTATACTCTCAGTTCTAATGTATGGAGCAGAAACATTGACCCTTACCAGGAAAGTAATCAATAAGATTCAAGTGGCACAGAGAAAAATATAGAGGTCAATGTTAAATACAGTATAGCCCAAAATAAACAGTACTGAACTTGTAACTATTTTATTGTTTTAAAAAATACATATTATTCATCATACCGATATTCCACATTTCTCTTAATGTTATGGAATAAAGATTGTCTAAAGGCCGTGAAGAAGGCTCTAACGGCACCTTTTAACTCATTGATGGCTTATGGAACCTGTTTAAAAGCGACAGTTTTAGCCATGCCCCAAATGTATGAATCTGGAGAATATGCAGGATAGGGGAAGTCAGTAAATTGTAAAATGAATTTGTTTCGCAAATGCCCCTGAAGAAATTGACGAACTGCGACAGCGGTATGGCAAGTTGCCCCATCCTGCTAGAAAAATTGGTCTCGAAATGCCAAATTATGTGCACAACAAAATTGACATAGATCAGGGATAAAGTGTGTTAAAATTTGTATGTACCTCTCTTGATTAAGTGTGACTTGTCTACCATTTCTTTGATAAAGTATGGGCCAATGATTCCGTGTCCTGAAACTGCACACCAGAGACTCACTTTTGTGCTATGTAAAGAAACTTCTTGAACCTCATCTGGTCTGGCAAAGCCCTGAAATCGATTTGTGTGACGATTTATATGGCCTGACAAATGAACATGTGCTTCGTCTGAAAACCATACATTTTTCAAAAATTCAGGATTTTCATAGTGTAATGCAATAATTCTGGCACAATATTCCACTCTACTGTGACAATCCCTGGGATGTAACTGTTGATGTATCTGAATCATACGAAACTGCACCCAGCTCCTTCAGGATTCTTTGCAAGGAAGTTCGTTTTAAGCCAAGATGCAAAGCTGTTCTTGTCTGGCTGGCCTTCGGATTTTCCAAGATTCACTCAAAAACATGTTCATGATCGTTGTTGTTAACTGTCCTACAACGCCCTGAGTTTAGTTTTAGTTGGCACAATACATCCTTCAAAATTACAGCATTACTTGTGTTTATTAAATAATTGTGTAAATTGATCACATAACTATTCCAGACTTGCACTATTACGTCAGCTAATTCCATATGAGCGAAAAGAATGCTCCACAAGAAACACTTTCTTCTCTGTATGTAACACCATTTTTAACAATTAGGCTTTAATAATTAATTGTTTAAGGATTACTTGACAGGTCTATACTAGTTAATTTAAATATGACAGCGCACACAAAGAGACATCTATATTTAAGTTTCAGTACTGTTTATTTTGGACAATACTGTATATAAGTGCTCAAGATTAGATGCAATGGAAATATTTATGGGAGTCCTATGTTCAGCAGTGGAATCAAACTGTCTAATGATGATGGTGATTCTCAGTTGATTTAATTTGACAGTAGTGTTGAATATTCTCATGAAAAGTTGGATAAAATTTGAACACCAGAGGAAGTTTCAAACCCTCTTTCTGATAAGTTGGCCATTATGACCAATTTGTCTTTTCAAAACTGATATTTTTTAAATTACTGGGTACTGAATTTTTTTATTTTTTTGGCTTTTCATAACATTTTGTATTGACATTTCGATTTTCAATCACAGACGATTTGCAGCTTGGAAATCTAAACATCAAATCAAATAATGTTATTTTAAATATGGTGATTTACTCCCATAATATATAAAAGATTCAATCAACAATATTACAAATTAAAATTTTCACCTGCCCTCAAAAATGCTTAGTGATGATAACTCAAGAACTTTCAATTTTGTAGACATCCTGTTGCTGCTGGTGGTACTATGTGGAAAAAACTCAAACTGACTTGTGTTAATGGTAGAGCAGCTACAAAAAATATTCCACAAAGGCCTCTTGGGCCAACCTCTTAAGCAAAAGCAGGAATTACAGTTCAGAATCTGTAAGTGCTTTTTTGCTATTCATTGATGATTACATTTTCAACACTGTACTTAACTAAAAAGGTGGTGATGGTTACAATGTGAATACTGGAAGATTTCTTAGAAGAATTTCAATATATGTCTCTGTGTCTGTGGAATTTTAGGACAAAAAACTTTAATTTGAAATGCTTATAGTCAACTATAACAGGCTCCCAATTTTTTCAAAGCTATGCCTCATGAAAATGCTATGCCTAAATGAAAATATTACTGTCCATACATAACTGTTTCCTACAAACACTAAATCCAATTCTGCTTAACTCATTCACTGCTCCTGATTTACAGTTGGTTTTAGCAAGGAGGTAAATCATTTTTTCGCATAACAGTATTTAACGGCAGCTCTTTTCAGATTTGTTGGCACTGGCCAATGCACAGTGTTGGCTCTTATAATTTATAGGAAATAATACTTACAAGTTTGGAATTGACTTTTTGTGCATACTTGCAGAATCTAGAGATACCTTATAAATGGTTAACCATATTTAAGAAAAGCTGACATTCATACTTAAAACCAAAAACCTTCAGATTATGAGGTGATAAAATGTATGCCCAATTATTTGAAAAAAGATGGAAGGAAATATAACCACTGATAATTTTTTTTTGTTCTTTTTCATCTTTCTCTGGAAGTTGAAAAGAATAACTCAAAATTTGTAAGTCAACAGAATTACATGAGAGTAATCCCATTCTAGAGGCAGAAAAGGAAAATTTAAATTCAAGAAAAAAAAACAGCAATGACTACTATGCAATATAAGTAGTAACTAACATTTACATGGATATACCTACTTTATGATCTTCCTCAATGTGATGCTGAAAATAAGCTGCATTTCCATTCCAAGAACATTCAGGCCCTTTATAAATACCATTGTCATAAGCAGGGCAGATTATTGTGGCACTGAAACATCCCAATTCATGGTCAAGAACCTTATCCCATGGTAATATTGAGGTGCATCCTTCTTTTTCAAAAGCACATGGGAATGTCATAAACTTTGCCAAATTCTCATATGCAACCTGTCTCCACTTTGTACCTTCAAATTTCTCTACAATATGGAGACATCGACCACACACCAGTTTTGAGCTATCATCTTCTTCCAAAGTGTAAATTGGGCTTATATTTAAAAGTTTAGAGCAATTACTACAAGTGATTTCTTGTTCTAATTTTTTAGTATTGGTTAGTGAAAACTGTTTGCTATTGTTTTCTAAATGGTCGACAACTTTGGGTTCCATTGGTTCCACTCACAGCGGTTCACTTACTGTTTAAATTGTATCTAAAATTTAGATAAATTTTCTTTTTTCTATTACTTTTATGATCACCAAATTAAACAAAACACAGCCGGTGCCGGTGCCTGTTTAACCGTTTTCCACTCATATCTAAGACTTGTTGCCAGACTTATATATTTTTCCTAAATTTTTGATTAGGATGTTTACCTCAAAAAAAAAAATGTAAGCTTGCTTAATTGCTTATTCCTCCTTTCAGTGTTGTCCGAGTTATATCATTGATTGAATATCTGAATTCGGATACTAATCAACGGTTTTATTAAAGTTATAGATGTAGGTAGTAATAATAAACAAAATAAACTACAGGCAATTCAAGTTCAGTGCACTTGTTGTCTCCTATGTATACACAAATAAGGGGGCAAAAAAAGTAAAGTGTCATTTTGTTTTCCATGATATTTATTATGAAATTTTGTGTTTTGAGTAAGATAATCTTCTGGTCGAAAAATAATCATTTTTATTTATACGAGTTAATATGTACGGGTCCGGGTTGTTAATAATAACAATAATTCTAAAACGTAAGAAAAATAACAAATCAAGTATGATAGTCGAACATGTGGAATGGAGTTTTTATCAGCTGATTGTGACGTAGCTGCACTGCATAGTTGCCAGCGGCCTGCTCTAAAAATTCTGGTTCTGGACCTACAAATTCGTTTGGATGCGGAAACGGCGGTTGAGTAGTTACCAGTAATTTTGTTTCCATCGGGGTTGACTGTGTAACTTCGTCTGTTGCTTCTTAATCACACACACGGGTTCAGATTTGGTCATGACGACGTAAAATTTTACCATCAGGAGTTTGAACTTTGTAGCTTAACTGTCCAATGGTTTCAATTATTTTAGACGGTAGCTACTTTTGACATGGAGCAAATGATCTTGCAAATGATCTGGCATTTTTTACATTTTGCAGCATTCGTTCCGCTTGCCCATTACTATTTGGCTGGTACGGTGCAACCAATGCTTATCAAATAAGGTTTTTCTTTAAAAAATATTGGAACTCAGCTGACGTAAAACTAGTTCCGTTGTCTGATACGACAACATCTATGATGTCATGAGTGGCAAATAGACCACATAATGCATCTATGGTCACAACACTTGAGTTATTTGGAACGATTTTAACCTCCAACCACTTCTAGTACGAGCCTATGCTAAACTAACTAACCTTGAGTTTTAACCTTGTTTAGGCTTACGCCTCTTCAAGGAATGGGGAACTCCTTTTTTTGACGGAGTTGTGGGGGGTGTGAGAAAACGTCAAATTAACGAAACGCGACCTAAGAAGTAGAGAACTACCAAGGAAAGGAGGGAAAAAGAAGGTGGCTTATTTTGTGATCGATAAGAATCGATTGAACGCACAAGAAGAAGTTGGGTTTGCCTAGCATGCAGTGTGAGGTACTTCAGGGTTACCAGCCATACAGTAGGAACGGCTCTTTATCAGCGTTTTTGGTGCGCAGTGTATCTGCGATAATAGATGGGGAAAGATTCTAAAATATCAAAATACTCCTGAGGAAGTTCAGGTCCAGCGTTATGTAGAAGTTTAGCTGGAGGGAATGGAACTTTTTTGGCGGGATGCCTGGTGAGTATTTGCCCTCTATGTGAACAAGGTGTCTTCAATGTTTGTTTTGCTCAGTTGTTCGAGCCAGCTATGGTTCTTAAGACATACTTCCTACTGTGGGTTAGGATTCTGTCCTTATTTGGCGTGATGTTGGTTATTGCATATATGTGGGCTGATGGATACAGCCAATCTTTTCTCATGCAGAAGCGTAATATTCTACGCTCGGTGGCGGTGATGGCGTTGAGTTCGTGATTCCTCAGGGAGAGGTAAACGCATGCCTTGTATCCGATTATCGGTCTGATGAAAGTCTTGTAGGTGTGCAACAATGTGTTAGAGGAGAACTCCCAAGTAGAGAACTGAGTTCCTGAGAATAAGGTCCTCTCCCAAAAGTGTCACCCGGCCCTGAAGGCCGCGTCCGTAAGGAGGTCTGAATAAAATTGCTTGTGTTTTGGAGGGGTTTAAAGTAACCCTCCATTTGTTGCACCACCTCACGACTCTATCAAGGTAATCTTGCGATTTCTCGAATACAGACCGTCGCTCTCCTTCCCTGTAGGAACCTGAGGTAAGAATGGCTGTATTATCAGCGAATAGGAGTAGAGACTTGCTGTGGGCGGGGGATGTCGCTATCATAGACTGTGTATAATATTGGAGTAAGTATTGAGCCTTGGGGTACTCCTGCTTGAGGAGTGAATGGAGTGGAGAGATGCTCTCCTATTTTGATCCGAACCGTCCGGTGGGAGAGATAGGAATTTATTAGTTTAACGAAAGGTGTTGGCAGTCCAGCAAGGTGGAGTTTCTCGATCAAGCCTGCATGCTAGACCTGATCGAAAGCCTTCTGGACATCGAGGAATATGCCTACGACGTGCTTCCTTTCATTAATGGATTGAGAAATGAAAGTTGTTGCTTCAAGCAATGCATTTTGTGTGGAGTGTCCAGCCCTGAATCCGAATTGGTAATTGGGAATGAGGAAGTGAGCGTCTAGGAATTCTACGAGTCTCTCCTTGAGGATCCTCTCGTAGACTTTACCTAGGGTGCTCAGTAGTGAAATTGGTCTATACGATTCAGATTTGGTGAGGGTTTTCCCTTTTTTAGGGACCATGACGGTGCTGGCCACTTTCCAAGGAATAGGAAAGTAGCTCAGCGCAAAAGATGCATTGATTATATTGGTGAGCAACGGGATGATATTCTGCGGAAGATTTTTGAGGCATCTTCTGTGGATGCCATCTGGGCCAGGAGACGTGTTTTTTCCTATTTTACACATCTGACTGACGGTTTCCTCAGTCACTGGCGCCATCATCGGATGAGGATGTGGTCCGTCAAGTGGCTGAGGGTAGTAGAATATATCTTCCACTCTCCGTTCGGTGGCTCTTTTAGATCTTTCGCTAAAATTGGGGTTATTGGGTGAAACGAGGGTGGCCTGAAGTGTATTTTTGAAAGCTTCGGCCTTATCTTGCGGATTGTTTAGTATGACGTTGTTGACTTTGAGGTGGGATCGTGGCTGACTTTTTTGTCTTGTTAGGACTTTGAGTTTGTTCTAGAATGCAGAGCCATCCCGGTAGTCGAGGTCCGAAGTGACTCGCATCCACTGTCTTTGTTTCTGCTTGTTCACCTCGAGCCTTATGACCGCCGAGAGTCTATTGTATTCTGTTTTGATGAGGGGGTCTCTGAATCTTTTATACTCTCTGAGTAATCTGCGTTTGGTTTTGATTTGCGCGATGATTTGCGGCGGAAGTGTTGGAGTATATGGATTGTACCTTGTTTTCGGAATAGCCAGGGCTGAGGCTTCTTGAAGAAGTTTCTCAACTTTGGAGATCCCTGTGTCAACTTGGTTATGTGTTGACATAATGCCTAACTCAGGAAGGTTTTGATTGACGTGTTCTTGGAAAAGATCCCAATTTGCTCTACGATAATTTATCCTATAGATGGCAGGTCTTGCTTGGGGTAAGGAGTTGAAGTCAGTGTTGACTAGAAGAGGATCACCAGGACAGAGGTTATGGAATCACCAATGAAGCATTCATCATCGATCCTATCAAGCAGGTTAACCATACATAAGATATGATCAACAATGGACATTCCTTGATGATTGGAAAACGTGACCTCTCGATTGGTGATTCTGGAGATTGGCAGCTCTAGAAGAAGGTCTGAGAGCTGTCTGCCTGGAATATTTAAGGTTGTATCACCAAACTGAGTGTGCCTGCTGTTTAGATCGCCCATTAATACCGCCTTGTCTAGCGTGGAAAAATACTCGAAAAGAGGTAGGGAAAGGGGTGTGTTTGGATGTTTGTAGTAGGATATTATCGTAACCTTGGTGTTATCCTGTAGCAGTTAGGGGGGGCTTTAAGTCGGGTGTCGGTGAGAGAGAGGATTTGTATGTTTTGGGAGAAGAGTAAGTGTTTTATTAGTGCTCTCTTTCGACCGACCCCCGAACAGTTGACTGTACCTATTACACAGTTGAATGGCTCTCTCTCTCCTATCTCCTATCTCTCCTATCTGGCAGGATGTTCATCAGCAGCGATCGACAACCTAACGTCTGCTGTAAGTGATGCAGGAGGAATCCTTCTCTCAGTGGTTAGAGGTTTTGCCTCTTGGTGTGAGGAAGGTGTCTCCTGCCTTTTGGGGTATCTAGGTGACCATGCTGGGTGTGTTCCCTTGCAATTTGGGCACTTAGGGTTTTTGATACTGGGACAGTCGCCGCTTTTGTGCTCGCCGCTACCGCAATTAGGGCAAGTCGTCTGTCGCTTCCGACACTCTGAGATTTCGTGGCCGCTTTGGCAGCATCTGCTGCAGTATTTGGCGGTGAATCTGATAATATTTGGGTTGTGAGGAGCCTCACATGGCCTGATCAAGCCATCTATGCAGATGCCGTTGATCAAAGCGTACGGACCATTCTGGTAGGCTTGTTGAATCTTTTTGAGAAGATTCTATGAAGTGAATTGAAGGGAAAGTCGATTTCAACAAGGCTTAGCCCGAGTTCCTCGGTGGTGATAGCAGTGTCTACATCACAGATGACGAGATGGAATGGAGATTGGGTGTCTGGCTGTGTCTTCTTATTGAAGCGTTGTCGTGAGTTTTTAGACTCATAACGATTGCAGGATCACCAGTTCTGTCCTGGAGCGCCCTTGACATATCCTTGACATTCTTGAAAAGTTCTTGGGTGTCGACTAACTGGTAAAACTTACGTTGTGTGTCGTAAGCTCCAGGGTTGTTGAGAATTCTGTAAGTGAACCTTTGCGAAGGTTTCAGGTAATTCTCAGCACTGGTGGATGGTTTCGTGGCACTTGGTGCCTCGATAGCTTGGGACGGTTTTGGAATTGTTTTTGAGGTGGTAGGTACCTCGATGGTAGGAGCGACAGTAGCCCTTTTTTTGGTTTTTGCGGCTGCGGTTGCTGGAATTTTGGCTGGAGTTGGTGGCTTGGAGGGAGGCTGTGCGGTAGCTTTAGCAGCTACATTGGAGATTTTTCGTTTGGATTTGGTGGCGGATTTCAGTGGTGTCTTGGGCCTCTTTGACCTGGAGCGAGTCCGTGGCCGAAAGGCTGGAGAAGTGGCTGGTGTGGTGGCTGTGGAATCATCGGAGTTGACCTCCTTGATCGTTGGTAGAGGAGGGAAGTCCTCATAGCTATCGGAGTCATTTTCGTCCTCCGTGGCAGGGTGGGCAGGATTGAGAAGCGGCCTCAGAATGTTGAGGTCGCTAACTATTTTCGTGGTGGCATCAGGAAGCCTTAGGAAAGCTTCCTCGATTATGGAGGTCAGTCTGATGAGGAAGTCACCAGCTGGTTCCACATCGTTAGGGGGGGGGGGGTTTCTAAAGAAGGCATGCTAGGCCTCTTACTGGAGTTGATGACATCACTGAGGCGATGGAATCTCCACCTCAGGACGTCCAATTGCTCCGTGGACCCAGAGTCCAAAAATGGGAAAGAATAGCAACGAAGAGCGGATATTTTTTCGGCGTTTCTTGCTGGCCGATGGCAGACTCACCACCGGCAACGAGAGAACCTCGTTAGATAAGGGAGTCTTGTCTCCACAGGAAACGCTTCAGTGCTCGCTAGGCACTAACGAACCCTCGCGTACTATCTAAGAACGCCTCCGAGGGACGTCCTTGCGGACCACTACCCTTGGAGACGCTCTATAATTATTCCCAGTTTACGTTACCTTTGTTCAGCAATACCTCCTAACACTTAGTGGTTTCCTGTATTTATTATTTTTGGTTTCTCTATGTATATTACTTTTGGATTTTCCTATGTTTATTATTTGGTGGAATTATAAATTTTATCTTCTTGGTGGAATTGTAGTTATCTTCTTTTTCTATGTATATTAATTTGGTTTTTCTCTATGTATATTAGTTTGGATTTTTCTATACATATTATATTTCTGTATGTTTATTAATATATTTATAGGTTGGAATTTGTACGTTTATTAATCGGACTTCTCTATATTTATTAATTACATATGGAGCTTCGATCGTCTTGGCTGCTACTGCACTCGAATAACGTGAGCCGGTATGCTATCAGTGACCCTTTCACTTCGAGTGCCGGGAGTAGAATGTAAGCCTATGCTAATCTGAAAAATCTTGCCTTTAAATGGACCGACGACATCGAGGTGTATTCTTGCCAATAAAGCTCTGGCCCCCTCCTAAGTATCGATTGGAGCCTTTCTTGGCATGTTTTTAGATTCCTGGCACTGGCTGCATGTATTTATTAGGCGATTTGTTTGTCAAGATTTGGCTACCAAACATATGAGCGTGTCAGTGACTTAATTTTTACGATTCCTGGGTGTGCTGAGTGTAGTAAATTCAATATTTTTTCCTCCCTATAAGTGAAACTCTTGCCCTTATGCCCCACAAAAAGCAGTCTTGATAACAGCTAATTTCATTTTTACGTTGTAGATAAGGAGTACCTATATTTGTAATCATGAATGTTTTGCCTGTGTGAGTCCATTTAAAATAGCTAAAAAGAAATAAAATAAGACTTACTCACAATCAATTTAATTTTACCACCAAAACGACCGGTATCGCTTACTACAATTTGCTAAGCATCTTCAGGTCTAACGGTACCAGGTAAATTAAATGATGTCGGTACAAGAATTATTAATTAATGATTTGTAAAACATAGTTCAAACTATCCTGGATTGCTGGTGATGGGTGATTATCTGTTTTATTGTACCGAACTATTTGATAATTAGTGACACTACTTATTAGAGGTGTGCTTATTAGTTCTTTTAGACGAACTAGTTCAACAGAACTATTTCACAAAAATGAACTAGTTCAGTGAACTAGTTCGCGAAAGAACTATTTGTAGGACCGACATCGAAATCCAACCCTAACAGAACTAGTTGCCAGTTTACTTCGGTTTTCAGTCAGTCTTTCACTAGTTCACTACCGTACAAGTAGTTCGGAACTATTTCTTTCTTTCAGTCAGTCTTTCACTAGTTCACTACCGTACAAGTTCGATCGTATGTTTAGGTTTAAATAGTTCAAATTATTATATTATGATTAGTTAGTTTTGCAAAAAATTATTAAGATTTGTTTTTTATTAACCGTTTTAAATATAAATATGGTTCAAGTATGATTTATTTTTATATTTACGTATATTTAAACTCATAGGTATTTAGGTGAATTTTCTAGGAACATTAAATAACACATTTTCGTTTTCACTTTTACATAAAATTATATTTTATGTAAATGCCTCAATCATTTTAACCACAACTAAAATTTTTAGTTCCAAATTTCAATACAAGAAACAACACAGCATGGCAACATCCAAGCCAATACATGGGCATAATATCCACACCATTATGACATTAAGATAAGACCTTATGGTATTGTCACATTCATAAGAATTATGAAGCTGTTATCTGAGGCTAATCGGCATTTTTTTAAACTAGTTAGTCTATCCATTCACAAAATAATAAATATATGTTCTAATTCATTCATTTATTATTTTCTTCTATAGAAGTCGAGACATAATTTATAATGCAAATCGTTCGCAGTGAACTAGTTCTATGAAAATTAATGAACTAGTTCAATTAGTTCAGTTGAAAGAATCGTTCATTAGAACTATTTCGATGGTGAACTACACATCCCTACTACTTATTAGGAGAGTGCCTCTCCTAATAAGTGATGTAGTACCACTAAGTGTCCCCTTTTAAATTAATGTCTGTTTTGTCTTTTTGATTGTGTTCTGCTTGTCCCTAAGTGTCTTTAATTGTCCTTATTTGTTTTAATTTTAATATATTTGACATCACAATTTTCAGCCAAAACAGAAACCAAATTCAATTTATTAAAATTTGATCATTACAAGTTAAAGTAATTGCACACACACATAATTATATACCAACCTTCATTCATTGTCATATAACTATCCTTTTAGTAAAACTTCAATAAATTAACACTCATTTCTAAAATATATCTATGGAATAAATGTAAATAACTTTTATTAATTTAAATAATATTGTTATGTTTGGAATGTCCTACGATTAATTATCGCAAGAGACTCCTGGATCGAAAAAATACAAAATTAAATTTCTATTACAAAAATTACTTTCGTATTAAAATACACAAATGTGACTTTAAAAATTTTATTCAGTTTCCTTCGATCGGTGGTATAAATTCGACTAAACGTAACTCTAAACAAATTGAATATACTCTTATACTATATGATATTCGATACCCCATACTCTCAGACGAGAGTCATTAAAATTAATTGCTTTCACAAGCCCTTAACCGGAGAGACGATACGCTGATTACAAGGGGATATTAAAAATAAACATATTACGTACTTAAGTATTAACTCGACAAATATAAAACATCACTTTTATTTAACAAACAATTACATAATACCAACTTCCTATTTCATTTGTTAATATCTCTCCCCTCAAGAACTTCATCACTAATTGTCAAATAATTACAATAAAACCGATGATCACTCATCACCAGCAATCCAGGATAGTTTACACTATGTTTTACAAATCATTAATTAATAATTCTTGTACAGGCATCATTTAATTTACTTGGTACCGTTGGACCTGAAAATTCTTAGCAAATTGTAGTAAGCGAAAGCGGTCATTTTGGTGGTAAAATTAATTGATTGCGAGTAAGTCTTATTTTATTTCTTTTTACCTATTTGAGTATATTTGTCTGAAAATTCAATTTTCTCACCAAGCCAACCTTTACATGCCTACTGTAAAACATTTTAGATAACACTGGGTCTTTCTTGGTTTCATTTGCAATGTCTTTGGCACATACTAGTATTTCTGGGATGTTCTCAATCATCACAACGCCATCTGAGCTTGGTGGTTATGACGCATGTACCTTTTGTGGCAATCTGCTATAAGCATCTGCATTCTAAATTTTTGAGCTGGTACGTAACATAATTCATAATCATGAGCAGATGAGATAAGAACCAATTTAAGTCTTCTGGGTGACAGTTTCTCGGGATCATCTTTTTTCGGATTAAAAATACACATCAATGTTTCGTGATTATAGTTATTTTTCTGCCATATAAATACTCATGAAATTTTTTAAAACCCGATATTATGGCCAGTGCTCCTTTGTCGATTTGTGCCAGATTTTGTTCAGCAGATGATAGAGTTTGGCTATGGTACGCCACTGGATATTCACGTCCCTCATCATCATGTTGACTAAGCACACAATCTACCCTGTAAGGGGTGGGCACCATACGTTAAAAATAAATCTTTTTTGTTTACAGTAATGTCCCAACATTGATTCTTTCGCTAAAATGTCTTTTAATAAATCAGAAGCTTTTTGTTGTTTGAAACGCCACTATCAGGGAATGCCCTTTCGGAACAGTGCATGTAACGGATTCGCAATTGCTGCGTTGTCTTTTAAGAAGAAAGATATCATAAAAATACTTAGAGTAGGTAATTCTACAGTGTAAAATTCCCGACAAGTAAAAATATAAGAGTCCAAGAAAAGCTGGCAACTCGGTTTTATTGGTGGCGCAGGTGTGTTAGTTATGGCCGCAATTTTGTTTCTAGTGGGGCATAAACCGTCTTCACTAATTTGAAAACCAATGAACTATAACCTAACCCGCAGGTACTTTTGTGTAATTATTTTGGCAAAAAAGTCCCAAACTTCATTATTCCATGATAAACATCAAATCAAGTACAGTCAAGTTAAATTTTCAAATTTTTTCTTGCCCCCTTATTTTTTCGCTGAAAAATAGCGCCCTCTACTAGTCCGCTAGGGAGCTCGACCTCCATACAGGTTATGCAATAGAATTCTGTGATAAATACCCTACACAAACTTTAACGGTTCATTGGAAGATGGCGCCAATTTTTTTTTAAATTTTAGTATGAATGGGGTTACCATAGATTACAATTAAGTTTAAACATTAATTTTTTACAAATGTCATATTTTAAATTTGCAGTGTTAAAATTCATTAATAATCTTAAAAATTAAACACATACCTAACAGGCGCTGCGCGCCGGCAGCAATGTTAGAAGTTAAACTATATGCATTAATTTTTAAATACATTAAAATCTCACTAATCCGGCACCATTAAAATCCAGAAGATGCCTGATCAATAGAATGTTCTGATTGCATAGAAAAATTCAGAATAAAAATTTAGTTTTAAAAACTTTAGTTATAGTTATATAGAAGCTTTAGTTATAAAGCATTCCTCACATTTAACTAATTAAGTACATAGTTAATATAGTTTAAAAGAATCCTTAAATGATTTGTTTTTGTACAACTTGTAGTACTTGTTTAAAATTTAAAATCCGTTTCCTATACGTTTCAAAGAATTATAATATATTTAGCAGCAACGCAATTCTTTTCAACAAATGTTATGCAGGTATTAAAACAAATTAAGAGCGTAGGCGCAAAATTTCGGGCCAATGCTTTTTAAATGCAATCATTTTTTTCGAATCCTGAGAAAACTAATAAATATTTTTGAAAAATTTAAACGCAGAATGAAAGATTACATCATTACCGAGGGCCGAAAGTCCCTGAAAACTTCTATAATGTTTATTTTAATTAGTTACAGGGGTGAAAAACAAGAGAAAATTTAATGTGATTTTTAATCTCATATATCTCATTCAAAAAAACTTTTTGTTTATTCTAAGGGACTTTCGGCCCTCGGTAATAATGTAATCTTTCATTCTGCGTTTAAATTTTTCAAAAATATGTTTTAGTTTTTTCAGGATTCGAAAAAAATGAACACTATGTCCGCGGTAATATTTTCCAAATCGAACATTCCCTATCTTTGTCATACAACGCACTCAGTCGAACTGAAAGTGGTGGCAAAGCTACTAAATGTTTGACACGGCTTCAGGAATATTTTGTGTTGCTTATTAAATATTAATAGTTTATTTGATAAATAATTAATTTAAGATGTGAAATTAATAATAAATGATTTATTATTTATTATTTATGGAAGATCTAAGTATCAGATGAAGTCATTAACGTTCAAATAAAAGTATTATTTAAGAATATATATAAATATTAGAATAAACTAAAGTGCCCATGGTGTAGGTACATATGAAAAGCTACGAAGGTGGCGCATGACAATATCTTGAGTGAATTATTAAATTTTGACATCATAAATAATGATTGCTTTTCATGAAGAGCTATAACGCTTTTTTTCATTTTACACGTCTACATATTTTTTTGTTTATTTTTTTTTTAGAGTTTAAGGATTAAAACACTTTTCAATGTTGTAGCTTTCAGTTCAATTTACCATTATTGTTTATTTACAATATTTATCTTGGACTATATCAATGGTACTTTTAAGACTTAAAACTTAAATTGTTTGTCTATTGATATAGAAGAAAGTGGTTACATAGGCCTCTGGAAAATACATAGTATAATAACTAGGTACCTACCTACATTCAAAGTAAAATAAAAACTATTAATTAAAATATATTAAGTAGTTATAGTTATAGTATATAAAATATGTTAAGTGTAATAAATATTCTCTGCAATAAGATCCTATTAATCATAATTAATAACTTATCATTATTGAATTATTTCAAAAGTGTGTTTCCTGGATTGTTTTATATGCTTTTTATTACCCTAAGAAATTACATATAAATGAGTGTTTACAAGAGGTAAAAACATCTGTGTTTTAAATTTTTGGGTGTCGATGCCCTACTATTATATCTATGTCGATGCAGTTCTAGGAAAACGTGTCTGTCGACTCTCAAAACAGATGTATTATCGAAAGTGTTCGAAATAAATTTGCAATGGGAATGCAAAGGCAATTTTAAAATTATTTTGAAATATACGAGGGGTCTCATAAAGTGGACGTATCAAACGTATGTTTGTTTTTATGGAACTCCCGTATTTTATTGCATTTTTTATACCTTAATATTGTAATTCCGGAGATATTTCGATTTTCCTTAAATTGTAGGGCATTAAAAAAATAATAACTCCTAAACCAATGAATTTAGCCAAACAATATTTATTTTAATTGTAGGGAAAGCGTAATAATAGAGAATACCGACGTATTTAAAGTTATATGCAAATACACAGGGTGTCAATTATTTATAATTATTATTTTATTATTTGTTATATCACAATTATTTCACAATTAAATTTTGTTTTTTTAGTTATATTAAATTTTTTAATATTTTTTTCCTTATTATTATTAGTTGTTTACCTTGGACAGCAATTAAATTGTAACGCAGAAAGTCACGACGAAATTAGATCTAGGATAGAGCAGGCTAGAGCTTTAGAAGGATATCCAAGGTGTTATGTAACAGAGACCTAAAATTGACTTTAAGGAACCGCCTACTTCGCTGCTACGTGGTCTCGGTCTTACTTTATGATGTCGAGTCCTGGACTGTAAATAAAATCGATCTAAATCGCCTTGAGGGTTTCGAAATGTGGTGCAAAGAAGAATTTTAAAAGTTTCCTGGGTGGAGAAGATTTGAAACTCCACAATACTAGAATGTCTCAGCAAGACCACTGAGATCATAAAAAGCACCAAACAGAGAAAACTGGAGTATTTTGGACATGTAATGAGAGGTCCCAAATATAGGTTGCTACAAAATATCATTCAAGAAAAAATAGCAGGCAAACGCAGTCAGGACGAAGAAGAACCTCATGGTTAAAGAACTTGCGAGATTGGTATGGTGTTGATACAAGCATGCTATTTAGGGTGGTAGTGAATACAATTAAGATAGCTATAATGGTAACCAACGTTCCGAAAGAACATGGTACATGAAGAAGAAGAATATTTTTTCCTTAATTAGAACACTTTGAATATGAACGTATGACTATACTTTAACTATATTATCGTTTCAACAATATATAGGATATCTTAAGCACAGAATAATAAACAATCAGAATGCCCATTCTGCTTAAAAAAAAGAAGTACGCGCATCTCCTTCGCGCAGAAGGAATCAGCCATGTTTTAGTCGGAACCAGTGCTGTTCAGTGACACATGGTGTGCATAGACAAATTAACTCGGTTTAATTTATTTATTGCAACTACAGACATAATTATGCACTTTCACATTTTATTCGTACTTTTAGTTGAAGAGTAGATTAAATTATTTCAGAGTTTATTAATAGACTAAATTATTAATAATTTTGTGAAGGGCTTGTTGATATTGACCTTTAGAATTGTACGACATACTTCATAGTAACCATACCATACTTGGTGGACCATACTTCAAGGTAAAGTGCATGGGAAAAGAGGTCCAGGACGGAGAAGAATATCCTGGCTGCATAACCTGCGGAAATGGTTTAACTTAACCACTACCGGACTTTTCAGGGCAGCAGTCAACAAAGTCAGAATAGCCATGTTAGTGTCCAACATCCGTAACGGATAGGCACCATAAGAAGAAGAAGACAAACCAGCAGCGTGGCATCTCATGTCATGGGACCCCCGAGAGCTATAATTTATTGTTTTACCTCCTAGAAACTTTGCTATTACATTACTATATTGTTTAGCATAATTGTTACTCATATTTTTTAAAAGACTATTTGCATGGAATTTTAATCTTGCTGCATATTAGATGTATCGTTTTTCAAAAACTTTATTCTTAAGTCACTTGATTTATCTGACTGTTGATGGTATTTAGTTGCTTTTGTAACAGCAGTTCTTAATCTTAATATGTTATTTAAAAGCTTTCGTAAGAAAATTGGTACTAGTTTTCCATCGAAACTATATCGTTTTGTTGATAACATCTAGAATTATTTGTCTTTCCATTGTAGTCGAAGCTTTTGTCCAATTTTTATAACATACGTGTTCTTTATCTTCTCCGTATAATTAACGTTACTCCAAGATACAGAATCTTTTGGGTTCTGTAACCAATAATGGCTGCAGCTCCAGAATTGGCGTTATAATTTGTTTTATATGATTTCTTTGACCAAGAGCAGTCCGCAACAACAGTTATAAAACGATAGCCATCTTTATTAATATCTCCATGCTCTTTTGCTAATTTGATTTCTTCTTGTCCAGCCTCAAGCATTGATGTCCAAGAACTTTCATGGTATAAGTCAATTAGATCATTTTGAATTAATAAATAATATTTTTTGATAGTAGCGGGATATTTAGACTGGACGGTAATTCAGTTAGTTGTGTGTATCCTCCACCAATACTAACTATTCCAGTTATTGCTGCAGAATTGACGTTGAGGGATAGTTGTTTAAATTTTTCAGTTTCTACTTCATGTTTTATGCGACACATTGGGCAACAGAGAGTAAATTTAAAATAAAATCCTTTTCGCTTTTCACTAGTTACCGTAATATCTACCGAAAGCAATTGAACAATCTGTGGTGAGGGAATTGCAGTATTTGCCTAATAAAATATTGCACATCTACAATTCTTCTTCCTTGTAATATGAAATCTGAAGTAGTTTGTCTAAAAGACATATAAATTATTTATTTATGTTTAAAAGTTTACTGTACTTTTTACTGCTACTACATTTTATATTTGGTAAAAAAAAACTTACGTAGTAGCTGAATATTCTTTTATTATGTTCTCCTCCTTGCAAGGAAAAATCCAAGAACGCAGAAATCCAAGCCGTAGAAGAATGTCCTGGATGAGAAATTTGAGAGAGTGGTTTGGTCGTACCACTAACGAATTATTCAAAACAGCAGTTAATAAAATTAGAATCACCATAATGATATCCAATCTACTATAGGAGAGGCACTCAAAGAAGAAGAAAATGTTCTCCTTGGCAAGTTCTTCGAAAATACGGGATTGACTGTTATAGAAAAATCGTATTCATTTCATGTTAAAAAGATTAAAAGTATGGCTTACTTAATAAATATCTCTGCTACTTTTTGAGCCGCCACTCAAGAATATCGTGCTCGTCTATAATATTCCAAATTAAATAATTTTAAAAACAAATGAATGTATTACTTACTTAGTACCTACAGTTTCTTTATAGTGTATTAACATGTAAACCTTCTACTACAATGCTAGTAGTGATAACCACAAACATACAATCCACAAAAATCAAACAGATAGTTTATTCCTTTAAAGGAAAATAAAATGTAATGAAAAAATTCTTGGTTAACTGATCGATTTTATAAATGACATTTTCACTATATATTTACAAATCAGTTTTACAGAAAAATACAAAAGTAATTAATTTAGTTTATATAAAAAGTACTTTCAATTGAGCTAACCGTCTATTTCTTCGTTTTACACTAATATATTTCTTGTAACAACGTCCCATATTTGAATTTACGCAAATAAAGAAATAAATAAAGTCTTTATGAATTAATTGAGCAATACCTATACAACACAGCTTTTCACAGATATACATGTGCTAAGCCGATTCTGGATAAACAAGATACCGACCGTTTTAAAGCTTTCATACCAGTGAGAATTTAACTACACGTAATTTGCTGTGTAAAGAAAGATAAACTAGGGATAGGACAGTCGGTGCCGATTCGCTTCATCTAAAATTTGCGCCTACGCTCTTAAATGCTGTATCTGGTTTGATTTTTACAGTTGTAGTAGTAGTAGTCGGTTGCTCCAATATTTCTACTAAGCTTCTTTCTTTTTAGTTTTCCACTGCTTCACATATTTCTTCACCTGTCATAGTTTGGTCTGTTTCTGCGGACCTTTCAAACCAAGAATTTCTTTACTTGCTTCGAATCCACTTTTTGATTAATTTTGAAACCAATCGGTATTAAATTATCTTTAAGATAATATTTTTTTGTTTCTTGTGGTACAGTATTCCTTGTATGGCACAGCTTCTTCCATGATGATTGGATTAAGCCAGGTGAAACAGAGCTTCATGCGTGAGCAAGAGAGAATGAAACATCCTTCAAATTCTAATATGGATTATACAAATAATATGGATCAACAATTTATTTTTATACAAGGAGTTTACTTTTTGCTGCAATAAAAGTGTGCAGTTTAGTGTTAGGAAGTTGGTAGGTATGGATAATCCCACCACTTGATCTAGATTCTTGTTCATTTATGTGATCTAGAGCATTCTCAAGTAACAGTAAAGTTTTAGTGGGGAAGTTGAATTTTTTCATGGTTCTTTATGGAACCATTCACTAAATATATATCTCGTGACCCAAATTTTAAATTGGCCTTGTAGCAGACTGGCAGATTAATCTTTTTAAAGGGTCTGGGATTTTCAGTTTTACCAATTAATAACAAATTCACGACAAATGTTTTCACGACTATTAACTAGGACACACTCCAAATTTTACAATCAACATTTCCTGATGAAAATGTTGAACTTGTAGAAACATCAAAAAGTGATTCCAAAGTCAGCAAAAATTAAGTGAACGAGCCATTATCGTCCTCCAGCTCAACCAGCGGTTCATCATCCTCCATCTATCAGCACCACGAGTCGCAGAAATTCTACATCGCCGATCGATGACAGCGATGCAGATCCGGATTTTTCACATAGCGGTGATGACGAACTATCGAGTGAAGGTAAATGAATATTTAGGTAAATATAATACTTTTCCGCAAATCGCCAGGAAATTTTGACATTCCTGTCAAAATTTCTTGAAGAAAAAGTCAGGACTTCCTTACTGTAAGGAAATGTCATTTCCTTACTGTAAGGAAATGATATTTCCGTACAGTTGTTAGTGTTCTACATAAATGATAGAAAACACATTGCTTATAAGCAATTAATTTATATTTTGGAAACATCAAGTCATTGCTGAATACATTTTTAAGATCAATTTGTTATATTTACAGTAATTTGACAGTTAGTACAATTATTGAACATTGGAGGAACACTCTTAGAACTATGAGAAACATTTTGGACAACATGCAGGGTGGAAGTGTCATTTTGTTGAATATTTTGTACTGTGAAAATTTTATTTGCCACCTCAACCTTATTGTTAAGCGATTCTTCGATATATCCTTCAGCACCGTTTGATGACTTCCATCCGCCATGCCTCTTTAAACTAGTTATGTCGGCACCAGAGTCAACCAATATTGTTGCAGAAGACCGACGAAAGCAGTGACCAGTATATTCTGTCGGATTTACCAAGTTCAAATAAGTAGCAATTATTTTGGGCATTTTTCTAAATTGATGAATTCCTACCACTTGTCTACAACCCTTTCCGCTTTGATATTTAAAGAAAAATCGGTCACTGTTCATATTTTCTGGTCTTAACGAAACATACTTTCGATAAACATTCAAGTAGATCTGATTAATTACAAATGATCTTGGTTTGTCGGTTTTCGAATCAGGTATGCTGATTAAAAGCTTAGATTCTAAGTCTTCTATATCGTGTACAGTCATTCGGACTAACTCATCCATTCTACAGGCCCCAGAAATACCAAATATTACAGCCACCTAAAAAATAAATAAAGCTATAATCTAAATAGAAATTAAAACCTTGTAAATTACCTTATTCAATAAATTTTCTTTATCTGGAGCTTCCTGGATAAATTTTTCAATTTCTTCCTTCGTTAAAATCTTAGGTTTCTTTGCCCTATAACCTTGAGCTTGCCGTTTCAATAAAGAACGAAGTTTTGAGTATGTAGATATATATACATTGTGTTTAAGTGCAAGGGTTGACTTCAGCATTGAATAATTGGCCCATAATGTTGAAGATTTCATCTTTAAACAAAGGTCTAGAAAGTATGCCATTACAACATTTTCTGAGAAAGAACTCGTATTTTTACTCATGCGATAATCCATAAAACGTCTGTATGCATTTTCGTACTTTTCTCTTGATTTCTTTGGCAATAATTCTAATGAAGCAGTATTCACTGCCTCAATCAGCTCTGGAGGAGTCCCAGGAATGGAAATTTCATCATCACTTATCATTTTACTTTCGAGAACACCAGCAATTAAATTTATAAGCGTCAAGTTTGACAATTCAACCTCAATACGTTTCCATAGTAACCCAAGTAATTTTATTATAATTATTTGGGAATAAAATTATCGCGTTTTTTTTAAATCAATCAATATCTGTCGAATTTTAAACGATTTGCGGAAAAATAGTATGTTTACCTCGTAGGAAAAGCCACATTCCTGGACTCTGTGTTGCTAAGTCTCGGCTTGCGCCTCGACTTAGCAATCTTCACAGTCGTCCAGGAATGTTAAGCTTTTCCTACCCGGTAAACAATGTACTATTTTCTGATTTCGTACATGATTTTGATTACAGATGAAGGAAATGAAAAATATGTCTCCATCCAGTATATGATTCGGCAATCATATGCTGGATGGTCTGTTTCTCGGCGCCGCAGTCGCACTCAGCAGAGGTTCTCATCCTCCATTTATAAAGGGAATCTGCGCAGACTCCATGACCCGTTCTTATCCTGTTAAGAGTTGACCATGATTTTCGGGGGAGGTCAAAACTTGGTGGAGTTTCTGTGATGCATGGTGTGTTTCTCATTATTAGCTTCGGTCTGTCGCTCTGCATGTTCTTCCACTGGGAGTTCATTTGGAAATTGTTGGAACTCAAGTTTATTGCATCTCTAGTCGGAGGTTTTCTGGAGCGCAATCGATGTGAATTAGCGTCGGCGACATATGTGTGTATAGGTAATTGAGGGTTGTTAAGCAGCTTTTGGAATTCTCTAAGCAGAGCATGCTGACGACGAAGATTAGGTGGAGGTATATGGCTCAGTAGTGGAAGCCACGCCACAGGTGTAGACTTGATCGTTCCAGATATGAGACGCATGGCGACATTGAGCTGGGTATCTATAATTTTTGTGTGCACGCTATTCAGCCAAACAGGAGAGCAGTATTCAGCTGCGGAGTATACGAGTCCAAGGGCTGAACACCGAAGTGTACCTGCTAATGAGCCCCATGTAGTCCCACAAAGCTTCTGTATGATGTTGTTACGGGTTCTCAGCTTTGCTGCGGTGTTCTCAAGATGTTTCTTAAAGGAGAGTGTTCTGTCCAGTTATGAATGTATACTTTAAGTTTTGTGTGGGCCATTTTGTTGTTCAGATCTTCCGTTAGGATTGCCTCGGAGTTTTGTATTAAGGAGCTTTGAGTTGCAAGTGCCCAGTCGTCTGCATATCCAAATTTTTTAGATCTGGTAGGGGGCATATCAGCTATATACATACTAAATAGCAGCGGTGCAAGTACGGAGCCTTGGGGGAGGCCATTATTAAGCGTTCTCTGTTTGCTCACTGTAGTTCCCATGGTTACACGGATGTTTCTACTGCTCAGCATAGTATTTATGAGTCGGGCGGTTGCTTTGCAGGGGATTATTTTAAGGAGCTTATAGATAAGGCCATCTTTCCAAACCGTGTCATAGGCAGCCGATAAATCGATGAATGCCACAGACGTCTTCAGTTTTCTTTGGTAACCTGCCTCTATGTAGGTAGTTATAGAGAGCACTTGGTCAGTGGTGCTTCGTTGAGGCCTGAATCCTGCTTGTTCAATTGGTATTTTTGATGATGATGATGATGAAATATACTGTATTACTATTTATATGGATGTGAAATATGGATCATGAAGGAAATATGATGGACATTTTAGGATGTACTTTGAAAAATTAAGGCAAATCTCGAACACAAATTTAATAATCAAATCTTGCCCAAGTACTTTCGCTTTCTACAGCATCATTAGGGGCATCTGAAATAAGCCAAGAAAAGTTTTTTTAAATGAAGAAAATTAATTAACTTCGATAAAAAACTTAAAAGTTAATGAATGATAAAAGTTTTTTGTGATTACCACCTTAATAAAGGTGGCAAACAACCACCGAAAGCTTGGATTCAGAATAAATAGTACGCCTTAGCAAAGCTCTATTTTTTATTGACTACCACACCCAAAAAGAAAAAAGTATTTACATATATTTTTTCCAAACTAGTCACAAAAAAAAATTTTGGACTACCTTGTCTATATATATATATATATATATATATATATAATATATATATATATATATATATATATATATATATCATCATCATCATCATCATCAGTGGTGCTACAGCTCTAGTTGAGCCTTGACCTTCCCCAGTCTATTTCGCCAGTCGTTTCTGTTCATCGCAAACCGTTGCCAATTTACCGCGCCGATTTTCCTTGCGTCCTCGTCCACACCGTCCCTCCATCTCAGTCGTGGTCTGCCTCTACTCCTATTTCCCACTGGGACCGATAATAGAGTTCGTCTGGGTGGGTAATTTTCATTTGCTCTTGACACATGTCCAGCCCATCTAAGCCTACCTATTTTTATGAAGGATATTACATCTCTACCATTTACTATTTTTTTATACTTCTCGTACAATTCTAAATTATATCGTCTTCTCCAAATAGCATTCTCACAGAATGCGCCCATTATTCTTCTTAGTATCTTCCGACGAGCAGAAGATTTGCGTCTGTTTTGGAGATGGACATATATATATATATATATATATATATATATATAATATATATATATATATATATATATATATATATATATATATATCTCCTAGGCCATATAGTTGGCCATTTAATACATACAGCGATAGCGGCTTTCGCTAAAAGATTTAATTCTTTACACATTTCGCATAGCATAAAGGATACAGAAAACGATTATTCATATCGTTTCGTTCACGGCCTTCAAAATAGAGGGCGCCTTTATAAGCTAACTACACGGTAGTGAAGATTGGGAGACATTCGTTTTACTTTCCGAGTTTAAATTTGTATCAGCCCAAGTGTCTGACGATGGCTGGGATAGGCCGAAATGATCATAACACTTTAGTGATACCAATTCGAGCACGGGAAGTTTAACGAATTTGTCTCCTAGGCCATATAGTTGGCCATTTAATACATACAGCGATAGCGGCTTTCGCTAAAAGATTTAATTCTTTACACATTTCGCATAGCATAAAGGATACAGAAAACGATTATTCATATCGTTTCGTTCACGGCCTTCAAAATAGAGGGCGCCTTTATAAGCTAACTACACGGTAGTGAAGATTGGGAGACATTCGTTTTACTTTCCGAGTTTGAATTTGTATCAGCCCAAGTGTCTGACGATGGCTGGGATAGGCCGAAATGATCATAACACTTTAGTGATACCAATTCGAGCACGGGAAGTTTAACGAATTTGTCTCCTAGGCCATATAGTTGGCCATTTAATATATATATATATATATATATATATATATATATATATATATATATATATATATATATATATGTATATGTATATGTATATATATTATATATATACATATACATATATATATATATATATATATATATATATATATATATATATATATATATATCTATCTATCTAAACGGTTAAGGTGAGAATTTACCACCGACGGAAACAGCTCTTTGACAACATTCCTAGAGGACATACTTCCAATTGCAATCATGGTTCCGACATTTTAATATACTTTTATCGCACTTACAATAGAATTAACCTCAACTGCTTGGGGTAGAAAGTTGTCCAAGAATGAGTTACTCCCAGTTAGATCATTGGATCAACTCATTTCTGAGACCCTTTTGAAAACTGTTCTTGTTCTTGTACAACGGAATGTAAAAGGTTAAATTACGGATACAGACAATCGGGTTATACTGTATTAACTTGTGTGCAGAATGCACGCATGTAGATGGATCAATAGTTGAATTAGATTTTAATATTGTAAATGTGCCTTCCAAAAAAAGCAAATATAAAATCCGTTGAAATATTTTAATTTGGATAAATAATTTTGTGAAATGAAGTAACAGTTGTGTTGTTATGTACAAAAAATAACGTATAGACCAGAGTTGAATAATTTTCTTAAAATTACGGCGAATGTGGCCTACATCGCCATAATTGCAACATCTCGGTTCGCGTCGTTTCGGCACTGTGTTACGAACTACTTTCCGTACGATTTCCTCTAGATATTCGTCATTTTGTTCGTCGCCCTCTTCAATGTTTCGTACTTGATGGCTCCGTGAGGTTTGACTAGATGTTTGGTGTTTCAAAGCAATAGCTTTATCTAAAGCTCTTCGTAGACTTGTTGTAGATGGTTATCTCCATAGCGTTTCTCTAGTTGAGTGATCAAGGTCTGGTAACATTTTTCTTGGTCTTTAGGAATCGATCTTAGGATATAGAATCACTTCGTAAAGCAGGAGTCAAGGAAACAACCTTTTCTTATTCGATTCAATTGGCTGTCGCAATTTCTTCAAATTGTCTAAGGTATATGAACCAAGAAAATTCTACATCAAATTTGAATCTCTATATACTTCTTCCAATTTCTCATGGTTCTGTCTACATATACTATGTAGACTACTATACTGTCTACAATAATTTGAGACCTTTCCTCAATCATAAAAGAAACATTTTTAAATTTCTCATCTCTGTAGCTGTGTAACTATGTTTAAAGCAGACCAGCGGTTCTAATTTATATATAAGTATTAATTTTTAAGCTTACAGCACGATTTTATCTTATTAACTAACTTAACTCATAACAGCGCATATAAATACCAAAAGTAATATTCGAGGATCATGCGGAAGAGTTCATCTCCATTCGCCTCTCGAAGACAGCCACTATTAATAACGCCTCTGATGGTATACTCTGGATTCATCCTTTTGAGATTTGTGACATGTACCAGGCGTCTGAGGTAAGCTATTTCGTTATATTATATAAAAAACACCTTTATCTCAGTATGTTTGTTTACAGCGTCTGCTATGGCCAGGTCATGTACTTAGAATGGAAGAAAACAGGCTTCCAAATAAATTGTTCTTCTTCTTTTTATGTAGACATGACTCTGTCTGTATTTCAATATGCCTCTAGTAAGTTGTCAACTACTAGTTTATTTGTTGTAAATAAGCCGAATATATGTCGTGTATCTGTACTTTTCATCTTTAAGTGTTTTCATCTCTGCTGTTTCTAACATCCTTTTTGTCCTCGCAGTGTCAGTTCGTGTTTCTACCGCGTATGTCATTATTGATCTTATGACTGTTTTGTGTATTCTGTCTTTTATTTCTTTTCCGATATTTTTATTTCTCCATATTGTTTAATTCAGGCAGCCTAAGGCTCTGTTTGCTCTTTTCACTTGATCTTCCACTTTAGTTTCGCGCTTTCCGTAGCTAGATAAAGCGATGCCTAGATATTTACACTCCATCACTTCTTCTATTATCTGACTTTCCAGCTTCAATTTACATCTTAGTAAATTTGCTGTTGTAACCATGCATTTTGTCTTTTTTGGGGACATTAACATGTTAAATTTTCTGGCGGTTATATTAAATTGTTATATTAAATTGGTTATAATATATCGTCTTCGTTTTGAGAGAATAGTATTAAGTCGTTTGCATAGTAGATTATTTTAAGTTGTTTTTCTCCCATTTGGTATCCTTTTTTAAATCTTACTTTTTTTATTATTTCATCCATAATGATAATAAACAATAAACAACTTACGAAATCTCACTGTCCTATTCCATTTCCAGTTTCAATAGGGTCGATTAGTTCTTCTTCCACTTTTACTTTTATTGTGTTGTTTTGGTAGACATTTTTGATCGTTTTGATTATTCTTAGAGGTATCTCTCTTACAGTACAATAGAGTACAGTACTCTCTCGCGTACAATTAGTGGATAACGTCCTTTAATTTAACCCCGTCAAATGCCTTCTTAAGGTCCACGAATTATAGATAGACCGGTTTATAAATAAAGCGTCACTGCATGATCTTCCCGCCCTGAAACCTTGTTGTTCTTTTGCTAGTGTTATAATTTCATTCAGTTTATTTGTTATCACTTTGGTTGTTAATTTTAGTATTGTGTTTAATAAATTAATTCCTCTGTAATTTTCCGGGTTCGATTTGTCTCCCTTTTTGAAGAGGTGTATTAGAAGGCTTGATATCCATTCTTGATAAATTCTGTTTAGTTCTATTAGTTTTTGGATTAGTTCATTAGTTGTTTGGTCAGATCTGGTCCTTTGTACTTTAGGAGTTCGTTCGGTATTCTGTACTCTCCTGGTGATTTTCTATTTTTTAATTTCCATAATGCTCCCTTTACCTCTTCCTCCTCCTCTTCTTCGTTTGTAGCCTTTAGCAAATAGAGATCGAAAGTAGTCTCATGTTTCCTTCTGAATGTGTTTCGTTTTTAGTTCGAAAATTAAAAAAAAATTAACAAATATACTTCTGAATGCACGTATTGCATAAAAGGCAAGGAAAGAGACGTATTGGATGACCGAGAAAGCGACGAGATGGTGATGTGGATGAGGACGCGAGGATATAGTGTGAAGTGTGTTTAAAAAAAAGCCAGTTTCGGTCTGATGTTATATGGTAGAAATATATGTTGCATAGTTGTTTTATATGTAATACAAAAATATAATGATACTTATATATCAGTACAAGACATTATCTCAGAGTGTCATCAGTTGGATAACATCCATATTTATTTCGGAGCACACCTATGCGTTCAGGCTACTTGAACTGAGCTAATATAAATAACCTCAGCTGTTTGTTGGATGAGCTGAGTTTTGACAAATGTTGTCTATGCGTTTTATTGTATGCAACTTATGTATATATTTCCAAAATAATTCTTTTGTAGAGTTTATTAAAATGCATTAAAACAAGAATAATTTTTTTTTAAAGTGGTTGTTTTTTCTTGGGACAAACACATACAGGAACACAAACACATATAATTATAAAATAATATCACATTTGAGTGATCGTCGCCGCCTTTTTAAGTTTTTTAATTCCATAGCTTTTTATAAAAACGATGTTTACGTAACGCGCCGTAGCAAGGTTGTTCACGTTTCTATGTCTCACTTTTTTATTTTTATTAAAGTGTTGGTGAGTCTATTTTTCAGTAAGCTATAAAATGTATTAGCCAGTGTAATGACTTTTTTAAACGGCATTTTCCCTTTTTATAGAGTAGAATTGTAACTGCTTTATTCTAGTCAATAGGATTTTTTCTCGACATTTTATTGAAAATGGTGTTTGTTATATATTACCATGAACATATAGGCAGTGTTGACATTTTAACATAGTAGAATTCTTAGTTGCTGTCCAGATTAGAAACTCAAAGTGGTATTGTATCGGTTAAAGTATTCTTTATGACAACGACAATAATCCTTCAGTTAGTCACTAATTGCCTAATACGTAGAAAATACCTATGATGTTAAACCTACAACAAAAGTTTAAATACTACCTAGAAAGTTAGAACATATTATATTAAATTTAGCGAACAACAAATAGTGTATGCTAACGAATTAAATAATAAAAAATATATTAAATGGGATATTAAACAAAGATGAAGAGATCAGATCTTTTATAATGATAACTTATATATTAAAAAAATGTCCATGGCTATCAAGGTGTATAACCAAAGTACGAAATACTCGACAACTAGTACGACAAGTAATCGTTTCAAAAGTTTCGCCTCAGTGATAAGTTTCTTGTAATTAAATGAAATGAAAATATTAAAATAATAGAAAATGGAGATCAGAAGAAAGTTATATTAGATAATTGCAATAACATTTATGGATATCAATATAAACAGAAATACCAAAAATTAGATAAATAAAATCGAAAATAATTTCGTCGGCTATTAAAAAAGTAAAAAGAATCATACAGGAAATAAATTTTGAATATTTAATAAGAAATCGACAAAGAGTATTTGAAGAAAATATGCAATTATTTCATGTAGAAGGTTTTTAGACACAACAATTGAACAAAGAAGGAAAATAAGAAAAGTGTGGGATACTGATTAATATTGGTCAAATCAAGGACACATGTAGCCTAAAGTATGACAGAACATGAATATTAAAAGTTCAAAACGAACGTTTTTGGAAAGATTGTCGACTTTAAAAGTATATTCTGTCAAGAGATTTCTTGTGTCTTCATCCACATCACCATATCGTCGCTTTCTCGGTCTCCCAATACGTCTCTTCACTTGTCTTACATCCAATTCGTGCATTCAAAAGTTTATTAGATAATTTTATTTGGTTACTTTCAATCTCTATTTGCTAAAGGTGACGATAATGAACCACCAAAACCAAAGGTGACGACAAATGAAGAAATAAATATTGAGAAGGAAGAGGTAAAAGGGCATGAAATTATAACACTAGAAAAGAACAACAAGGTTTTAGGTCTAGAAGGTCCTGCACCGACGTTATATTTATACAGAGATTTAAGATTTACATTTGAGATTTACAGATGACATCGTCCTATGAATGATGTAATAATAATGTTTAAAAAATTATATTACGCTTCCTTGGAGGTCAAACTACAAATTAATGTGAACAAAACGCTAATAATGACTAATATGGTGCAAAGTCGAAATATTGCTGTTGACGGAAGGAATATTATACAGACTACATCGTATATTATACGACGTATAAGTACTTAGGACTTAAAATTCGATTGAGAGTGATAACCAGATATGTGAGCTCCCACGTCGCATAGGATTAGCCTGGGCAGGCTAGGACCTACATATATGAAATATGAAATATAAAAAAGGTAGTTAATAAGATTTACGTGACTCAGAGGGCTATGCAGTGCCAGATGTTGGGTGTCTCTCTGACAAACCGAATCCCAAACAAAGATATAGGTCATAGAATTGGGCAGGACACGACGGCAGATTATCAGACAACCGATGGGCAAAACGTATTGTCGAGTGGGGATCAAGACCAGAAATACTACGGAACAGAGAACAGCCACCAACTAGATGGACTGACGACCTGAAGTATGTGAGCAATAACTGGATGTAAGCCGCACAAGACAGAGGCAGATGTAAAGAGCTTAGGCAGACTTATGTCCAGCAGTGACTATATATATATATATATATATATATATATATATATATATATATATATATATATATATATATACCATTTTTCAAAGTAAAAACGTTGCACGTCACAATTTATATAAAGTGACGTCACTTATATTTAAAATTTCCAGAACGTTAACCTTAGAGTTCAAATTTTCCTAACACAGCTAATAATACGGATCCTTTCCGGAACTGCTCGATCTTTTATAGGTGTCAACAATGTATAATAATGTAATCATCATTATATTGGGAATTATAGAATTATATTTATTAAATAAACAAAAACATTTGTTATTATTAATAATCAAAATTTAATGAAATAACTCTTTAAGTCTAATATTCCACAAAATAATAATTTTAATGAAATAGATTAGACAATTGTACGCAACTGATACAGGAATACTTCAAATTTTAATGACAGTTCAGCGTGTGGCAAAATTGTTTAAAGTGTTGTTGCTTTTTAGAGTAAGAATTTTGTCTATGTTTTGAGATCTTACACAATTTGATCATAATATATTATATATTATTAAATTGTATTTATAAATTTATATTAAATTTATATTAATAACTTTAAAAACTAATTATTGCTGTCTATTGTGATTGTGCTATGCCAAAACAGCTAAATAGTCTGTAGAAAGCTGATAAGCTTTCATACAAGATAGATCATTTTGAACAATAAATAATGTCGGGATGTTTTTACTATTAATGCTTTAAAAGAGATAAGTTTAAAATTTAGAATATATAATTTTGTATTAAAATGTTTTCTTATGTATTTTAGTGTGTTGCAGTAGTCTTAAAACTAAGTGTATTTACTGTTGATATACTAGTGTGACAAATAGTTAACATTTTAAAAATTCCTCACTTACTAACAATTCTGACGTTTTGGCAACACTGTGGAGTTCTGACGTCGTAAATCTTGAATGACGTGCAATCATTTTTATATAAAAAATTCTATACATGTTATTTTTATTTCTTATTTTATTTTGTTTTAGTATATGAACTGGATTTTTTATCTTATTTTTGTTTAATCATCCTAATTTTTGTTTTGTTATGATTATAAATAATTTTAATTTTCAAAAAGGTTTTCAAAAAGTATATCAGGAGAGCAAAGGATAAAAAAATTTCTTAATTTCGCTTAATTCAAATATATTATCAACTAAAATATATACAGAGATCTAAAAAATTTATATTATATGTCGTATATGTTAAGTAATTCAAAACTATAATATTAATTCTGTCATAAATAATAATCATTGAGATAACTGCAATAAACTCTTATTAACAGTATCCGCTACGCTAGTTAGAATGTTATAAAAATGAATTTTTATAACATTGTAACTTTTAAACCAAACATGAGATTAACCTATTCTATTTTTTAACGTTGACATCCAGCTAATATGATTCTGAAATTAATTTTTTAATTGCGGCATACTATTACATAAAAGCGTTAGAATTTTGAGCATTTATGCTTTTATAATATCTGGATCTGATGTGTTGTTGAGGTTGAGTTTATTGATCGCCCATTTATTTCGCTTTTGAGTATATCAGATTCTTTTTATATTTATATTATATTACAGTTTTTGTATTCGTGTTGGTCGTCTTTATTATATTGTGACAGTGTGATCTCCACGTCTGTACCATATTTTCTCTTTGTTCTGATGGTTCCCTTGTGGCCGTTTCAAATTTCTTTTTATGTATCTCACTTTTCTAAACAGATCTAACGGCTTGTTGCTTTAGTTATGGGCCCTTGTCCTTGTTATCCTTGGATATTGGAATTGGATGCTGGAAATGAATGTGTTGCAGTTTCAGTCTAACTGATATAGACAGCTCAAATGTGATATCTATGCATGGCAGTCCAAGACCTTACACTTTTTACAATTAACTTAATATTTAATTGACTGAACACTGAGAACACTCTTAAGAAAATAACTAAATATCTAATATCTTATAAATTATTTAAAATCTACAAAGCGAGGTTTAAATATGGAATAAATACATTATTTTGAAATAAATTTTTTGCAATAAAGTCGATTTTTAATTTTTAAAGTATTCAGTAATAGCAAAGTTAGTCAATTATTATTTTTACGGAGTGAACAAAAAGTTATTTTATTTTTCAGTTTGGCAATTTGCTACTACCGTTAAAAATTATTAACAGTAAGCTGTTGTATTATAGTTCAATATTTTAGGTGGTACACCCGGTATTTAATAAATTTTAATAAATAAAGACAAAGCTAAATAAATACACAAAAACACAACAGCAATTAATCGTCAAAAATCAAGTTTCTATTAATCGATAAAAATCAAGTTGTCAGCATAATTTCATTTAAAATATCAGTTATGTTTTGTCAGATACATCAAATTTCAAGCAAAAAAGTTTTAGAAGTAAATTATGACTACTTTAACACTATGACGACGGCACCTCAAGACGCTGTCATTAGTCAGAGCCGAGACCAACTTTTCATTTACTTTAAGTGTAACTGGATTTAAATTCCAAAAAATCTATTATTATATTTTTTTACATTTGAATGACTTTTGAAACGTGTACCTGTAGTAATTAATTATTTACTGGAGCCGACATGTACCACCGGTGGTACACGGAAGAAAGCGTCTATAAAATAGCTTTTTTTTTCCAGATTAGCCATCCTCTAGAGGAAAAAAATAGTTGCGTTGGTCCCCGCCGACACAGAAAATAACGAAGAAAAACATGAAAATACTCAAGCCGCTACTTCTACGTTACTACAAAATGTTGAACCTTCAGCAATTATTCCAGAACATAGTGCCACTAGTGTATCCTTCAACTTCATTTGCTCTTTCTGTTAAATCTTCGGAAGAATCTGATCCCTTCGCTGATTGAGAACAATATTATGTTCTCAGTGATAGTGGGCAAGAAGAATCAGATGTCGAGTCATCTAAGCAAAATCTAATGAAGAAGTAGATGTAGTGACTGCTCAGTCAGATAATGAAATAGTTACGCAGAACCGTGGTAAAGAAAGTAACACATGGAGTGCACGTGAACAGAGTCCAGTGAGTTTTCAGTTCTCTGGACAGAGTGGTGTAATTGTAGACACTTCAAACCTGTCGAAACCATGTGACATTTAGAGACAGTTTATGCCAGGCGAAGTACTTGAATTGTTGCAGAGACAAATCCTTTTGCAGAGCAATCATAAATCATTTACCCAAAATGCGCTCATACTAGAGTAGCAATGAAATGTTTGATAACAAACTTATTCAACAAACTATGACACGTGACCGATTCGACACACTGTTGAAATTTTTACACTTTGCGAATAATGAAAAGCCTGCTGTCAGTAGTGATCGAATGGACAAAGTAAAAAATATTGTCGATCTCATCTGTAATCAATTTAAAAAGACAGTTTTTCCTGGCGAACAAATTGTAATGGATGAGACGATGGTGCCTTGGAGAGGCCGACTAACCTTTCGACAGTATTTGTCTGCTAATAAATAAAACAGAGGGCTATACTTATGACCTTAGAATATACGCAGGAAAAAATAATCCCGAGTTCACCTATTACATGGACACACTTACTACATATGTATGGACTTACTGCAAGGATTACTAAATGAGGGCCGAACGTTATATGTATATAACTATATTGTATATAACTTCTATATTAGCGTTCAGCTTTGTAGGTCTCTTCTAGAAGCTAAATCGTACGTGTGGGGCACTTTAAGATCAAATAAACGAGGGGTTCCAAAATCAGTTACTCAAAAAAATTACGAAAAGGCGAACAAAGTCAGAACGGTGTACATGTGGTAAAGTGGGTAGACAAACGTGCCGTTTTAATGATATGCACTGTTCCAAGCCACATCTGTGATCTCCAGGAGGCTGGAAAGCAAAATCGAAGAGAAGAGGACATTCTGAAATCTCCTGCTGTAATTGCTTACAACAAAGCTAAAAAAGGGGTAAATATATCAGATCAAATATCTACGTGTTATACCTGTTTGAGAAAATGTCTAAAATGGTATAAAAAAGTTTTGTGGAGCTTGTTTTGGGCACAGCTATGGTGAATGCATGGATCATTTTCAATGACTCAAACCCAAACAAAAAACTTCACATGTTGGAATTTAGAGAACTAGTTGCACGTGAGTTATTGTCGGATATTTCTGAAACTATGGAAGCAGTAGTATTTCTGAAACTATGGAAGCAGAACTGCAGGAAGCTACTGGTAGTGCTCATGCAAAAAACTAAACTAAACGTGTAAATACGTTCTGTCAGTTTGATTGTCCAAACAACCCTGTATTATGATAAGAATGCTTTAATGAAAAAAATGAAAAGTTACTCATGTTAATATTTTTTCGCTTTTGTTTTAATTTTCATACAATTAGTTTTAAGAAATATAAAAATGATAAGTCTTTTTATATTCAATATTTGTTGTCATATTAGTTACTATAAATATAGTATAATAAATACAGTTTATTGTCATGTTTTGACCATAATAATAACCCCCACCGGTGGTACACTGATACTTATACCTTTTATATAGCCGAGGACTGAATATTGCAAGCTTCACTTAAATCTGATTGATTTTGTAGAACGTGAACTCGATATATTGACATGTACCACCGCACCGGTGGTACACGACGGCTACAAATAATATACAGCATGTACCACTGGTTGTACATGTCATCCCTAAGGTGTTAACTAAAACATAACGTATAGATTTTCATTTTTATATGATCAGGGGATAAAACGAGAACTCAGCAACAGGTATACGTTTTGTTGCAAAGTATCCAGGCCGACCTATGAGTAGATCAACGGTAAAAACATTGGGAATCAATTTGGAAAACAGGTCATGTTAAAAATATTCACAATGCAGGACGTCCTAAGGTATCAGAAAACCTGAAACTTGATTTTGTATTATGTTTTGAAGATAATACTCATAGTACTTCAGGCCACATTTCAGCGGACACAATCATATCTCAACGGTTGGTATTCTTCTTCTTCTTAGGGTGCCTGTCTGTTCCGAACGTTGGCGATAATTCTGGCTATGATGACTTTGTTGGTTGCTATACAAAATAGTTGTGTTGAGGTCTTTCTATACCATGCTCTCAGGTTAACAAGCCAGGATATTCTTCTTCGTCCTGGGGTCCTTCAATTTTACCTTGCAGGTCGGTATTACGTGCTCTGAAAGAGGAAAAGTACCATCTGTTATATCAAAAACTCAACGAAAATGATCCTGGTAGCCGTATGCAGTTTTGTGGTATTTTGCAGAATTTAAGTAACTTCATTTCACGATTTATTAAACATAATATGTTTTCGGATGAGGCTAAATTTTGCATAACTGATTCACTGACTCACTGAATGACTAAAGGTCATACTAAACAGCATCAACAAATCAATGTATGGGCAGGAATAATTTATGATACAATTCTTGATCTTTATTTTTGTAAAGATAATTTTACAGGGGAACGTTATCTGCAATTTCTGTAAACATTAGTTATACCAGTCTTTACTAATATCTTTCTGAACGCCAATAATCCTAACTTTGATATGATAGTATCAGGTTACAACGAGATGCACCTACGCATTATGCATGTTAAATTCGCGAGTGTCGGTATACCAGTATTTTTCAGGGAGGTGGATTGGTAGGCGAGGACCAATAGAGTGTTCATTGGGTGCAAGATCTCCAGATCTTGCACCAAATGCTTTCCCCTTATAAGCATTAGTCAGTTAAGTATGATACTGATAAATAAATTATTAAAAGACCTATCCAATGAGGCATTGCAAGACCCACAGTTTCATTAAAAAAAAAAAACAACGGCTACGTCATCGTGTTAAAATTGATAACGTCATTTTCGCATACTATTAAAAAATCCGCATTTTAACTTGAAAATTAACGTATTTCAGGATTTTATCTAAGATAAAGTGTTTGCAAAATAATGAATTTGTTCCACAATGTAACATTTCATAATCCAGCATACAGAAAATATGGAAAGACTAATTATCCAAGGAAAGGAACAAGGCCATACTTTCCATACCATACCACAATACCACATAATGAAAAACTTATTGCATAACCTGTAATAACCTCGTGATGTGACTATTTTCTGAGTAAAAAACAAATATTATTGATGAGAAAATTAATTACCAGCATGAGATACTTGCATACAATAAACAAAAAACTTTTTATGTACATCTCAGTACCATTTCTGATGGATAATAACAAAAAGTTAAAAATAAAAACGTGTATTGAAAATGCCAGATTCGTAAGAAGTTATTTTCCGTAAGAAAAAAATATATATATTCTATATTTCTGTATGGAATCGAAACGTGGACACTAAAAGTCAATAATGTGAGACAACTGGAAGTCTTAGAAAGAAATAATAAAAACACATAAGAAATGACAGTATATTACTAGAGATAATTTACTTACTAAGAAAAGACATACAATCTTCAACGTCTTATAATGGAGTGATTGACTAAACGAAGAAGGTGTCCAGGAAGAAGAAAACTCCTCGGGCTAATAAATAACAGAGATCGAATTGTCGCGGATACTTGAATAGTGGAGTATTTATTTTCATAAAATTGCGATTATGATGTTTATGAGCTTAAAAATATAATCAGTTATACTTCATCTAATTTACAGACCGATGCACGTCATTATCATTGACATAGATCGAAGTTGACATAGTAGCCAAAGTATAAAAAAATCCTGACTCCATTTTAAATCAAATAGGTTGCATAATTATTGAAAACGTGTTACCATCTCTTTACAACGACTATTTAAATTCTTACGTGACATTTTTGAAATAAAACACACTAATTGTGTTCTAAAAAGAACAGATTTTATTAAATCATTATCATCATCATTTAACCCGGATCTATTCACTGCTGGATATAGGTCTCCCTCAGTTCCATGTACAGTCCGTCCCAAACCCTTCTTTCAGTGCGTCATAGTTGTTCGAATTCTCTCTAACGCATTAAGCTAGAAGTGACAGAAAAAAACGTGAGTCCCTGATTATTATACATAGAACTTAGAAAATTAGGTATCGGTCACGGGTATTCGCATATTAAAGCGAATTCTACTTACGAACGTATAATTGGTTGGAGTTTAGAATACGCTAAATAGATATCCAATAAATTATGCATATAAATATAATTTGACACAGATGATCTTAATAATGACATTGACAGTACTTTCACAATGTCAACTGATAAAATGATAATTGCCGTTCCAGGTTAGTATTTTCAGACATTTTACCTACAGTGAAAATTAAATTTTGTATTTATTGTCATAAAAGTATTTTAAATATTCCAAGATATACCGAGAATGAACAAAGACTAATATTAAAATTATTAAATTAGTTTCAATTAGAAAAAGAGGCTGAGTTATCTTTATTATCAGTTTCTGTCGTTCGCGAATCAGATTGTGAATTCCGGAATGATATTGAGAAAATATCTTAAACTAATACCGTTATGGATATTTATATGTATTAAAACGGTTCTTTTTAGAACCACGGCATTTTGTTGAAATGTAAGATATAATTGATACCAGCCACATATCTAATGTAATCATTGATTTTAAAGAATCAGATTCTGAATGGGATTATGGATTGTTTGAAATATAATATTCATTTTTGTTATTCATAAAAAAGAAGGTAAACTTACATTCGGTATCTTGTTTTTTAACTAAACTCCATTAACACGATTTCATCTGGATACCGGAACTGGTAGATTAACTCAAAAATCAACTGCTTCACTATTTAAACTATTTATATTGTTTTTTTTTTTAACTAAACTTTACAACCTTCTTTCATTTGCACACCAAATCTGGTAGAATAACTCAAAAATCAACTGCTTCACTATTTAAACTATTTCCACTATTTAATCTTCACAAAATTAAACTATTGGCTGCCACAGAAACTTATCAGAAAATTACTTATCCAAATATGACTGATTTAAATCGATGTTATTTTATCACAGGAATGTTTACTTTGATGCCTTGCTATTGCAATTGTCATTGCAATATGCCTGTGTGTTTGTAATAAATAATAATAAATCCATAAACGGATCTAAGCTAATTAAGCACTTTCCTTGGAATGTATAAAATAGAACAGAATAGAACAGAATTATGACAAACTGCTATGCATTTAAAAAAAATAACCTTTTCACATTTAGCCGATTACGATCCTGCAACTATATGACGTCAAAATTAGCGAAACAATCCAAAAATTGCGACCATCAACCACAAACTGATAACAAGTGTAATAAACAGTTTAACCAGAAGAACGTTTACTATTAAATCCATTCATGAGTCAACATCAAACGCCTCTTCAAACTGCAAGCAACAATATGATGTTCTTCTATCTAATTTAAAAGTACTGCAAACTGATCAGCACCCAACTGACAAATCAGTACGATATGGTGAAGAAGAAATTCAAAATCTCTGCAAAATGTTTAAGCCCAACAAAATCAAAATAACAAACTGCTTTCGAGATTATATCGAGGTCAATTCACCTTCAAGAGTACCAAAAGATCTCATCCCGTTTTTGAACTGCACTAAACTAATTCCATGTAGTTCGTCAGAATGTAAACGAGGTTTTAATCTCATGAACCAGATAATGACTGATTTGTGAACTGGACTCTTAACCAGACATGTTTCAATCCTTATGTTTATATATTATACTTAGCTTGGTCCATAAAATGGACCAAGTATAAACGAGTGGAATGTGGAACCCTATGTGAACGCCTGGTTGAGTAGACACCGCACAGCACTAGGACACCCACGGCAAAATATTATCAGGAAGAAGAAAATCCATTTGTTCGGTTGTTGTAAATTGATTATTAAAATTCAATTTCTTAAAGTTAAAGAAAATTAATATGTTCAGACATTGTTATTTTGGTTGAATGTAAAACAGTTTCCTTTGTACGTTAAACACCACATTTCGTTCCTGTGTTATATTGTCGTGTAAAGAATAAAACTGGTTTATTATAATTGTGTGATTTAATTTTACAATAAATAGTTACGTTTGTGTCTAAAAAAACATTTAAATTAAGCTATATTGTCTCCTTTTCTCACAATTAAAATAAAATAAAAAGCAACAATTCCAACATTTAAATATTTTTGAATTAAGCAAATGCATATACATTTTGAAATATGCAGACGTAACTCATGATACTATGACTTCCAAGATAAAACCACTTCGCAATCGAATTTTGTCCGTCGATGCGCATGACGTCACTTGGTGATAAACGTTTATCTTTAATTTAATATTCTGAAATATATTTTATCAAAAGTGCACACATTCATTTGTCAATGTACTAGATAAACGATAAAACAATACTAAAGCTGACAAAACTCCATGCAAAACAGAACATTTCTGGTGATATTTGTCGCCAAGTGACGTCACACGTGCAAAAGAGATAGACTGATTGCGTGCGCGTGGGTTTATCTTTAGTTCATAGTATCATGGACGTAACTTGTATTCAAAAAATATATATCACTGATATTGTGATAATCAAAATATTTAAAATAATATTTGGTTAAGTTTCTTCATATTTAGATAAATTAAACAAAAGTAAATATATTAGATATTTCTTCAGTGTTCAGATTAAAATCTATCATTGCAATACTAATAAATTTATTAACAAAAAATTATTGTACATACGTAAAATACGACATAATTATGATATAAACTATTATGACTGAAACGTAAATAGAAAATAACTGTTATCTATCTATGTTATTTCTTTCAAGTAACTCTCTTAAAGCAGATATATAGGTTTGTGCCATTTGCAACGTTTCGAATTTACTAAGTTTGTGCTCGGCATCTAGACTAGGTATGACTTCTCTTAATCTATCGAAAGCTTCGTTCAAGCCATTCATTCTTCTTCTCTCTCTAGCATTTGCTGCCAGTCGTCTTTTCTTCATTATTGTAGGTGAGGTGGGACGATCTCGAACTATAATTTTTCGGCGACCTACAGAAAAAAAAACGGGTTAGGTTTATGTCTATGGTTACTTACAGAAAATTAAAATGGTTTTTGTTGAAAACCATTACATTAAATAATGCCAACAAAAAACACAGAGCTATATTAAATATATTTTTTTAACTTTATAACTATACCCATCAAATTATTATATATTTTGTAGTATTTTCGTTTCATCAAAGCAATAAATCGTATAAAGCAATCCAAAGAACCATAGGTTGAAAAATCAAAAAAGCAAAAGAAAAGTGGATAAATGAAATGTATAACTAAATAGAAAACCTAGACCATAAAAATGATACATTCAACTTTCACAAAAAAAAATTAAAAGAAACCTCCAATAATAACAAGAAACATAATATAAACGCTCTAGCCGACAACAAAGCAAGAATAATTATAAAAAAGCGAACAAATTCAAGTATGGGAGAAATTTACCGAAAAACTTTTAACAACATATATGAAAGTGGCGTAATACCAAAGGACTCAGAATTTATAGCCATACCAGATAAATCTTGTGTCCACAAATGCGATGAATTTAGGCTCATTAGCTTAATGAGTCACTTAAATATTCATAAAGATCATACATATTCAAATTTATAAAAAATGTGAAATAGATATAAGTGAGTTTTAGTTCGGATTTAGAAAGACCTTGGGAAAGAGAGGCGCTGTTTGTGACTTAAACACTCATCCAAAATGCATCGATCACCAAAAAAAAAAAAAAAGAATATCTTTTCATCGACTACCAGAATGTTTTTGAGAGAGTCCACCATGAAAAATTGTTGAATGAACTACAGAAAGTAAAGCTAGATAGAAATTATATCCGCATAATTCAAAACCTTTATTTAAACCAAGCAGTAACCTTAAAAGATTCCAACCACACTACTAAAAGCGTCTGTATACAAAGAGGTGTCCGACAAGGCTGTGTCATGTCTCCGTTGCTCTTTTACTACTTGTACTCTGAATGCATATTTCAACAAGCACTAGACGGCGCCAAAATTGGTTTAAAATAAACGATAAATGTATTGCCAATATCAGATATGTAGACGATACCGTTCTGATAGTAGAAAAAATATAAGACTTACAAAATATACTAGACAGAGTTAATAATACAAGTAAAGCAATGGGACTGACAATAAATCTTCAAAAAACTAATGGTGATTAGCAAAACCGATGAAAATTGTCGCATTAAACTAAATAGCACTCAATTAGAACAAGTTCACAAATTCAGATACTTATGAGTAGTACTAAATGATAAGTGGGATCATAATATAGAAATAAAAACACGAATGGAACAGGCTAGGAACATATACAATAAATGGAAGCAAATTATCTATAACCGAAAACTAAGCTTAAACATCCAAATTAGAGTTATTAAATGCTGTGTTTGATCACTCCTTCAGTATGGAGTTAAGGTGTGAACATTAAAATTAAATACTATGAGAGGGCTAGAAGCCCTTGAATTGTGGTTTTATGGCACAATGCTTAGAATATCATGGACACAACACATTACGAATCGAACAGTATTAAACACCATAAATAGAAAGTTAGAAAAACGATTAAGAAAAGAAAGATCTCGTACCTAGGTCACATAATGAGAAATGACAAATATAACCAGCTACAAACAATAATTGAATGGAAGATAGAGGGCCGAAGCGGAGTAGGCAGAAGAGTCATGCCATGACTTCGCAATATCAGACCTTGCACGGGCATGAATGCTTAACAACTACTAAGAGTGGCGCAGAATAGAGAACATTTTGATGAAGTGATCGCAAATCTCCAGTAATGGAGTCCACTAGAAGAAGTACTGTAGTGTACCATGAATTACTTAAAATGTTTATTTTCATTGTAAATAAATATAAGTCTTAATTCTGATTAATATATTTTTGCCCTTTCAATCCATTTTTTGTTATGTTTTTAGTCATGTTTGAATTATCCGAAATTTCTGATCGTCGCGGTTCAATTACGTTTATGACAATTATTTTACAATAGTTTTTCCTACGCAAGTTAGCTTAAAGTACTAACTTGTAGCAACGGCTTTAAACAATAATTTGATATCTGAATAATGAAGGAGAGGTGAACAGTTGGCGCCTTATAACTATTCTATAAATCTTACTAAACAAACTCTAATCAAGTTTGACACCACCTTCACTACTAGTCACGTACCTCTGCAACTCTTCCTATCCTGATTGAGTACCACGGTAGTTCTTTTTTCATTCTGGTTGTTAAAATCACTTCTTTTCAATGTGAAAAAGTTAAAATTGCTATAATGGCCTTTTTCTTCTTCCGTTAACGAGCTCAGGTCCACAAAATCGCTGTTGGTGGATACGAAACTATCGTAAGTGTTTATATCGTAAATTTCTTCGACTTCTTTTTGCCGATGTGTAACTGCTTGGCGTACGTCTATTTTTTCCGGATCTATTTGAGGGAAGAATGATGTAGTAGGGAACTGGTCGGACCAAGAGGGCTGGTAGCGGTTGTAATAAGATTTTATTAGGTCCATTCTTATTTATTGGTTCAATCATGAGGACGGAGTGGATCAATCAGTTCTAAAAAAAAATTATTAAATATGTTAATAACATTTTCAATTATCAACAAAAGTTTTATATAAATAATATTTAATTAAATTTCAGTTGTAACGAAATTATGTAAATAATAGTATAAAATAAACGGCAAGAATCTGCAAATTGCATAGGTTTATGTTTCAATTATTATGCTTTACATTTAATTGATAACAAATAAATATACAGGGTGGCCACTAAGAAGGGGTACCTTTTTATTTTAAGTGGACATCTTTTAAATAAGAAATCAATTATGTGTGGCACATCATTAGACAGGTATTTCGTTGGAGAATTTAGGTATCTATAATCCTTTTCATATTAACAGAAATGGTTTCATAAGCAGGAACGGTATTACAAATATTGCTTTTTAAATAACCTTATAGAAAAAAGTCCAGGGGAGTTAAATGCACCATCTTGTTGGCTATTCAGTAAAACCTCTTCGTCTAATTCATTGCCTAGAAAACTTTTTATTACGATATTGCTTTACGTTTATGCTATAATCAGGAGGTGCATCGTCTTGATGAAGAACAAATCATCTTATGTGTACCTGTTGTCATTTTCAATTATATCTGTCAAAATAAGATCAATTGTGTCCTTTAAGAATTTTAGATATTCTTCTCCGTTCAAAATTTGTTGCAAAAAGAATAGCCCAACAACACGATCCCCATAAATTCCTACCTATACGTTTAATTTCAATGGCTGTTGGGTATGTATTTCGTAAAAGCTCTAGGATTCTCATCAGCCCAATAACGGCAATTGTGTTGATTTAAAGTACCATTTAGAAAAAAATAACATTTATCTGAAAAACAAATATCAAATATAAAGTTAGCTAGTAAGTTATATTTGAGCTATTTTTTTAATACTTGAAGTAGGTTCCAAACACTTCTTCTTAGGGTACCATGTTGCTAATGAACGCCGACGATTACCATGCTTATAATATTCTTATATTGATCTCAGTATTGGGCTACGTGTAGTAATTGGTCTTTTGTTCAACCACTGGTTTTCTTTCCATTAATTTTATCGTTGCAGTATGTGCATCGCTGGCTTGCCACCGCTCTGTACATACGCCCCCCCATCGCAAGTTCCACTTCTATCGATGCGCGGTAAAGATGGAGAATCGACAACAATATAAAAAGCCTACACCACAAGATAGAATGAAAAAACACAAACAATTGTGTTCCTGCAACATCTGTAAAAATCAATCGCTACGGCGATGACCAATTTCCCCGGAATCTGATGGGACAAAGGCTCGTTATCAGACCGACAGTTTCCCATGTGGGCACTCTATTTACTAGGACACTCAACTGGGAACCTGATCTAAAGGCTTTAGACAGGGTCAGAAACCCAGCCCAACTTCTCATACCACTTACATGAGTTATTGAAAAAAAAAACATTAAAAGACTCTCATACAAAATTATAAAACATTAATTCGACCCATTTTGGAGTATAAGTTCAACTTATATTGCCTCCTTAGAAATAATCAATAGAAAAAACTGCTCGCTGCGATGCTCAGAATTCTGCGTAGTGTATGCTGGTACTTCCCCCCCGTGAAATCAACAACACCGCAAATGTTGCCACAATCATCGAGAGAATCAAAACGCTCAACAGAAACTTTACTCTTAGAACAATTAACGGCCCACCATCTATCACCCAAAACACCTTAAAAAGTTCCTGTTTTCATCTAGGTCACGTAAGATCCCGGAAGCCCAAAATAAAAAAAACTTCACATTCCGTCAGTTCTAATGCAGGCTTGCATTGATGAACTTTCGGGTGAATACCCTGACATCCTTGAAGCTACACCGCTAGCTTACCAAACCTTTCTATAACCCAATCCTTTTTCCTTACCCCGGATATGGGGAGATTGGTTTTTTGCGGTTTCCTAATCTCACTACTCAATGATACCGTCTACTACTGTTCGTCCCTGAGAAAATAGCCGCAACTATTTTCTCACCTGAATCGACAAGTGCCGAAACCGTCTATCGAACGCCGACGAGGCCTGATCGTTATCGCAAATGATCAATAACACGAATTTTATTACAATATACTAGTTCTGAAGTTAGTCGCAGACGTACAAACGGCTTGCAGGAACAAGGTTCACTAGAGAACACGGTTTTCACCTTTTCCGATTCAGACTCGCACACATTCACACTCAAACACATTCACACACACACACACAACACTCACACTAGCTTAACACCCTTCCCGTTACTTGACAGGGGTCTGGGGTCGAATGCGGCTATCTAAGCGACTGATGGAGCGAAAATATCACCGAAATGGTAACGTCCATCACTGTCAGGCTAACACACACATATTCACACTGGGCTACCTACGGCAAGACGCCTCTCGAAAGCTGACAAGCCCTGGCCGTTAATGAAAACATCCGATAACACAATTTTAGTGCAATACACTAGTTTCGAAGTTGGGTGTAGACGTAAAAAGGCAACAGGAACAACTGTAAGTAGAGACACGGTTCTGTCGCACTTAGCTTAAAACACCCACACTTCTTTCTGGAAAAAACACCACATCCAGACAATCCTTTCGCCTCTGATTTGAATAGTGCCTACATCTCAACAGCCTCCAAGATGCTTCACAACAAAAACACTGGCACCCAAGTTATGTTTTTCGGTCTGTTTTGCTTTCGTCCATTACAAAAACACATTCAATTGCAGCCTGAAGAGCATCCAATGATCCTAAACAGGTACTCACATATTCATTCCTTTTCGAAATAAAAATTTCCCGAGCCTATCCTGCAAAATAAACATTAAGAAGAAAAGAAACGAGAATGGAGTTCCGCTAGGATGCCGATCTCTTAAGAACTCCACCGGGCCTTAGCTCCTTACCAGTTTTAGACTGTTGATGTGAGGCCTGTCTCGGATAAGTGTTGATTAGTCACTTCCCGCTCCTTGCCTGACTGAGTGTTGATAAATCCGTCTACCCCAAACCTGTCCTTCCTTCTCTTCACCGTGTATTTACACCGTAAAATTGTTGTTTCAATTTTATGACATTAATTATATTTTATTTTTCGCAGGTATTAATTAATTTTCATCGAATTATGTGTCGATGTCATCGCCGCAGGATTGGCTTCTAAATTATGTACATATTATCTCGCATATAATTTTATTTTGATATTTATTTGTATCACATATATTTTTATTTTAATTAAACCCGAGTTTTACTGAGTATGCTGTCTAAAAGAACTACCCGCCACACCGTTAATAATTAGTCGAATGCACTCATATCTAGTTCCTCTGATTATATCCCCAAGATATTCTAGTTTACGTGTTTTAATATTATTTAATACAATTTGTTAATGTTCTATTCTTCTAAGAACTTCTTTTTTTTTTCTGGTATTTTGAGTAGGTATATTTCTATACAACTACATTTCAATTGGCTCGATTTCATTCGTGATACCAACGATTAAAGTCCAATTTTTTACATCCAGGGGTGGCCAAATGTATAGACCAGGAGTGGCCAACTTAATCGGACTCTAGATCTACAGTCTGCCTCTTTAATTCTTTGCAATCTACCGACTAGAATTGTTTTAACTATACTGGCAAGCAATAAAACTTTTAATCCAGAATTTTAACGTTAAAAGTGAGATGAATATCTCAGAGCCGCTCACTACATCTCAGAAAATCAATCATCGATTCTCTTCTTCTTCTTTTTATGTAGATATGACTCTGTCTGTTTAGCAATGTGCCTCCAGTAAGTTGTCGTTCCATCGTTTTCGTGGCCTTCCTACTGATCGTCTTCCTATTGGGGAACCGTCTCTTGCCGTATAGACTACTCTATTTGTTTTCATTCAGCTTATAACTACGTTCTTCACCTTATAACTACGTCGTATATCTGTACTTCTAGCTCTGTCCCATAGTATCTTGCCATCAATTTTTCAAGTGTTTTTATCTCTGCTGTTTATAACATCCATTTTTTCCTTTCTGTGTCAGGTCGTGTTTCTGCCGCGTATGTCATTATTGGCCTGATGACTGTTTTATAAATTCTGGGCCTTTCATTTCTTTCTTTATTTATGTTTTATTTTTTATTATTTATATTTATATTTTTATTTCTCCATATGGATTCATTCAGGCAACCTGCGGCTCGGTTTGCTCTATTCACTTGATCTTCCACTTCTGTTTCGAGCTTTCTGTAGCTAGATAATGTCATGCCCAGATATTAAAACTCCATCATTTGTTCTATTATCTGACTTTCCAGCTCCAATTTACATCTTAGTAAATTTGCTGTTGTAACCATGCATTTTGTCTTTTTTTGGGAAATTAACATGGTAATTTATTTGACGGTTATATTAAATTATATTAAATTGGTGCAGCATACGTTGTAGATCGTTTTCACTTTGCGAGAGTAGTACTGCGTCGTCTGAATAGCAGATTATTTTAAGTTGCTTTTTCCCATTTGGTATCCATTTTAAGTTCTTACTTTTATGTTACCTTTATCTTATTTATTATTTTATCCATAATCTTCTTCTTCCTTTGCCCTATCCGTTTCGGACGTTGGGAATCCATAATCAGATTAAACAATTGAAGACTCGGGGAATCTTCCTGTCTTATCCCATTACCAGCTTCAAAAGGGTCGGTTAGTTCTTCCTCCACTTTTACTTTTATTGTGTTGTTTATGTAGATATTTTCGATCGCTTTGATTATTCCTAGAGGTATATCTCTTGCGTAAAATAAGTGGAGAACGTCCTTTAATTTGACCCCGTCAAATGCCTTCTTAAGGTCTACGAAATATAGATATGCTGGTTAGTTGTATTCTAATGATTTCTCCTGCACTTGCCTCATTATAAATATTGCGTCGCGGAGGTGCATGATCTTCCCGACCTAAAACCGACCTGTCGTTCTTTTGCTAGTGTTATTTCATTCAGTTTATTTGTTATCACTTTGATTGTTAATTTTAGTGTTGTGTATAATAGATTAATTCCTTTGTAATTTTTTGGGTCCGATTTGTCTTCCTTTTTAAAGAGAGGTATAAGAATGTTTGATCTCCATTCTTGAGGAATTCTATTTTTTTGTATTATTTTTTGGATTAGTTTTAATAGTTGTTTGGTTAGATCTGATCATCCGTACTTTAGGAGTTCGTTCGGTATTCTGTCCTTTCCTGGTGATTTTTAATTTTTTAATTGATTTAATGCTTCATTCTCATCTTCCTCCTCAATAATTATTTCTTCGTTTGTCGTCACCTCTGATGTTGGTGGTTCATTATCATCACCTTTAGCAAATAGGGATCAAAAGTAATCTACCCATGTTTACTTTAGAATGTGTTTCATTTTTATTAGTCCGATCATCTCTTTTCTTTGTCCTCTGATCATTCTCCATATTTCTTTTTTCTTCCGTAGAAGTAGTGTTCCATCTGTTTTGCGAGTGGTTCCCTTTTTACTTGTCTAATTAAAGCATTCGTTTCATTTCTGATTGGTTTATAGTGGTTCTCGTCCATTTCGAAATTAAAGAACAAAGTTTCTGGTGACATCGCATCATTGGAGAACAAAGTTTCTGACGATATTTTGAAAGCTTCTTCTGATGTAGCCAAAGTTTCTGGTGACATCGCATCATTAGGAAACAAAGTTTCTGGCGATATTTCGAAAGTTTCAGGCGACATCGCTTGTTTAGAAGACAAAGTTTCTAACAAGATTTCTTCCCTAGAAAGCAAAGTTTCTCCTAACATCTCCTTGGAAATCTCTAAAGTCACTTCTGAGATGTCTGCTCTCGACGATAGAGTGTCTTCGTTAAAAAACCAAGTTGCTACCGATATGTTGGCCTTAGAAGAAAAGATATGGAAAGAGATGGAAAAGCAGCTGGAGAAAACAGGGACAGCAGAGAGAGGAAACAATCTAATTACAGCAGAGAAAAAAGAAGACGAGACGAAATGTACGTGCGGGAAATACGGCCGAAATTTGAAGGAAGTGGAGGTTCTGTTCATGTCAAAGTCCCAATTTTCGACGGAAAAGCGTCATGGAACAACTACATGAAACAGTTCGAATCAGCTGCAAGAGCGAATGGATGGTCTGAGAAAGAAAAGACTGTAAACGTGACTATCGCTCTTCGAGGAGATGCCTTAGATGTGCTTCAGACCATAGCCGTAGAGGAGACGGGTGATTTCGAACAACTTAAGAAGAGGTTAAATATGCGATATGGCCACGAAGACTTGGAGCATGTATATCAGTCGCAGCTTAAAAATCGAAGACAAAAGAAAGATGAGGCTCTTCAAGAATATGAGGTAGATACTGCCAGATTAGTACGATATGCTTATCCAACAGCTCCCGAAGACATGATGGAAAAGTTGGCCGTTCAAAATTTTATTGATGGTCTTCGTGATCATGAAATGCAGAGAATACTGCGATTAGCTCGTCACAAGACGTTGGTTGATGTCTTATCCGCCGCCCTCGAATACGAGTCAGCTACACAGGCCTCTGGCGGGTACAGTAAAGTTAAGACTCTAAAAGAGGAAGGAGATGAAGATAAACTTGAAGATAAATTAATAAAAAAGATATAATAAGTAAACATTAAAAATTTTAGTAAAAACTTTAAAAATTTGGTTAAACGCAGTTATAGAACAATTCAAAACTAACATTTTAAGCTTTGGTAAATGTTTTTATGTTAATTCTTGATCAATATATGGAAAAAATAGCTTACTGTTAGGTGCACAGTCAGCTCGCAGCGAATGCTGAAGCGCATAAACCATGCGCGTAAAGATCTTTCAATATCTCGGTTAAAAATTAACATAGAAACATTTACCAAAAGCTTAACATGTTAGTTAATACCAACGTGTACAGCTCAATTTTGTTTTAAAACTCTTATAAATAAATTAATTCGTCCGTTTTTAACGTAAGTTTTAATTATAAACTGCTTTAACTTTTTGATTTAGAATAATAAAGTAATATGCATCTTTGAATCTGCATAGACTTAACATACGTATGGGTTTTTATTCGCTGAGAGCAGACCGAATGCCTCAGAGCGCGTTATTAAAAGTTCCATTTCTTGGTAAAAAAATAACATAAAACATTTACCAAAGCTTAAAATGTTCCTTTTGAGTTGTTTTATAAATTTCATTAGCCAGATTTTCACTGGCCTTTAAGTTTATAGCTCAATATTGTTTAAATCTCTTATAACCAAATTGATTAGCTACTTTTTAGTGAATTTTGTATGTTTAATTGTTATTACTCTTTTATTAATAAAGATAAAGTAATGTTGCAAAGTTTTTTTTTAAGCTGAAACAATGGCGTTTAAAATGATCGGGGTTTGAAAGCAAATTGCACCTATGAAAGCTGAGTTATACTTGCAAAAGCCCCATCGACGGACTATTTTGTAATTGTTTTTTACGAAATTTGTTATCACTCCGGTTCTAACAATCGGATCAAAGTTTACCAAACGGCATTTTGTTCATTTTTTAAAAAAGAACTATTTTCCTTTTGTTAAAATTAAATATCTTATAATTTAGGAAACAAAACCATTTAAACAATTAAATTGTTAATAACAAATTATCTGACAGGTTTTCAGTCTGGTACCCACGAAAAATCGAATCTATGTACCAAAAGTCATAAAAAACGTCAAGGTACCGAGGAGAAATAAAAGTGCATACTCAACGCCCTTCTAGCTCTTAGAGTAATAGATATTATTGTTTTTTAATCAGATTAAAAAATATATCGAATCGGTTTATTTTTCACGGAGATATTACACATTTTTCCGAGCTCTGTAGATTTAAAGTTACGATTTTAATTTTCTTGATTTTCTTAATTTCCTCCATCATCGTGTTACTACGCTGTTACTACGTAGAAGTTTAATTTTATTGTTCATTTTTGACGAAAAAAAGCGTGTTTTAAACATTATTAACGTTTCTTAAGAATATAGGTCATTGAGTATCTATTGAATGCTGCCAATTTTGTTTGTTAATTGTTACGAAAGAGATTTTTTTAAACAGGCTATCTCAGGTCGTATTGGTCGCAACAACTTTTTTTTAATTTTAAGACTTGAAGTCAGCAATCATTATCTGTAAGTTGCAAACTGCTGTTTAGGGGGAGCTCCACCTCTAAATTTTCATAAAAAAAAATTAACTATATTTTTAAATGTAATAAAAAAAGTAGTAATAAAATTTACATTATAGTGATAAAATGTACCTAAGTCTTTAAGAAGAGAATACGCGTATACCTTAGATTAGGTCTCTTCGAATTTTTAAAATTACAAGTTTTACTTTATTCGATAAACAATCAATCTTCAATCTAATATGTTAAAAATTTCTAGTCAAAATTATTATACAAATTTGCTATTGCAGGGACTGGGAAGTTGTTTTTGAACTTGCCCGTTATAACACACACTAGGTTTCAAAATTTTACTAATTAATGCAAACTTTTTCACTCACAGCCTGGGCTATATCTTGTGTTCACAATTATAGTTTCCGTATTCTACCAACCAACAACAAACAGAAACTTGTCTCATTTAGATTTACTGTACTTTAGTCATTTTTTTGCTCGGTTATCTAAAAAGCATCTTTCAGGAATTTGTTGGTTTTTATTGCCATGTTCTTGAACTATCAGTTGACGATGTAGTTTTACTACATTTGTATATGATTTTTTTACCTTTTTAACTTCTATTTATTACCATTAACAAGTGAATATAAAAACAATATTATTAGCGGCGAACATGTAGAGTAAATGGTAACGAATGGGCCAAAGTGTGCCACAGAAAACAAAAATAAAAGATTTTATAGAATAATAAGGGGGATGGAAACACTCGATTCTGTGCGACAAATAAGAATACAGTACAAGATTTAACCTATATGTATTATAAAGTGCGCCACATAGGTCACAGTGTCGGTTCTAGGGTTTTCTGAGCCCAAGCAAAATAAGATTTTGGCGACCTTTCATACAAGAATTTATAGCAAATAAAGAAAAGGAAAAACTCAAAATTATACAATCAAGAACTGTGTAAAAATTTATTTGTTTAAAAAATAATATAATAGTCATTTACTTACAAGTGAATACATATGAAATGGCATAACGAGAGTTTTTGCCTAGAGTAGCAAACAGAGAAACTGATGGAAAAAACTTCAAACAATAACTGGAAGCAATGATTAACCTCTCTATAAAGTTAAGATTAACCGAACAACTTGACTCCGAAGTAGAGCTATTTACCAAAGAGATCCAAGAAGCAGCATTAAACAATACACCAACCAGCTTAACTCAAATACGAAAAAAAAAGTACCCAAAAGAAATAAAAGGTATATTCTTAGAAAATAAGAAGCTAAAACAGCAAGTCAATATAAAACAGAACTAAACAATGCGACGCGAAAACTCAGAAGATAAAACCAAAAACATACAAATAAATCAATTGACTTTACCTTAGCGAATTGACGTATGACATTCATTGTCGAAGTCTACTAAGAAACTGAAAAGACCCATCATGGATATCCCTCCAATAAGACATGTAAATGGTAGCTGAACCAGAAACAATGGACAAAAGCTAAATATCTTGCAGAACATTTAAAAAATACATCACAACCAAACGAGGTAGATGACCTTGAGGAACTGACTGATATTTACTTAGATGAAATGGAAATTTACTCCTAAAGAAGTTCAAAAGAACATAAATGGAAATATTAGTCCTAGAAAAGCGCCTGAATTGAAACTGGTAACAGGAGGAATATTAAAACACCTTAAAAAAAAGCTGTAGTGCAAATTATTTACTTATTAAATACATTATTCAGATTTAAGAATGTGCCGTTTTACTGTAAAGTTGCGGAGGTCGTAATGATAGCAAAGCCAGGTAAACCGCTAAATTAAGATTCGTTGTACAAACCTATATATCTGTTGCCTACTGCGCTGAAAAGTTCACATTACAAATAAGAGAGAAGGAAAAATTTAGAAAGATGAACTGGATGCTTGGAAGAAATTCTAAACTATGCATTGATAACAAACTACTAATTTACAAACAAATACTAAAACCAGTATGGAAATACGGTACACAGCTTTGGAGATGGCGCCAGTAAAAAAACATTGAAGTAATAGAGGTTTTAGTATAGAGTACTAAGGACCAGCCTTGATGCTAAATGGTACGTAAAAAACAGCTGAATGCACCGAGATCTGAAGATGAAAGCAGTAGAACAAATAATTACCAAATGTGCCAACAGATATAAACAAGGTCTAATTGAACATGTGAATATCGAGTCCATCTAATTTCTAGACAACACAGATATAGAATGAAGACTTAAGAGGACATAACCCTTCGAGTTAGGTAGGTGAAAATACTTACTGTAAAAGCAGAGCATTGTGCGAGCTTAATATACCTGTGTAAATCGCAAATATTGCTGTAAGTTAGTACCTATAGAAACATTACTGAATGAAACTATAGTTCTTAAAATGGCAACTGTAACGATTTAGGTTACAATACATATCTCATTAATCATCTTGATCAGATTGTAGTATAAAGTACCTTCAGCTTGTTCGTATAATAAATAAAGTCTTATGAAAAATGATCAATTTTAATTATTAAAATATAAAAAATAAGGAACCTAAACAAATAATTTAGTTTTATATCGGCGCCTCTCCAAAGTTAGCATCCCGAGTGGTCACCCAGTTCGCGAGGCTCACTCCCCTTTATCCAATGCTGATAAAGGGCGGGTTATATTGAACATAAGAAATCAGTCATAACTGTTTGTCACTTACTAATTTACAACGCATGGAGTGCACAAAATGGAATCAACATGAGAATCTGAAGGTAGACAACCATACCTACAAATAGATAGATAAATAGATATTTTTATTTGCCCTTTGTTACATACATGTATGCATAGGGTATGTCAAAAATTACAATATAACATTAGAATAATACATAGTTACAATTAAAAGTAATATACAGTACAAAGACAATAAACAATAAGTCGCTAACAATTGCACAAAACATATTAAGAATACAAAAATAAAAATATGCAACAGTAAAAATATGCAACAGACATTGGGCATCTTCTAAATAATTTCAGTTAAACGTTCTGTAAATTCACGTACTGAATAAAAGGCATGGCTGATTAAGAATTGTTTTAATTTTTTTTGAAAATTTCTTAGTAAATTAAAATTTTTAAAACTAGACGGTAGTTTATTAAAAAGTAGGGAGCCTGCATATTCAGGAGACTTTCTGAAATTTGTGTGATTATGATGGGGAAGATAAAGAAGTATCCTTGCATTTCTTGTGTTATACGCGTGTAAGTCAGTTGCTGTTTTAAGAACATTTAACTTAGTGAACGTATATGATAGTAATTTATAAATATATATTGAAGCAAGCGTAAGAATGTTATTATTTTTAAAACATTGTCGACAACTGTCCTTACAACGTAAACCAAATATTGTTCGAATTATTCGTTTTTGTAGGATAAATACTCTCAAACTTTCCGATGCCTGTCCCCAAACAATAATGTTTTGACTGATTATGGAATACACTTGAGAATAGTATAGTGTAACCAACGCATTTATATTAACGTCGTCCTTTAACGACAATATCGCGAAATATGATTTATTTAATTTTAAACAGGTATTGTTTACGTGTTCACGAAAATTTAAAGTGTTGTCCACAATCGTGCCAAGAAACGTAGTACTGTTAACTGATTTAATAACCACGTTGTTGCAATTTCGAACAAAGAAGTAGTTTTTTTTCTTTCACCATAAGAAAACTGAATACACACTGTCTTATCCAGATTTATTACCAAATTATTTCGGTAGCACCAGTTTTTAAACGACAGTATTACATTTTTGATCTGAGATTGTGCTAACTCGACGGATTCCGCTGAGACAAGTATGGTGGTATCGTCTGCATACATGAATATATGTTTTTCTGAGATATATTCAGGCATATCATTTACATAAAGTAAAAATAGTAGTGGACTCAATATGCCACCCTGGGGTATTCCTAAATTACTGTAGTATATTTCCGAGGAAATATTATTAATAGACACAAAAAGAGGTCTATTTGTTGTATACGAATAGATCCATGAGTTAACTGGTTCGCGAATGCCTATAGCTATGTTTTTCTTTCAAACACACTGGATCAAGACATTCGAAGGCCCTCGAGAGATCAAAGAATATTCCAAAAGTGTACAAATTTTAATCGATATTTTTCATGGATAACTTGAATTAAATCTACTGTAGCTGTTTCACACGAACGTCCTTGTCGAAATCCATATTGTTTATTACTAAGGATTCTGGTTTTATCTAAAAATGACGTAATTACATTATACACTACTTTTTCATAAGTTTTTGCGATAACGCTTAATTAACGCTTTTAAAATATCTGGGAATTTTCCGGTACTCACGGAATAGTTAATTAATTCAGTTCTAAAAAGAACTAATTGTAATGAACATTCCTTTAAGAGTGAAACCGGCATGTCATCAAACCCTGTGGACTTCTTGTTTTTAAAAGAACTAATTACCTCCAAAACATCGTCTTCAATGACTGGACAAAGATAAAGTGATTCATTAGGTGTCTTGTTAATGTATGGATATCTTTATTCCATTGACCAGTTTTTGGAACTATGGATTCTACCGAATCAATTACATACTCAGCAAAAACATTAGATATTTCTTTAGGACACTCTAATTGCCTATTATTGTATTCCAGTTTTTTTGGAAGGTCAAGTTTCTTGGTTCTATTTAATTTTGTGTTTACTAGTTGCCACATGGTTTTTGTTTTATTACTGTATATACTATATTCCTCCACTTTTCCCTACCTAGGATCAATAATAAATGACAACAATATCAGTCAAGAAATACAAGCACGGGTTCTTAGCGGTAAATGAAAAGTAAGTTACTGAATCGTGAGTCTAAATTTAGAATTTACAAAACAGTAATTACAACAGTTGTCACATACGGCTGTAAAACGTGGACCCTCCCAACCACTGATCAAAATCAACTCTAATAGAATATTTCTAAGAGAATATTTAAGCTCAAAATACTAAGGAAAATATTTGAACCAACCCAATGCAGCGATGGTTCGTGGAGAAATAAAATGAACCACGAGCTGAATTAACTAATGCAGAGCGCAGATATGGTTAGATTTGTAAAGTCACAAAGACTAAACTGGCTTGGTCACCTAGAAAGAATGCAGACAATCGAGCTGTACAACTAGTCCAGAGATGGAAGCCCAAAGGAAACAGAACAAGAGGAAGGCCCCGTAAAAGATGGATAGACGACGTAGAGAGAGATCTTAAAAAATGAACATCAGGCAGTGGCTAAGGAAAGTGTCCGACAGGGCGGAATGGAAAAACATTGTTAAGAGGCCAAGAGTCACAAAGGGTTGTAGCGCCATTAGAAGCAGAATTTACAACGTACATATTTAATAATTGTACATCAATTGTTCATTTTTGTAAATGTAAGAGTAGATAGTACTTCGCAGCTCGCCCTTTTATTTTTAATCCTATATTGCATGAATTTTAAATATGAACACTGAAAATCATTTCTTGATTTGACATAGCTATAGTGATAAATTAAAAAAAATGAGTTGTAATCTTTCTTGGAAAATATGGAATGTGTATTGTGGGCAACATTATGCAATAAAACTGCATACAATATATTAAAAATTCAACATGTGAAAACTTTATTCTTTCTTCTATTACGAATGTCTTTACTGGTTTTGTGATCTTTGAGTGAGATACCCAGCATCTGTCGTTCCATAGCTCTCTGAGTTTTTCTGATCTTCTATGTGTATATTTTAGTGAATATCCAGGTTTGAGCTCATATGTAAGTACAGGTAGGATACAGGAATTAAACACTTTGATTCGCAGTCTTTGAGGTACATTTTTATTTTTTAAGTACGTATCAGAGTCTTCCGAAAGCTACTTATCCCATTTTTAAACGTCTACTTATTTCGGTAGTCTGATTTTCTTTGCTTACCTTGACATTTTGACCCAGATATGTATATTCATCTACGTGTTCTATCTCTGTCCCTTCGATGTTTATCATAGGTTTGTCATCTTTGTTTGTCATTAGTTGAGTTTGGTGAAATTCATTTTCAGTCCTTTTTTTAGGGATTCTATGTGTAGCTCCTTAATCATCGTATTCAGTGCATTCCACGTATCGGCTATTACTACTACATTATCTGCGTATCTAAGATGTTTCAAGTATCTTTCGTTAATAGGGATTCCCTTATTTTCCCAATCTATTGACTTAAAGATATCTTCTAATGCAGCTGTAAATAATTTTGGAGGTATTGTGTCTCCTTGTTTTACTACTCGGTTGATTTTTACTGGTCTTGTTTCGATTCCATTACCCTACTTCACTATCATTTCAGCTTGTTCGTAAAAATTATGAATTAATATTCTGTACCTGGAGTCTATCCGGGTGTTGACTAATGCTTCTTCTATTGCCCACAGTTCTACTCTATCAAAAGCGTTTTCATAATCTATAAAAGTCAGACATAATGGAAGATTGTATTCGTTAGTGTTCTATTAGGATTTTCAAAGCATATAGATGGTCACAGGTGCTGTACCATTTTCTAAATTCGGCTTGTTCTACTGGTTGATGTCCATCAAATTTAATTGTTAATCTGTATGTAATAATCTTTGTAAAAGTTTTGTAAAGTTGTGAAAGAAGTGAAATTGGTCTATAATTTTTCAGGTCTGTGGTGTCTCCCTTTTTGTGTATTAGTATTGTTTTCCATTGTTCGGGTATGTTGCCTTGAAATAGACATTTATTAAATAGTATTTTTAGATATGAGGTGGCTTCTTCTCTGACTTCCTTTAGCATTTCTGCTAGGATTCCACCGCTTCCAGGAGCTTTATTCATGCCCTCATTTCTGTTCTTTTTTGGTATTTTTAAAAAATTGCAATCTCATGCTTGATCAACCATAATGTCAATAAAGTAAAAAAATAACTTATGATACTCTTATAACCTTACTACCTATAATCTCTACCATTTTTTGGATGTGTACGCCGAATTTCAGTCCTTTCGACAACTAGACTCCAAGATACTTAATCGATTTAATCGATGCAACCTCCACACCTTTCACTATAAAGCGAAGAGAGAATTTGTCACGGCTCCCTTTGAGAACTACCACCTCAGTTTTCTGAGGTGCTAGCCGTAGATGGTTCTCTCTGATCTACCTAGTAATACGATGTAGGGCCGTGTTAGCCGCATTAGCCATGTCCATTTTCTGACTCGCCTTCGCAACCAGTGCGGTATCATTGACATAAGCTACAAGAGTGCACCTCCTTGTCATCTGGAGCCTTAACAGTCTGTCATACAGGATATTCCTCAGGGTGGGACCTAGTACTGAACCTACGAAACACCCTGCAACAACCTGATGCGGGTACCTCTTTTGTTTATGGACGTGTCAGTAAAGTATCTCTCAACTACATTGACCAGGTACTCACTGACACCCAATTCTCCCAACCTGAACATGATTTTTTCCCATGATGCCGTGTTAAAGGTATTCTTGACGTTAAGTAGGATGAGAGCCACCCATCTCTTTGTATCCTGCGTGACTAAAGAGCTCACTTCTGTGACAACATCTATGGTGTTGTCACAGAAGTGCCAACACCATATTAATTTAAATTGCCACAAGAAAATAGCTTCAGAACAATAGTTTGTGATAGGAATAATAGAATATTAGTATAAGTTTGCAGAAAAAGTTCGACGAAATACGCTATGAGCACGTGTGCTTGGTTGTATAGTAATTTAAAGCCACTTCTAGTCTGTCAAAAAGTAATTAACTTCGCAAAAAAGTATTTACTAAATTCACTAGACAGTTCGGACTGGGATTAGCTAACCGACTATACAATTATGCAATAATTGCCCCAAATTCAATGAGTCCGTTGGAAAAATGACACACGCAATGGAAAGTAGCAGTGAAACCTGATAAAACAGTTATATTAAAATGTGGAAATACAAGCTAATACAAAAAGCAACGTCTTCAGTATTAAAGAAATCTATCATGATTAGCGTTTTGAAGTAGATGTACTTTAAGACTTTTAAGAATTCGTAAATCGTAATAGAACATACAAGCATTTCAAAAGTTTAAAAGTAGTAATAACCTGAAATAGCTATATAATTAATATGCCGAGACAGAGATTAATGCGTTGGAGTTTTATAATAATTATACAAAGGCATTACTTATTAAAGGCAAAGAAAAGCAATAAATTTCACGAATAGAATAGCCACCAATAGCAAAACCAACTAAAACTAAAATACACACGCAAATTACGAGTATGTAACACTTATTTATTGTTTTATTTTAATAAACTAGAAAAGTTTTATCTTACTATACGGTGTATGTTTGTATATAAAACATCGATATATTTAGTGTATATAAGTCTAAACTAACAAAAGAAGAACATCAATTGATGATTAACATAAATAAATTTAATCAGGATCAGCATCAATATCTCATAAGTACAAAACGAATTAGTCAAGTCGTCAGAGATTTGACTCCTAAAAATCATACGAACAAGATGAATTTTGCTGAGAATATCAATTTTGGGACCGAAACACAGATGCAAAAAAGTTTACCACTTTCACCCCACGGTTCCCTCTAAAACCCTTTCGTATGGAAGTAAAAACGAAAAAAAAAAACGATTTATCAAGAATCTATACGATGTAGAAAAAAAATGTTTTAAATAAAAAATGTAGCTGAGATAATTTTGAACAAAAATGTTTATTAACATTTTTTACGTAGAATATACTGTTTTCTCAGAAACAACGCTAGAAGCAACCGGCGATTTTGAATGTAAGTTTCTCGCGCGAAATCAATTTTAAATAAAATTTGTATCAACTCGATGGTAAAAATTCGATATCTTTTGATCAGAGTGCCTTGTCGACAAAAATCAATATGTATTTTAACCCTTTCAGACCCGGTGTCCATTGCAATGGACATATATTTACCTAAGCCCTACAAGAAAATTAAACTCCTGTAAATTGATGAAAACTACATATTTTTTATTTTGCATATCTCAATTACTACTAGTCATAAAAATTTTCATCTAAGTTAGAATCATAGCCGAGTTAAGTGCTTTTAAAGATAGTGTAACATGCCGAATTCACGATATCCCGGAAAGCGTAAGTAAATATCATGTTTCTTCAAGTCGTAAATCTATTATATGTAACCAAATATTATTTTATATAATAATAGACATATCAATTTTTATACTGCTTATTCGACATAGAAATTGAGAGACATGGTCAGAATAATCAGCCGAGAGATCTATTTAGAAAAATACGCTACCTGACAAGAGACTTCAGAGCCAGAACTTGGGCCATTGAAGATAACACTGGAACCCTGAGAACAAACAGAGAAGACATAGCAGAGACATGGAGATCGTATTGCAGGGACCTATATAAAGATGATCAACGCCAAGAGCTTGTTAGCCAAATCTCTGACGAGGTGGAAGAAGAACCTAATATACTCGAAAATGAAGTAAGACAGGCTATCAACAAGCTCAAATATAACAAAGCACCAGGTCCAGATATGACAGAAATGCTTAAAGCCACAGAAGAAACCGGCGTAAAGTTACTTCATCTACTCTGTAATCAAATATGGCATTCCAAACAATGGCCTGAAGACTGGACAAAATCTACAATAACGACCATACATAAAAAAGGCAGCTTCCATAAATGCGACACCTATAGAACTATCTCTCTTATATCCCATGCCAGCAAGAGAATGCTACATATAATCAATGAGAGACTGATAACATTCCTTCAAAGAGAAATTCCACAAGAGCAAACTGGATTTACCAAAGGTAGAGGCACTCGAGAACACCTGCTAAATATAAGACAGATAATCGAGAAATCTAGGAAATTCAACATCCTACTATACATCTGTTTTATAGATTACCGTAAAGCGTCCGACCGGGTCAAGTGGAGACACTTATGGCGAATACTAAAAGAAGTAGGCGTACCACAACATATAATTACGCTTATAACCGAACTATATGAACACACTACTGGATCAGTTAAAGTACTTGACACACTTTCAAACGAATTTAATCCAGAACGGGGTGTCAGACAAGGATGTATACTGTCTCCACAAATATTCAACATATATGGGGAGTATATTATGCGAAGAGCACTTGAAGGATGGGAAAAGGGCATCTCAATAAATGGTTATAAACTAAACAACCTACGTTTCGCAGATGACACAGCCCTTCTTGCAAATAGTCAAGCAGAGCTGATAGAACTTATACGACTGATCGAAAACGAAAGTCAAATATTTGGTCTGCAATTAAACATATCAAAGACAAAGATCATGATAGTGGATAGACTACACAACAATCATCCACACATAACCACAATTGACCGGTTCGAGGTTGTGAGCTCATACTTATATCTGGGATCATTAATCACAAACACAGGGTCATTACAAGAAGGGATTAAACGTAGATCAGATCTAGCAAAAGTTGCCACAGCAAAAATGACCAAAATATGGAAGGACTGTCAAATTTCAAGAGCGATAAAGATGAGGTTGATCAACTGCTTAATATTCCCAATACTGACCTACGGATATGAATCTTGGACTCTGAGACAATCGGAGAGAAGAAAGATAGACGCCACTGAAATGTTCTGTTGGAGACGAATGTTACGAATTCCTTGGACCGACCGCAGAACAAATAATTCAATTTTAAGAGAGCTAAAAGTTAGCCAACGACTCTCTAGTAAAGTCCATCTCCAACAATTAAAATATTTTGGGCATGTTATGAGGGCAAACACAGAAAACATGGAAAGACTCATAATACAAGGAAAGGTAGAAGGCCGAAGATCACGAGGAAGATCCCCAACAAGATGGATAGATCAAATTACAGGAATATGCCAAAGACCTATGCATGAATTAAAAGAAATGACCAGAGACAGAGATCTCTGGAGACGGACAATACACGACATCACGTCGACCACTACACTCCCCCTGGGGGGGGGGGTCAGGATTGAAGAGAGAGATTCGACATAGATTATTTATTGTTGATTTTTGTCGATAATAAACATTAAAATATGATGTCCATTGTAATGGACTGCAGGTCTATATTGATATTTTTGTTTTAGGTTTAAATCCCGATAATTTTGAGGTCCATTTTAGATGATGACGATAAATTTGAAAGCTAATATGTTTTATCTTAAATTGAAGATCAATCAGACATAGATGTCTGTAAGTAAGACTGTAAGAAAGTATCTGTAAGAAATTGATGCGGACATTTCTGTTTTGTCTATGAGCGATGAATTCTCTTCTCATGAATTATCCTATGTAGGTAAAAAATATTGTAGGTAAATATGTAGATAATAAGTCTGTGCTTGTAGGTTCGAATTTTATTGGAAAAAAAAAATTTGTAGAAAGATTGGATAAGAAGCAAAAGAAAAAAATAACGATTCAGAAGACCGCGTTTAATCTTCCATGCCTTTGATTTTGCTTGTGTCGATAGTTAGCTAGAATTGGTCATCCCAAAATGTCAAATGAGAATTCTCCCCACATACATGGGAAAGGGAAGAATTTCCTTTGCACCCTAAAATGTTGGGTTTAAAGGAAAAAATGTAATGTACAAACAATGTTATGTTTTGTAAATAACAAAAATTGCTTCAAATATTTAAATATATTTATATTAACTCAACATTTACTTGATACAAATATACTATATTTAATAAAAATATCGTATCTGATTATTTTCATAAATTTGTATTATAGTCCCAACGTCCATTGCAATGGACATTCTGTCAAACGACTACCTGTTCAACAAAAATGTCAAAAATATAATTTTAGCCTATTACAATCTTCCATTAAGAAGATTCAATAGAAAAAGATTTTTTTTGCAGAGAAAAAGTCAGGTCTGAAAGGGATAAAGGTAAAGGGTACAGCTTTCGTATGTAATTTTTGTATTTTGCCGCAAATGAAGTCAATTTCTATACAGCTGTTTAATAAAAAAAACTTTTTCGCGATTTTTGCCATTTTTTACGATTCTCTTGAGGTCAATAAAATTTATTATTTTTATTGACCGGTCGTAGTGAAATTTTCATTGCTAGAGACCAGTCTTCAGAACCTATAACATGAAAATTCGATTTAGTTTTTGGGCAACACATATGAGGACTTTGAAATATGACTAAAAACGAATTTAAACTTTGACATTACAAATCATTGCACGTCAAGGGAAATGCCTCCAAGAAGACGGTTTTTGGTGTAATTTATAGTAGAAGTAAAGTACTTTTGACAAATGTACTAGTGTAATTAAAAAAAGAGCAGTTTTAAACATATTAGATTGTTTGTAATGTGAAACTTTAAATTCAGAGTTATTTAAGCATAATTCAAATGCCTCACATTTGTTGCCAAAACTCAAAACTAAAATTCTATGTTATAAGTTTTGAAGATTAGGTTTTATAATATATGTTATGGTTAAAGAAACTCCATAGTGGACAATCAATGAAAGAGATACATTGTATTGATCTCAAAAAATCACAAAAATCGCGCCACGTTTATATATTTAACACCTTTATAAAAACAGTTAAATTGCGACAAAATACCAAAGTTGCATACGAAAGCTTCACTTTTTACCTTTAAAACACATCTTGATTTTCGGTATTGAATTTTTAACCGCTGAGCTGATATAAATTTTATTGAGCATTGATTTTGCGATAAATCATTTTTTTTCTGTTTCCCCTCTCTACGTAGGGGAATTTTAAACGAAAGTATGGGGTAAAAGTGATAAACTTTTTTGCATCTTTTTAAGCCTCCTAAAATTTACATTTTCGACAAAATTCAGCTTGTTCGTATAATTTTTAGAGGTTCAGTATTATTTTCGTCTCTGATGCCTGGAGTAAATGTGTTTTAATATATTATATAGTTGGTGATATTAATATTAACTTTTGAGGATCTGGATTACACTGAAAAATACCATAATATTCAAACCCCACAAAATTTTTTTCTGATATAAATAAAATACCTAGACCTAGAAGTAAAACTTGTATAGTCCATTTCTTTATTAAAAGTTCTGCTTATTACTATAAAATATCTTCATTTGTATTTGAAAATATTTTATTATCAAATCGCAGTTTCCATACTAGTCCCGTCGTCAGAGAGTTGACCCCTAAAAATCATTTTAGGACCTCAAAAAAGGTGAAAGAAAGTTTACCACTTTTACCACCGGGCATCCCACTGAAACACCCCTCGCAGGGGTATAAAAATGCAAAAAAAAATCAATTTACCAAGAATCTGTACACCATAGACCTATATCCATTAGATGTAGAGTGAGTGTTTTGTTTCAGCTCTGAGTTACCAGCTGAAGTCCGTTTGAAGAGGTATACCCTCCGGACGCTGGTACTCACGTAAGGCATGGTTGTATGTTACCAGAAGTAAAATCTAATAAAATATTAAACATTATTTATTTTTAACAACAATATGTACATTCTTTGGTAACTTTAATTATTGTAAAGGGTTTTACCCTAATATTTTGGTTGCTCAGGCATGTTAACCTGCTTATAACCTGATGATGGAATTATTATTCCGAAAACGTTTGTTATTTTGATGTAGCCCTTTTAAGGGTTTTTTAAATATACCTACTTACAAAGATTTAAACCTGTTTTTGTGATACATGGTATACAGCCAGCCAGATTTTTTTAAAAACCTTAAATAAGCTCTCCTGAAAAGTAGTAATTTTTGAGATACATTTTTGTGTCACTAAGCCGACGAAATATACATCTATATAAATCAATTAAGTCACTTATCTACATCAACAGTTAACACTAGTTTTTTGTTTTTTCTTATTCAAAGAAATAATTAAATTTAATTAAATTTATAAGTTATTTATAGTTTATTACCCCACGAAACAAAGGCGAAAAATCACTTGAAAAATCGAAAAATTACCGGACGCTATTTTTTAGCTGGAATATCTGGGGGAAGTCAATATAAAAAGCCTAAATATCTCATGATTATCGAAACTTTTACTGCGACATAACATTTAAGAAAAAAGCGAATTTTTTCATTTGAATCAATATTGTGAAAAACCTACGCATTCTAGATAAAATGTTCAAGAGACTACTGTCTTGAAAATACCTGCTCTTTAAAATGAGATTTTCTAAATTAAAAAATGTTTATAAACAAAAAAGTTATTGCAAATTAAACCCAAAAGTCAGCATTTTTTTCAATGGTTTATAATTTTTTTTTGATAATGTGAGTTTTCATGTAGTTACTACATTTGAGAAAGATGGGCACAATCGGTTAAATAGTTTTTAAACAATTGTATTCGTTTATTCCATTTGAAGGAACAAAGGTCATTTCCAAATGGCTGTACATGTGCTTTGTCAGAATGTTTTTTGGTCTAATTCTTTTTATATTGTCTTAAATTTTCATGTTTTTTAAGAACTATAATAATTTTTAATTGTTTACTTACAAATAATTAATGAAAAATGAAGTACCGTTACCATTATATCGCTGTGCCGAATTAATGACATAACCATAAAATTTTGAAAAATGACTTTATTGTATTGGAGGGATCAAAACTGCATTTTTTACATATTTGTGAATAGTCGTAGTTGTCCTTACGAATTTCTCCATGACCGGTGAGTTCCTAAGTACAGTTATTATGGTTTAAAAATATGCAGAAAATGCAGTTTTGATCTCTACAACAAAATTAAGTCATTTTTCAAAATTTTAAAATCGTCTCATTATACTTCTGGAACAGCGACATTGGCCATATCCCTAACTTATGCCGCGCAGTATCTTTTGCTTTAAGAATATAACGAATTGCCCAAAAACTTCAAAAATAAAAGAAACTAAAGTTGCTACTTGGATAAAAGAAAAAACGGATTTATGTAAAAATTTAATAAATTTAAATTATATTAGATATATTAGATAAATAATCTGTAAATATAAATCTGTAAACAATAGATAGCTGATAAGCATGTGTCTCATTTTAAGAAATTTTACCTTTATTATCTGTAAGTAAACTTAAAACATTAATTGAAATAAATAGTACAGTCACTGAAGGTTTTCACTCCGATTTCGTTGAACCTCCATCGTTTTTCATGAAAATTGGTGAATAGTTAGAGGATACCTTAAGAAACAAAAGTGACATGGTGACAACTTGCGCTTTTACCCTGGGGGTGGATACCATCCCTTCTCGGGGGGGGGGGAATTATTTTATGAAAAATAACCCTAGGAATTGATAGAGGGACTAAATCTAAACAAATAAAGGTATTAAAATAAATCAATACTTTTTGAGTTATTGAAGATCAAAGATTTTGATTTTTCGCGAAAAAAATGCACATTTTAAAGCGGTTTTTCATAAATAACTCAAAAACTATAAGTTTTTATAAAAACGATGTCATTACCAAAATTGAAGCTAATAAAAAATTGAATAAATTCCTTGCCTGAAAAACCGTTTAACAATAATTCGTAGTGAGTTATAGCTAATTAAATGTATTTTTTTTTGGCGAGTACTCAAAACTATAACGGGAAAACAATGCATTTTATAAAATATACTTATTAAACAATTCTCAAAGTACTCAGAAATATCTATAAAATGAGCTTTAGAAGAAGTTGATAGCATGAAAATTAAGCAAGTTATGATGAAAATAAGAGGACACTTTCGAATTTTTTTGGAAACAGTGAAAAATAAAACATTTACCATTTCCACAAAAATTAAAATTTATAGTAATCCCTGTAAGACTTTCTTTATTTTAGCATAAGTAATGAACTTAAAAATTTTGACCGGTTTAGAATACCAATTTTAAAAAAAATTCTGATTTAAAAAAATCAGAATTTTTCAAATTTTCATAAATTACATTTTCTTTTGAGAATAACTTCATATATACTCAATATACTTAAAAAATGATACAGAAAAAAATTTGAGTTTTTTTTTTAACAAAAATTTTTCTTTTTTTTATATTTTTGTAGAATAAAAAATAACTGAGATAAAAATGTTTAAAACCTAAATTTTACTGCGATAACCGTGTTACCGGGGCCCTTTAATCTTTTATCTTAAAAAATAAGGGATTTAAAAGATTATATAATTTAATACGACATTATCGCCCTTGAAATTACCTTTCAAATAGTTTTTGAATGATCCTGATATCATAAAAATTAAAAGAGTTATTGTAAAAAAACCAATAACATTTTTTTACAAAAATTTTTGGAGTAGAGATTTTGTATGTATATAGGAAAAAAGATAGGTAATAAGAAGTAGACGTGTCGATCGATATATGCTCACGAAATATACATGTTTGTATGTATATTTTGAAGATAGAAGAAGCTAGTGAAATAAATTATGTATATCTGCTCAAAATCATAGTGGGACTATCCAGTATACTGTGTGTCTATTAAATATTTCAGTATAATATATATTGTATATTTCCACGTGGTACTGTTTATTAGTGCTTAGCACTTAAAAATTATTTACTTAAAGTTTATCAGAACCAATAAAAAAGTTTCTAAATTATTAAAGCTATTAAAGCCAATAAAAAAAAATATTTTCCATTATTTTTATGACAAGGGGTAGTTTTTAAGGGTGCAAAATTACGCAATAAATAAATAAATACTTTAATACTCAGTAAATGAGATTTCAATTCAGTAATCTATTATTCAAATAATTAAAGTCTCTTGAAATTAATGTTTTCAATAATTCTGTTTTAAACGGGTGGTTTTTAAGGGTTGAAATTTCAGAGTCAATCAAAAGTTATATCATAAACAATAAATAAACTATTTGGGTAATAATAATATGCGATTTGATATTTCAGAAATTAAAAAAATGATTTTTCCTGATTTACGATTTAAGGGATAGTTGCTAAAAGGGTTGAAAAATTAATTAAAATCATAAATCATGCTTATGAACGTCGCAAAATATTAATTTTATTTAATTAATCGAGATTACTTATGCCAGAATGCTTAAACCTGCATTTTTTACTATTTTTAAAAAAATAGGTGGATTTCACCATTAAAATGCAAAAAGCGCAAGTGGAGCATATGTCACTTTTAAAGTTGAGGGTAAAATATACTCAATTCCAAATTTTCATGCAAATCGATGGAGGTTCACCGAAATCGGAGGTAATAGTTGATTTTTATTAATACCTTCATTCACTGTGATAAAATATATGCAAATGTTATGTATCAAGATGTGGAAATAACTATTAAATAAAATATAGAAGAAATATAAGCAAGAGTAATCAAAGCAGATATAATATTAATTTCTTAAAAAAATAACAAAAAACATTAAAAAATAAAGGAGAAAAAGTGGGGAAAATAATAAAATAAAACGATAATAAAATAAAGTGACATCGAAAGCTAGAAAGTCTCGGAGGATTAATTGAGATTACCTATTTTATCATATAGATGCAATCAGAGAACCATTAACAGTAGACAACAAATATAAAATATTTTAAAATACAAAATAAAATAAAAATAAACTTACATTAAATATATTTTCACTTTACTATCTTCATTTTCATTCACATGAAATAAGAGCTACATGTATGTTAAAAAGCCACATATTTGATTAAAACGTCTCACATTGTTAAATCCAATATTAAATAAACATCAAAAGTCCGTAAAAATAAAGCAGATTCAAACTGTTAAAACTAAAAGTTAACTTCGTAAAACATAAAAACCCGCGAAAAAAATCTCCGAAAATTCTAAACCGAAAAAAAGAGAAACCAAAGAAGGGTTGTTGTTGGTCCGATGACCCATGCGGAAGTGTTTATGTTTATAGCATGAACCATTCGAGAGGTTACTGATACAATGGGGCACAATGGGGCTGACCTGACACAACGTCAGTCGCGTGCCATCGATGCCGCTTCTGATGAGAGACTTGCACCACCACTTATTTTGATCCGACACCCGATAACAGGGTTGGAATAAGAGCTTACAATATGCAACTGTCGTTATTTGTAGGACATTTTAAATATATAAAATTAGACTTTTATATGGATATTTGAAAGCTTTTGTAAAAACTGAAGCTTATTGAAAAGGAAATATATTTTACATTATTTTTGTATACAAATCAAAGTTTTTATTTTAAATCTATTTTCAAGCCAAAGATTTGTTTTGCGTTCTAGATCAGCGATTCTCATCAGCTAGATCAGCTAATTTTGGAAAAATGTATTTATTTAAAAAAGTACATTATAAATGTTTTCACTTGTAGCATAGCAGAAAATCCAGTTTCACACAGGTAGATGGTCGTAAAAGGAAGTAAAAATAACAATGCTTTTTTGATAAGGCTAAATATTCATTGTTAATATTTAGCCACAATTCGGCTAATCCTAATTTTTAAAACATTATTTTCAAACCCCATCACAAGATAATTATATTAAAGACTCTTTTTCATCCTATTTTAATATTTCTCTTGCATAGTCTTCGTCAAATATTCTTTAAAACTATCAATTAACATTTGAAAATGCTGTTTTATGTTAAAACTAAGATCATCTTTAATCTTTATTTCATGTTCAACCATAAAATTTTCTAAATTGCTAAACAACTGCAAGTCTTTGAAACACTATTTTTCATCATATAATATTTCTTAATTAAGCATTTTTTTGTCGTTTACAGAAAATCGATTATGTGATGTACCTTGTAAGCTTAAGTCTAGGTCATTTAATTGATTAAATATGTGTGTTAAGTAAACTAGTGTTGTGAGCCACAATTGATCTAGTAACCGATCTTCTTCTTCTTCTTAACGTGCCCTATCAAGTCCCCTTGACGTTGGCGATTAACATGGCGAAACTGTCTCTGTCTCGAGCTATTCTAAAGAGTTGCTCAGCTTTCTTTATTCCTGTCCACTCTCTGATATTCTTCAACCAAGAGGCCTGCTTTCTACCAATTCATCTGCGTCCTTCGATTTTACCCATCATAATAAGTTGAAGAATATTATATCGGTCTCCCCTTACTACGTGTCCAAAATAGGCCATCTTTTTACATTTGATGTTACCAAGCAGCTCGCGAGCAGCATTTGCTCTCTCAAGGACTGCCACATTTGTCAGCATTGCCGTCCATGGAATTTTTAGTATACGTCTGTGCAGCCACATTTCAAAGGCCTCCAGACGATTAATGGTGGATATTTTTAATGTCCATGCTTCGACACCGTATAAGAGGACTGACCAAATGTAGCATTTAACCATACGCTTTCGAAGTTGAAGTTTCAAGTTATCATTACAGAAGAATGACCTCATTTTTAAAAATGTCGTGCGGGCTATCTCGATTCTACATTTTATCTCTTGATCTGGATCTAGTTGTTCAGTAATATAGCAACCAAGATATTTAAAACTGGACACTCTTTGAATTATATGACCATCAACATATAATCGTGCATCTTGATGTGCTAAACGGCTAAACACCATGTGTTTTGTTTTTGAACAGTTTATGTTTAGGCTAAACTCTCTTCCCACTGTATCAATGGCATTTAAAAGGCATTGTAATCCATTCATGTCATCACTTAAAATAACTGTATCGTCTGCATATCTGATTGTATTTATCAGAATTCCATTAACTTTCACGCCCCATTCCAAATTATGCAGCGCTTCTTTAAATATTCTATCTGAATATAAATTAAATAACAGTGGGGATAGTATACAACCCTGTCTGACACCTCTTTGTATTTTATATATTTCTGTTGATTTTTCGTTTATGCAAGCTGTCGCTGTTTGATCGTAACCGTAGTAACCGAAGTAACCGATCACACAGTCCAAATTGGTTTCCATTAAAAACACATGTACTTCAGAACGCAACTCGAATACCTTGTTCAACATTTTTCTTTTTGATAACCATCTTACCTCTGTGTGTAGCAGTAACTGAATAGGTATGATCACTTCCCATTTCAGAGCATAATTTTGAAAATAAAGGCTAGAGATTTTATGAAATTGACTATTTGGACGGCTTCATGGAGAACATGTTTAAATTCATCTGGCATTCTTAAATTCATCTTGCTACCAAAGCTTGTCTGTGATATTTTTTTTCTGAAACCCGTTCTACTTTGGCAGTTACACCTCCGTATTTTTCTGTCATGGGTCGGGCACCATCCGAACAGAAACCAACGCATTGTTTTCAGTCTAGTCCATTTTCTACAAAAAAACCATTGACTTTCTTAAATATTTCATCGGCAATAGTTCGTCCCGTTCACGCCTCACAAAATAAGTACTTTTCTTCGATTTTGGTTTGAAATATATGTAACACATAAACCATAAGCTGGGTATAGATTGTTACGTATGTACTCTCATCAAGTTATATTGCAAAAAAAATACTATTTTTCATCTGGTTTACCAATTTTTCTTTAAGATTTAATGCCTTATTTCAATCCTACGACGTACGGTATCATCGGATAAATGTATAATACTAAGCTGTTTATCTAAATACTTCCCAAAAATGCACGTTATTATATCTTGTGCGGCAGGCAGAACTAGCTCTTCACCGATTGTATGTGCTTTTCCATACTACGAAATTCTTAAACTCACGAGGAAGGAAGACTCCACCTCTTTTTGGTTGCTGCCGGTGAAATTCGACATTAATTTTTTTGTGCCTTTTATCTCCGTTAACTTTCGAACAAAGTAATCCTTAGGTTCATTTTCCAATACTGAATGTTTTGTATTTAAGTGGCGTTTTAGTAGCGAAGGTTTCATACACTGGTTAGAAAGAATTTCCGAACAGATTACACATTGGCGACTTGGCTCTTTATTTATATTCGAGAATGTAAATATCATATTAATATATTCAGAATAATATTTCCTAAGGGCTACTAAGACAAACAGAAGACAGAGACAAATGGAGACAAATGTGAGAGGCCTATGTTCAACACATGAATAGATTTTGGGCTATAGATAGATAGATAGAAGGGCTACTTTTAGTTTTTTGAAAGAACTCTTTTGTCATCACCCTTCATGGGCTCGACTCTAAAGTGGAGCTCGAGACACCGGGATTTTCAGATGTTCTGTTGTCTCTTTTAAGCCACTTATCCATTTCTTATATGCAAAAATTAGCACGAATCAGTAACAGCAAATTACTCATTTTGACAAAACCAACCACAACGACTGATAGCCACGAGGAAATTGATGACGTGAATGGACGTGAATCAAGGGCCTTAACAATTTGCCGTGATTCCAATGTTGCCAACAATGAATAAGACATTACGCGTTTGTGGTTTCAAACTCACATGTTGCTATGAACAACGTAAACGATAACATTTTTTAGTAAATTTTATTAAAATTCTTCGGTTCTTCTAGTTTGTAGAGTACCACCTTTAGAGCTTTGTATACCACCAGTGGTACGCGCACCACAGTTTTAGTACGGCTGTTCTAGATAATAGAAACCATTCATATGAAGACAAATCCAAAGTATTAATATTATTTTTTATTTAGCTTATTATCCGTTCACAAATTGTTGAGAGCACAAAATGTGCCTCAAAGTCATAAAACGGTCGTAAAATTTGTATCATCATAGGCGTTCCTGAGGTGTTTATTTATTAAAATTAATATTAATATTAATAATGATTTAATACTAATATATTTAGGAAAAAACAATTAAAACTTTTACGGCTAATGTTCGTTATTATATTATATTAATAAAAATGAGAATTTAACCATTAACGATTTTGTAAATCAGAATGCCTTATCTCTTTGGATATTTCAATACTAATCTTCGCGTTTAATCACTTTACTAGAAAACCTGGAATTCATATACGAAGGTACTATTCGTTGCAAGATGATAAGGATGGAATTCCCCAGATTTTTAATAATATAATGGATAAGAAGATGCCGGCTTTGGCCACGTGTCTCATCTGTTCAGTTTATATTCGAAACTTACCTTGAAAGGGCGAAGTATTACGAACGAAAACATTTTTTTTGATTAGTACGTTTTTGATCGCGTGTAATTTACGGCTCGTCCGTCTTTTCGCGTCTTCGGCAGTAATTAGCGTCTCAAATATTTCTTTTGAGAATTATATGCAGTATGTGAGTGATTTTTTATTCCATATACCTACGAACATATACCTACTCGCTCGTGCTCGTTTTGTTGGATTGTTTGTGATGGCTTCATCATCAACATTATCAAGTTTGACACCGGTACTGTTGCGTACAGTCAGTAAGTCTGTCTATTCACCAAGAGAAAAGACCATTGTCCTGAATGTCCACTATGCTCTGGTTTCTCAGAATCCCACAAACACTGTTTGCAACATAGTCGAAAGTTGTGCCAACATGACTGGCGTAGGTGAGTCAACTATATATAGGTTCCTATCAGAAAGAAAAAGACACGGTATAGCTAACCCAAACACAAACAAACACTTAAAGAGAGGGAAAAAGCCTACTGAAATTGATTAATTTGCCAAAAATGGTATTCGAAGGAAAATTCATGGATTTTTTTTTTTCAAAAAAGATATACCAAACCTAAACAAAATTTTACAACAAGTTAGAGACGACCTGGATTTGCCTCATATCAGACGAACTAAATTGTGGCAAGTTTTAAAAGAATTAAATTTCCGGTGGGAGGAATCAGACCGAAAATCACTTTTAATTGACCGGGAGGAGATAATATGTTGGAGAAAAAATTATATAAGATCCATACGAAAACTCCGGACTGAAGGAAGGCCAATCTGCTGGTCAGATTACAAATATGTTAAGCTCCAGGCAAGCCTTTATGGAAGGTTGGTCTACTGGTATCTCCCCATCTTCTGGTATAGACAGTAGATTAATAATTTCTCACATTGGCAGTGAAAAAGGATTTGTTAAGCATGGTTTGTTGGAATTTCAGTCCAAAAGCATAAAAGACTATCACGAGGAGATGACAGCTGATGTTTTTGAAGAATATTTTGAGCAGATGATTGAATACATACCACCAAATTTAATTATAGTATTAGATAATGCACCTTATCATTCACGACTAGTAGAAAGACTTACAACGACTGCGTGAAAGTAACAGGATATTCTTGACTGGCTGCGGAATAAGTATCTGCTTACGAAGATCTGCTTACGAAGATGTTAACGGATGTGCAAAGGAAAAATATTATTGGTTGTGTGGATTAAGGAATGTCTTAGAGGAACATAGTTGAAGTGATAGGCGTAACACGGGGCGTTGTGTCACAAACCTTGCTATGTATCAGGAATTAGGAACGCTTACGAGTAGACCAAGACAAAGTCGCCCAAAAATAATAACGGCCTGCCAAGATTGTTTTATTGTCCTAGTAGCTAGAAGAGACCCAACAATTCCTTACTCGCAGCTTCAAAGTCAACTTTTAGAAGCGAAAGGTTAAGTGTTGTCGTTGAAAGTAAGAAAAGTAGTGAAAATAAGAAAACTACCTTGGCTCAAAAACTATACAGCAGTAGACAGTTACGGGTTTCCAACTTATCCAGGCAGCACAAGATTTATCGCCTCGATTAGTGTCTTTAACACCAAAACTGGAACATTGTAAATAGACAAAATGTGATACTTTCAGACGAAACCGAGATTTGTGTAAAATCCGATGAATTGAATTGAATCAGAATTCGTGTACTTAGATAGCGAGGAAGATAAGCCAGAACGGAATCTGCCAGATCTGTTCACAGATATAAAGGAGGGAATTATGTCAAGTTCTGCCAAGGCATTATGATCGGTGAAAAAACTCTGTTAATTTCTATCCAACCAACTTTAACAGCTCGCATAATATGTTGATATATGATTGCTGGGAACAAATGCAAACGACAATAATCACTGCATCTCGAGAAAATCTTTTAAGACGACAGTTAAAAATGACTGGATGACACACGACATCTTAGATCTAATGGACATTCGGAGGCAGTATAAATTCATGAACAGAGAAAAATACAATGAAATACATAAAGAAATCCGAAAAAGAATTAAAGTAAAGAATCCTGTTTAGAAATTGAAAAACTGGAGCAACAACACGACAGCTTCCATTTGCATAAAAAACTAAAAGAATTAACAGGCAAAAGCAGAACTTATGGGCAAAATATATTAGAAGACTCTGGTTATAGAATTTTAAGTGATATTAAAGAGCGCTGTACCGAATGGGAAAATTATATAATAGAATTATTTAACGATGACCAAAGAATCTACCAAGAAATAACATCTAACCGAGATACAGGCCCACCGATTCTAATCTCAGAAGTTCAGAAGGCTATCGACCAAGCAAAATGAAGGAAGGCTTCTGGTCCTGACGAAATATCTGTAGAATTGTTAAAACTATTAGATAATGAGAGTGTTGCGATTATCACATCCTTCTTTAATAAGATATACAGCAGCGGAAAATTACCAGACAACTGGTTAGAATCGATATTTATAACTATTCCCAAGAAAAAAAATGCCAGACAGTGTAGCGACTATCGACTTATCAGTTTAATAAGTCACACGCTCAAAATTTTTATCAAAATATTGTATTGTCGCATACATAAACTTTGTGAGCAGATAACTGGTGATAAACAGTTTGGTTTCCGAAACGGTATGGGTACTCGAGAAGCTCTTTTTTGCATGCGAATACTCTTACAAAAGAGCATTGAGTTTAGGAAAAATATTTACTTATGTTTTATAGATTTCGAAAAAGCCTTTGATAGAGTACCACATACATTATTATTTCAATGCTTAGACTCAGTTGGTCTGGACACGTATGACATTAGATTGCTCAAAAATCTTTACTACAATCAGACCGCTTGTGTTAAGGTGGACCAAGAGGTTTCAGCTAAAGTTTCTATTAAGCATGGTGTCAGACAGGGATGTGTTATGTCACCGATGTTGTTTAATGCCTACACTGAACCAGCTTTTGAAATAGCGTATAATAATCGCCGCGAAGGTGTTAAGATCGGTGGTGAAATTATTAATAACATCAGATACGCCGATGACACCGCAATAATGGCAGAGAGTCTAGAAGATCTTCAAACCCTGTTGAATGCTGTAAACAACGAATGCACTGAAAAGGTCTTAACAATCAACGCAAAAAAAAACAAAATGGATGGTGGTCGGAAAAATTAATATCGAAGACTCAGTACTAAGATTAGATAACAAAATCCTGGAAAGGGTGGAACACTTTAGACATCTGGGTAGCTGGATTGACTGCAGGGTTGAAAGTGACGAGAAAATTTCGACCAGAATAGAACTCGCACGGAAAAACTTTATTAACTGGCGTTCTGTATTATGCAGTAGAAGTCTGTCGTTGACCACACGTCTAAGAGTATTGAAGTGCTACTTCTGGTCCACTTTGTTCTACGGATATGAAACCTGGACAACAAAAATAAAAAATCTTAACAAATTAGAAGCGTTTGAGTTATGATGTTACCGTCGCATGCTCAGAATCCCGTGGACAGCACACATATCTGAACGTGTGCTAGAGACCGTGCACAAAGAGCGAGCATTGATCAACATCATCAAAATGAGAAAGGTCCAATACTTCGGTCATATAATGAGAGGACCTAAATATCGCTTACTCCGGTTAATTATTCAGGGCAAAATCAAAGGAAAACGTTGGGTCGGAAGAAAACAACTGTGCTGGCTGCGTAACATTAAACAATGGACAGGTCGAACGGTCGAGGAACTGTTTCATCTAGCTGCCGACCGAGAATCATCTCATCAGCTTGTCAGTATGACGATAGCCAATGCTTGAATACAGGCACGGCACACAAAGAAGAAGATGATATGTTGACTTGATTCTAAAGTCTGTAGTTCATGCATGACAATGCACTTTTACATACCTACGGAGTGACTACAGTTATCCTTTTGGTAGAAAGTATCACTATTTTGGAGCAGCCTGCTTGCTCACCCGACCTTAACCCTATAGATATTTATGGGGTTTGCTCAAAAGAAGAATTAGAGTTCGCCGGGATTATCTACAAAACACCACACAGCTAATACAAGCTGCTCTTAAAAAATGGAAAAATCTACCACAATAAAATGTTGACAATTTGTTTAGGAGCATGCCCACGCGAATTGAATCTTATATAATGGCTAGGTGTGGCGACACTGACTACAAAAAACATAAATAAATAGAAAACAATTTAAACATTATTCGTTTTACATTAAATTTTTTTATGCTAATCACTTTAAAATAAATAGTTTCAATTTTGGCTTATTTCCAATAAAATTAGTAATACCGTTACGATTTTGTAAATTCAAGTATTTAGGAACCATAATGTCGAACCAGGGAACAACAGAAGAAGATATAAACAACAGATTAAGACAAACAAGAAACTGTATAAGACAACTAAATTCAGTGCTGTGGGATAAGAACATTACGATAAAGACAATATATATATATATTATATATATATATATATATATATATATATATATATATATATATATATAATACCCTGACAAGAAGTATCCTGACATATGGGTCCGAAAACTGGACAATAAACAAGAGAAATAGAGGTAGAATAAGAGCAGTAGAAATGGAGTTCCTGAGGAGAAGCTGTAGACTTACAAAAAGAGACAGAATTGAAAACGCAGAGATTAAGAGGAGAATGGGAGTGCAATCAGACATAATCGACTATATAGAGGAGAAGAGACCATCCTGGTACGGCCACGTCAGAACAGCGGAAAGAGGACGCTGGATAAACAAAATTACAGAATGGAGCCCGATTGGAAGAAGAAAGAGAGGAAGACCCCGAAGGTCGTTCAGAGACGAAATCGACGGGAAATTGGGAAACGGGAAACTGGAATGACAGGGAAAATTGGAGAAAACGGTTGAGTGAAGGAAGACAGTGAAAACTGTGAAAATCCTTAGTAGTAGTAGTTAAGATTTTTTAAATTATAAATCATAATAAGGAGAAAAACTCTTTATACATACTAATATAGTCGATGTACCAATTATTTATACACAAATAAAGCATCCCCAGTACGTTTAGTGATATGAGATATTAAGTTGTGGCTATTTTCATTTTAGTAATTTATTCTTTTAATACTTTAGACTAATCCTACTAGTTATAATATTATATTATATTATACCAAGATTGAATTGGTACATTGGGACCGAATTAGAATTTCAAATCTATAAAATCAGATTTGGACAATTTTTTTATTTAATTTTTATTTTTATTTAATTGTAGATTTGTCGATATTTCTTTATTTAAAGTTTTTAATTCTTTATTCTTTAAATCTTCTAATTTTTAAGTCAATATAAGAATTTGTTTAAAATTCCTTACGTAACTATTTAACATAATAAATAATTAAGGATAGCTAATTTTTGTTATAAAAATAACGATTCTTGATAATTTTGCAAATAATGTAAGGAAATTATGTCTAAAAGCACACCTTGCCATCAAATTAATATGTTTAATGGCTATTATGTATATTTATTTTAATCTGAAAACAGTAGTTCTTCCGCTACACCTGTATATTACCTGGACAGACTATTTTAATAACTAGGTGCCAATGATTCATAAAGAGGGTTACATTTTTATTCATCTGCAGCTTGACTACCGACGCGACTTAATCAAAAGAACGAGTAACAATTTTAGAAACAAAATCTGACTTAGTGATTCGCTTTTTGCAAAAAAGAGATTTTGCTATTTTAATTTATAAAAAAATATACATAAATAGAAATTTAAGTCCTAAATCAGAAGTATACGACGCAACTATATCTGGTGAGAGCAATATTGGCGAAATTTCAAAATGAGCATTTAAAAATAATCTTATTTAAAGTTTTGATGAAACTGCTGAATAGTATAACTGACTAATAGATAATCATTTTGCAGAATTTATCTAATAATCTGCTTTTAATTATTTAAACCGATTAGTAATTTTATTTAAAGGTAAGATGGGCATTGTATTCATTTTTGATTTTTTTCTGCGTAACGTCATTATTGCGTTTATAACAGTTGAAATTTTGTTTTAAATAATTAAAAAAGTTACTTTTAAAATTAAATAAAACGCATTAAATAAAATAATTTATTGTACAAACTAGTTCACAAAATAAAACTAAAGTGCAATAGAAATACATAGAAAAATAACAAAATAAGCTCTTAAGTAATAATTAACATCATCTTTGTTAACAACTAAACGATAAACATAACAAAATTAAAAGTAAGCAAATTTTAGTAAAATTAAATTTATGATTTCACTTTTGTTTCATATTTCAAACTACCAAACAATTGATCGTGGACAGAAGAAATTTATTTATTTTGTTAGAGACTTGACAAGTCATCAAACTTCTTTTTAGAAATGGAAATTAGTTCTCGATAAAGTGGAACCAAAGCATATTGATCCAAAGTATGTTTTATAAAAAAAACCTATCTACTTTCAACCTAGCATTTCAACTTTAACCGTTGCAATATCATTAAAGTTAAATTTTTTATATTCGCAGTTCTCATTAAACAAAGAATTTCTTTGAAGGTTTAGGTCAGATGTTTAATGTCATAAAAATCTTTGTGTGCCATTTCGTAGACTTCAAATCTACTTCCTTTCTTTTTTGCAGAACTAATGATTGCCGAGTAATATGCTAGTAAGTAAATTGGTCCAATTTTAAGAAATTTCTTAACTGCTATTTCAATGACCTACTGGCTAACATCGCTCTCATATTCATCATGTCCTACCCGAAAAAATTTTTGAGTTATACTTTAAATTCTATATTTTGTAACAGCAAATAATTATGCTGCTGTAAGGAATTTATTTTTGCCCTGGCCTTCACAATTGTCCGAATACAAAACAAGTTCTAAGTCAACTGAATTAGCAAGATCTGACTGTTTTTTTTTTAATTCTAAAAGGCATGTCCCAATTTCAGATATTTGGCCCCTCCCCCATGCAAAAAAATCAGTTAACTGGTCCCAAGCTTTCTTGTTGCAGCTGACAAATTGTAAAGTTGTAGCGGTTTAACCGCTACTTATGGTAAAAATATGATACAATTCCTTTTGGAACAGCTAGAGCAGCCTGCAAATCAAAGCAGGCAAGTTGAAATAAATGGCTAATCTTTGATTTTACTTCTCATCTCGCGATAATTATTTTCTATTATATGTGTTTTGTAGCTTTGTCCTGTTTGAAGATTTTCGTCTGAATTTTAATTCTTGTATGCGTTGCATGTAAGGCACTTTTTTGGAATTTGGAAAGAAATGTTGAATTCGTAGCTGAATAGATTTTGCCATAATTCTTGTTTTGTGCCTATCATAACTCTACATAGTCATTTTATAAACTACTGACTGTCATTCCACCCTCGATATATTTTTTGTGTGTTAGCCCTGGCTTACCACAGCAGGTATTGATGAAAGATAGTATCTCATATGATTTGTAATTTCTTCTGAAACATTGGTGTGTTATCTTTTTTACGCAAATCGGTTTCAATATTATCTCTTTTAATTTTAGTTTTGACAGATCTGATAAATCATTCAATTATACCAAGAGTTCCCTAAAAATTACTTGATTGCTTTCATTATTTTTTTCAAAGTATTAGGTGTTGTTTAATCCTCGCTCTATCTGTCTTTCAAATATAACGTGTTTGTATTTTGGTTGGATAGATTTCATATGGTTTACAACAAAAGTGCTGTGTTTCTCAAGTTTACCAAATTCCAGAAACTATTATTAAGTATTTCCCTACCTTTCTGGGTGAATTTAACACTACATTTTAGCTTGCAAGTATTTTTGCACGAAGAAAGTATTTTTCTTGCTAGAATTAACTAACCATTATGAAGATATTGATATTCTTTGCAACAGTTTCTTACTTCCTTTACACTAGTTCTTTTCCAGCCTTCTGGAATTTGTCTCGCCTTGATTCATGACTTCCTTTATTTAAATCTGAGTCTTGATCACTATCATCTACTGGTGAGCTCAATGAATTCGTAAAACATTTACCTTTCTCTTTTTTTGGATTCAATCTTAAGCAACTTGCTATGACATCATCCGTTTTAGGTAAATTTACACTAAAAACAAAACAAAATTAAGACAAAAAAAAAACGTTTTATGCAAATAAATTTAAAAGTTAACTACTTCACTACAAAATATTAGGTTTTCAATACAATAAACAACTAAAACTCACTTTATTTACAGAACAGACGGGATTTTTCACCTGCTTGCATTAATACTTCTAAATTACTTTCTTCGTTTTCTACGTAAATGTAAATTTTGGTTGAAAGATTCTTGACTATACTTTGTCTCTAAGTGACTAGTCTGTACAGGGTAAGATATGCAATGCTTACCTTATGGGAATTTCGCCAAGGCGTTGCTTGTTTTAATGAAGTGAGCGATGGCGTTCTCTATTGTCTATCTTTCAAAATAAACGGCATAAACCAATAGTTATCAACAAGTCCTCACGTACAATTTTATGTAATTTACAGATATCGTTTGATAATAATTTTACATAATACTATACATTATTTGTCTCTAATAGTAACTTATCAACTTTTATCTTTTATTAGTAGCAGTAGTATAATAAAATGTGCATTAAATAAACATTTGTTTCAAAGTTTTTCAAATACTTTCTTCCAAGTTATTCAGTAATTGAGAAGCAATTAGAGTAATGCTTGTACAGAATATGTTTAAAAGCTTGATACATCCAGGACCTTAAATTAGTCTTTATTTGTTTTTCGGAGCACGTAAACATATTCGAGTTACGATTATTTGTACCATCTTGGATATACTGTTACTGTTTTGGTATTGTTATTATTTGTTGGTTGCTGTTGTTGCGATTTGCTATTGGCAATTATTGTTATATGTCCAAACAACAATCGCAATCGATAATTTGATGCTTTCTGTAGACGGACCGTCTCCGTCTCAGCGTGGGTGGAGAAGGAGTTCTGAATTAAGTAGGGGCTCTTCTGTAATTCGTGGGAGACGGTCGAGCGGAGAAGCCCTCAACCTCGGCACGGCGCGTCCCACTGCCTGATAGGGAAATGTTCTTCAAATATATAGGATAGATGTGAATAAGGTCTTACGAAATAAGCACCCGTGGACCAACTAAGGGCTTGATATAGGGCAGCAGATGTGTAATGATGGTATCAAGGCTGTAGTGGAACAAAATATGCTATTGTCTTGACGATAGATACTTACGGTCAAATATTATATAATGACTCAACAGAAAGCAACACTGCAATCAGACAGACAAGGGGAAACTACCTGATTATCTTTCCGATAGTACACTCCAAATAAAAGAATAGCGTAATACAAAAAGGAAATACGCCATGCGATCCGGGTAGCGACCTGCGCTATCCTGATTCCGGGTCAAACAATGTGAAATGGATCACTAGACACGAGCAGGCGGGCAACAAGGCCACTTATGGTAAATAGGCAAATGGAAGAAAACGCCAAACACAGAAGCTTTAAAGTAGAAAACCAATGAGTATAGGAACATGAAACGTAAAAGGTCTTCTCCAAACAAAAAACTTTACATAGTAGAGAAAGAGCTAATAAGGCAAACCATAAACATATTTGATCTAGCAGAAACATACTGACGAGATCAAGGACATTTTAAAACAAAAACTACGCTACCTACATATCCGGATCTGAAAACACAGAATACAATGAAGTAGCCATACCTATAAACAATAGAATATCGAAATATATCAGGCCATATAAAACAATAACCGATAGACTCATAAAAATCTCATTAGAAGCAAAATCAGAAAGTAATTATGTCATTTAGGTATATATGCTCACAAGAGATGCTCCAGAACACATTGACAACATTTACAACGTTATAGAAAGCATTTTGAAGAAAATCCGACAAAAGAGACAGTAGTATTATTGCAGATTTTACCACCAAGGTAGGAAAAACTGAAAATGGACCACATTTGAGGGATGGGGGACCACATTAGAAACAACAGAGAAGAACGTCTCCTACAGTTTATATACTATAAACTAGTCACTTTATCTCAAAGTGACTAGTCTGTACAGGGAAGATATGCAATGCTAACCTTATGGGATTTTCGCCAAGACGTGCCAGTTTTATGCAGTAAATATAATATATTCCGCCAATAAACGGAATAAACCAGGAGTTCTCAACAAGTCCTCACGTACAATTTTATGTAATTTACAAATATCGTTTGCTAATAATTTTACATAATACTATACATTATTTGTTTCTAATAGTAACTTATCAACTTTTATCTTTTATTAGTAGGAGTAGTATAATAAAATGTGCATTAAATAAACATTTGTTTCAAAGTTTTTCAAATACTTTCTTTCAAGTTATTCAGTAATTAAGAAGCAATTAGAGTAATTCTTGTACAGAATATGTTTAAAAGCTTGATACATCCAGGACCTTAATTAGTCTTTATTTGTTCTTCGGAGCGCGTAAACATATTCGAGTTACGATTATTTGTACCATCTTGGATGTACTGTTACTGTTTTGTTATTGTTATTATTTGTTGGTGGCTGTTGTTGCGATTTGCTGTTGGCAATTATTATTATTTTCTGTAGTTTGCTATTGTTATATTTGACACCAAATTTTTCCCTCAAAATGGAGGAAATTCTTTAATGAAAACATGGAAAAGCTCTGAAACTCTCAGAGAAGCAGATACTAATTAATATTAATAATTATCATCTTAATCAGGATAACAAAGATTCTGTATCAAGTGTAATTAGGAAAGTGTCAGAAATGAGTGATGTTTGCGAAAAGACTCTGTTTTGAATACGACAGGAATACTCATCACCTGCTGGATTACAATCTTTAAAGAACAGGCCCAAGAAGCAAAAGCTTGGTAATTCTCGTGACAACAAGTACGATAAAGGTGTTAGGATCCAAATTCGTATACTAGTTCATCAGTTTTTTCGTGACAACATACCACCAACAATAAACACCATATTAGCTATTGTAAATGTCGAAGAAACTTTGCCCAACTTTTCACGGACCACGCTACATCGCTTGATGAGTGATATATATTTTGTGTTTATAAAATGTGGCAGAAATTAAATTTTGATTAAAAACCAGAAGGTGAAGGTCATTTACGTGCAGTTCGTAAATACCGTGCAGAAGGATACAACGTTGTGGATTTGACTGAATCATGGGTAAATATCGGGCACAGTGTGAAAAAAGAATGGGTTGATAAAACAATTACATCTCATCGCGATCCTTTTGTTCGTGGTCTGACAACAGGATTAAAAGCTTTAACAGCTCGTGGTGCACGGTCTATTTTATTGCACTCAGGATCTACCAGTGGATTTGTTGATGGAGCAGAGCTCACGTTTTTGGCAAAGAAAAATACTCAGAACTACCACGACGAAATGGATAAACCGAACTTCGAAGATTGGTTCGAAACTAACTTAATGATAAATTTGCCAGAAAAAACAAAAAACTGTTGTGGTAATGGACAATGCCTCCTATCACAGCAGAAAGTCAAAACAAATTCCCAACAGTTCAACACTAAAAAAAAAGAAAATTCTCTTTTCTTCAAGAATGGCTTCTGTCAAAGGACCTATTTTTTAAAGAAGACTACCTAAAATGCGAGTTACTTGATGTAGTCAAGGCCTTCAAAGCAAAGTATGACAGGTATATAATAGAATATATTGCCAAAAAGCACAATGTGAAGATTCAGAGGTTCCCACCCTATCACTGTGAACTCAATCCCATCGAAATGATTTGGACTGAAGTGAAACGGTATGTAGCTGGACGCAACTCGAATTTTAAAGAAGCTGAAATGCGAAATTTAATTACAGCAGTGCACCAGGTCATTAAGCCAGAGAAATGGAAAAACTACGTAAATCACTTAATAGCAACAGAAAAAAAATGTGGGAAATTCAGAATTTGTTGGATGATATCGAACCAATTATTATAAATATAAATAACGGAGATAGTGATGACAGTGACGATAATAATGATGATGATGATGATAGTTAAGCAGACACTAAATGTGACAGCGATTGACAGAAAAAGGAACTAAATATAATGGTGTACAATTACGATTACTTACACACGAAATTAAATACAATGACTTCTTTTATTTTCAACTTATTTATTAGTTTTATTTTCGGATATTTCAACGTTTTGTTACTGCCACCATATATAGTGCAGTTTTTAAAAGTCCTTCCCCCCTTAACTTTTGAACGGAACAATACATAAATAAAAAGTTTCCTTATATTTTAGTTTTATTTTATACGATTTTATTTAAATATATAAACAAATAATTTGTATCGCTAGCACATACTGTAGAATTAAAAACAAACTGTTTGTGTGACATAAATAAAAGGCATTTCTTAATTTCTCTTTTATTTTAATTTAACCCAAGTATTCTGTAGGAAATATTATTTATGTTTGAGAACCACTGACAGAAGGAAGTCTGGCAGGGTCGTTAGTGGGCGCTAATACTTAAGGTACCCAACAAGGTACCCAACACATAAGATGGATTAGGCTAAGTAGTAAGAGGTGACTATTTATTTTAATACAAATTTGCAAAGAAGTATGGCATCGATGTTGTGCATTTACCCTGTTCAGACTAGTCACTTTGAGACAATCTATAGGATTTGTCTTTTAGCTGTTTACACTAAAATCCGCTCATGATTCCGGATCTTTAAAAAATAATGTGTATTATAAATATAATTTAATTTTAATTTTAAAATAGTTTAACTCGGCATTAGAGCACTATCTTTTAAATAAGTGTATCTATAGCATTTTTCATATAAAAAAAGCTTGCACGTCATTCAAGATTTACGATGTAAAAACTCCACAGCGTTGCCAAAACAGCAGAATAGTTAGTAAGTGAGGAATTTTTAAAATTTCAACTATTTGTCAAAGTATTATATTAATAGTAAATACACTTAGTTTTAAGATTACTGCAACATATTAAAATACATAAGAAAACATTTTAATACAAAATTATATATTCTAAATTTTAAACTTACCTCTTTTAGGGCTTTAATAGTAAAAACGTCCCGCCATTATTTCTTGTTCAAAATAATCTCTTATATGAAAGCTTATCAGCTTTCTACAGACTATTTATTTGTTTTCGCATATCACAATCACAATACACAACAATAATTAGTTTTTAAAGCTATTAATCTAAATTTAATATGAATTTAAAAATACAATTTATTAATATATATATATATATATATATATTATATATATATATATATATATATATATATATATATATATATATATATATATATATATATAAGTTAAGAAACCAGAACTGCTAATTCAACTATAATAAAAGGACAGCGTCAGCACGCTACACCTCGGCGTCACCGAGTTTACTTAATTTACTTTTGTATTATATAGCGTCACTCTTATTTTGCATTTTACTGTAGTAAGTAGTCCCTTGTCAATAAAGTTATTTTTTAAAAATATTGTTCTTGGACTTAGAAACATCATTGGCGCAGTCAGTACAGATTTTCGGGAATTACGCTAAACGTTACAAAAATCGAACGGTTTCGCGTAGTTTTTCGTTTTAACGATTCACCGAAAAAACGAACTTTTTGTGAAAGTGTCCAAGATCAACTTTAGACAAGGTATCACCAAGACCTGGGGAAAGAACAAAAATCGTCGAACCCTAGAGGCAGTAGATTTAAGCAGTAGTTTCAACGAGACCTGGGAGAAGAACAAAATCGTCGAATCCTATAGGCAACAATGTTGAAAATCTACATTTTAATGTAAGTGTTTCCTATTTTTTCCATTTTATTTTCCATTTTATTATTTCCATATTTGAAAATACTTATAGTCAGAGAGCCAACGAGAGCAAACAATTTTTTTAAATGTTTTATGATTTTGCAAGATATTTTTAATAAGAAAAAGATTATTATTATTATATTATATTATTATATTTTTTGACAATATCTTATTATATTGAAGTTGAACGTTCTATATTGAAACATATTTTATATTTTATTAAAATTTGATATATTATCTGAATAAATATTTAATGAGCGAAACTGATAGCAAATTAGATTTAAGTAGCCTTGTAGCAGAATTAAATTCAATTTTAGAAACAAATACTGATACAAATAACGAAATGGCTCAAACGAACTACCAATTATTAAAACTTTACTTAGATTCCATCCCAACATACGATGGTAATCCACATACCTTAACCATATTTATAGAAAATTGTGAAAATTTAATAACTAATTTTGCTAGTCAAACAGACGGCACCTTGAATACATTTTTACTTCGAACTATATTAGGTAAATTAAATGGAAGAGCTCAAATGTTAATAGGTTCTAGGACAGAATTAAATACATGGCAACTTGTAAAAGATGCCCTTAATCTTAGTTTTGGAGACCAGAGAGATCTCGATTGCCTTATTCAAGACCTAATAACGTTGAGGCCTTTCAAAAATGAAACCCCTTATAATTTTGGCATGCGATGCCAAGAAACACGTAGTTTAGTAACACAAAAATTAAATACGCTTAATATTAATGCACAAGAGAAATTAATTAGAATAAACAGTTACGATGACTTATGTTTAAAGACTTACATTAGAGGCTTACCCTTATCGTTACAAACAAATATAAGATTAAGAAACCCAGACAGTTTAGAGAAAGCTATGAGCTTCGTTATCGAAGAAGAGAATTTTCTATATTCGTTACAACGCGGAAATAATTTAAACTCACAAAATTCTTTTAGACCCTCATCGAGACATAATCCTACGAGAAACAATAATTCTAATCGAACTTTTATTCCTAGAAATAATTTACAACAAAATCGCCATAATATGAGATTTCCACCTTACCAATATCAAAACATCAGACCGCAATACCTAAATAATAATTTTAATCCCAACAATACCTTTCAGCCACATCAAAATCAATTCCGAAATTTCAATAATTATAATTCTAACTTTAATCCAAGAAATTTCGACAATAATAATTCTAATTTCCGACCAAGGAACTTCCATAATAATAATCCTAATTTTCAACAAAGAAATGTTAATAATCAATCCCAAAATCAAAATCAATACCAGCCAGAACCGATGGATACAACTTCACGAAATACTTCTTTAAGATCTAGACCACATTTTACCTCCACGCAATTATTTAATCAACAAATTAATAACGATCAAATACAATTCGAAAACCCCTTTGAAAATAATATTCCCACTGATTACGTACACCCAACTCAAGGAGCTAATGAACTTCCTTACGAGAACATTTATGAAACTCAATCCAGTCCTTATCGCAATCCAAATGAAACAAAAGAAAGATCATATCACAATCCCACACAAAATGTTGAAAACAGAAATTTTTGCATGGCCCAAGAAAACTACAATCCGACATAATATATTTAAATACAACGATAGCAGATTTACCACATATTATTATTCCTGAACTCAATGCTAGATTTTTATTAGATACAGGGTCTTCCAAAAGTTTGATATCTCCACAGTTAGCGCATAAATTTTATAAAAATTTTATTTCTTACGAAAATTTTAATATACAGACGGCTCACGGAATTTCTATGCACAATGAAATAATTAATATTCCAGCTTTTAACATTTTTAAAGTAAATCAATATAATAAGTTTTATGTTTTTAAATTTAGCGAAAATTTTGATGGATTAATTGGTATAGATTTATTACAAAAATTAAAAGCTTCAATTAATGTTAACACGCGACAAATGAAAACGCCTTATGTAACGATACCCATAATTTTTGAACCCAGTAAAAAGGATATATTATATCCCAAGTCAATTTTAAATCATACAATAGTTATTCCCCCTAGAACTAAGCAAATAGTCAAAATACCGGTAAAATTAAATGTAGGATTAGGTATATTAGAATATAAGAATTTCGGTAAAGGAATCGAAATGCCTAAAGCAGTAGTTAATGTAAAAAATAATTTTGCTATAACCACTATTACGAATATAAGCGAATATAAGACAACGTTAACTATTACTGAACCCTTTGATATAGAACCATTAGATACTGTAAATATTAATTTTATAAGAAAGATGGAAACTGACGAAGAAACGTCTATTAATGATGATAACATGTTAAAGAGGAATTTAAAAAATATAAGGATAAATCATTGCAACAAAGAAGAAAAAGAATTACTAAAAAAGCTTTGTTTCCAATATAGAGATATTTTTTATTGCGAAGGAATACCTTTAAGTTTTACTAATAGTATTAAACATAAAATTAAACTTACTGATGATTCTGCAATATATACAAAATCATATCGTTTCCCGGAAGTTCACCGAGAAGAGGTTAAATCCCAAATATATAAGATGTTAGCAGAAGGTATAATAGAAGATAGCAATTCCCCGTTTTCGAGTCCCATTTGGGTGGTTCCGAAAAAACAAGATGCTACAGGAAAAAGAAAATGGCGTCTAGTAATAGATTATAGAAAGTTAAATGAGAGAACCGTAGATGACAAATACCCGTTACCAAACATAACAGAAATTTTAGATAAATTAGGGAGAGCAAATTACTTTTCGACACTAGATCTTGCAAGTGGCTTCCACCAAATAGAAGTCGACCCACAAGATGTTGAAAAAACAGCTTTTAGTACACCACAAGGTCACTTTCAATTCAAAGAATGCCTTTTGGTTTAAAAAATGCACCCTCGACTTTTCAGAGAGTTATTGATAATGTTTTAAGAGGATTAACAGACGAAACGTGTATAGTATATTTAGACGATATTTTAATTTATAGTACATCTTTACAAGAGCATCTTGAAAAATTAAAAATAGTTTTCGAAAGACTCAGAAAGAGTAACTTGAAAGTACAATTAGACAAGTCAGAATTTTTACAAAAAACAGTTATGTATTTAGGACATGTAATTACCCCTCAAGGCGTAAAACCAAACCCTGATAAAATCTCTGCCATAAAAAGATTTCCCATTCCAAAAACCCAAACTGAAATAAAAAGCTTTTTAGGATTATTAGGTTACTACAGACGATTTATAAAAGATTTTGCAAAAATTACTAAACCGATGACCAAATGTTTGAAAAAAGGTTCTAAAGTAAACCACGATAAAGATTTTATTGATTGTTTTGAAACTTGTAAACAAATCTTAACAAACGACCCTATTTTACAATACCCAAATTTTTCCCAACCATTTATTTTAACGACAGACGCTAGTAATTTTGCAATTGGAGCTGTATTATCACAAGGAAATGTTCCAAATGATCGACCCATCGCATACGCCTCAAGAACGCTAAATAAATCGGAGACAAATTACTCAACCATAGAAAAAGAGCTGTTAGCAATTGTATGGGCCTGTAAACATTTCAGACCATACCTTTACGGCAGGAAATTTTATATCTACACAGATCACAAACCACTATCTTGGCTTTTCAGCCTAAAGGAGCCAAACTCAAAACTAATCCGATGGCGTCTAAAACTGGAAGAGTACGATTATAAAATTATATATAAAAAGGGAAAAAACAATACAAACGCAGACTGTCTATCTCGTATTACAATAAACGCCTTAGAGGACGAATCAATAATAAATAATCCTGGAGATGTAGATGAAGATATTCTAAAATACCTCCAAAATTTTGCAGAAAATCCATTAGACGCACAACCTTTTACGAGTAACGATAACAATTCAAGAAAAATTAATATTATTTCCGATATAAGAATACCTCCAGATATACAAGACGAGACCTTAGATGAATCAACACAACATTCAACTGCGAACGAAACGACGAATCAAGGAATACCCATTTTAGATGAAATAGTAAACAACAAAGTACACCAAATTCTAGTATACCCAAACGTTTATCCAAAAACTGATATAACGCAGGAAACTTATCAAAACCATAAAATAATTAAAGTCAAAATTCCAGAAACTGATAATGAAAAACATATTTTTGAATTTCTTATGGCATACACAGACCTTAACAATACATTTTATTTATATTTCAGTAAAGACAACCTGTATAATGATTTTAATAAATATTACCTAAAACATTTTTCTGAAAATGGTCCGAAACTAATTAAATGCACTAGATTAATTAATACAGTAGCAAACGAAGAAGAACAAATCATTTTATTAAAAAATTACCATGAAGGAAAAACTAACCATAGAGGAATTAATGAAACTTTCGAAAAATTACGTCAAAATTATTATTGGAAAAACATGAAGACATCTATTACTAATTACATTAACGAATGTTCTATTTGCCAGAAAAATAAATACGGTAGACACACGCCCTATGTCCCGCTAATGCTTACAGAAACCGCCAGCAAACCTTTTCAAGTTGTTCATATAGATATTTTTACGTATGACGGTAACAAATATTTGACTATGACAGACGCATTTACTAAATTTGCCCAAGCTTACTCTATTCCAGGTAAAAACGCAATTCACATCACGAAATCCTTAATAAAATACTTCACTTCTTTCGGCATTCCCCAATTAATAGTAGCAGACAAAGGTAGAGAATTTAATAACGAAGTAATAAAAGATTTATTAGCAATACACAAAATCAAAGTTCACTTTACTACTCCTGGCCACCATGAATCAAATTCAATAGCTGAACGAATACACTCTACTCTAATTGAACATTTAAGACTTCTAAAACAGACATATCCTAACGAAGACGACTTAATGGACTATGCTCTTATAGCTTACAATAATTCTATTCATAGTTCCACAAAATTTACTCCATTTGAATTGACTTTCGGACATACAGATTCTAGAAACCCCAACGAACTATTTCTTTCTCAAAATTTCTATTCAGAATATATAAATAATCATAAAGACAAATTAAAACACGTTTACCAAAACGTACATGAAAATCTAACACAAAATAAAACTAAAGTAATTAATAAAAGAAACGATCAAGGAGAAACAAATTCAGAGTTCAAAATTGGACAAGTAGTTTATAAAGTTAATACCCAAAAACGTAACAAAAAACATCAACCATATTTAGGTCCCTACAAAATAACAAAAATTCTTGACAGAAACCGAGTAGAACTTGTACGACAAAGACTTAAATATAAAAAACACACTAACCAGACAGAAATTATACATATCAAAGAACTAAAGAAACCTCCCGTTGCAGGTTCACCCTCTGGACAACAATCGTCGACGCAAGACGAGACACATCCAAATTCCATAACTTAAACGACAATCCCGGACTTTTACCCCTTCATTTAGGCACAGCCCGAATTCAGACAGATGTTTGGACTTTTATACATATCTATGACATAACAAATATTACTACAAATTTTCTAACTCTACAAAATCAATATTATTCCATGATAAATACCCTTTCAAATACTTCTCAAATTCTAAGCTTTAATAAAGAATTCCAAGACTCCTATCATTTAATCCAAATTTTGGAAAATAAAATTTATCTTGAGTTAAAACAGTTAAATCCCTTTTGGAATACCAGATCAAAAAGATCTCTATTTGATGGTGTAGGCTCCGCAATCAAATTTATAACCGGAAACCTAGACCAAAACGATGCAAAACGTTACGACGACGCTATATCAACCCTTACAAATAATCAAAATAATATTAAAACTATAGTTAAAAATCAAATCACCTTATTAAGATCCTCAATAAAGAATTTTGAAAATAATACAAAAATCTTAGCCCATAACCAGTTAATTTTAAGCTCACGAATAACAGAAGTTCAAAAGTTAATTAAAGATATAAAGATAGAAAAAGTTGAGACATTTCATTATTTTGCACTAGAAAGACTTGTATCGCAATTTTACACTAGTTTCCAAATTATTTATGACCTATTAGAAAAAATCGAAGTTGCTATCAGCTTTTCAAAACTAAATACCTTTCATAATTCAATAGCCGACCCAAATGAACTATTTCTCGAAATTTTAAACATCAGTAAATTTCTTAAAAATAACAAACTCCCTTTTGAATTATCTTTGCAAAATATTTTGTTGTTCGAAAAAATAATTAAGATAAAAAGTTATAGTAAAGCAAATAAAATAATTTTTGTACTTGAATTGCCTATTGTTGAGATCAATGACTATGATTATTATCATCTTTATTCCTTTCCGACCAGATACCAAACTCATTTTAGAACAATTATTCCAAAATCCAAATTCCTACTTTCCAATCGATACCAATATGCACTTGCCAACGTTCAATGTCAAAAATTGGTAGAAGAAGAATATTTATGCCACGATGTCCAGTCAATTGAAGTAACACCAACAGCCCCTTGCGAAGTTCATCTCATACAGTACTCAAAGTTTGTAAATCAATGTCAATCAGTGCCAATAGAAATTAATAATATAAAAATTCAAAAACTAGAAAACAATAAGTGGATCGTAATAACGCGAAACAAAGTGATTAGTATTCAAAAATGCGATAAGAATTCGGACAATATTCCATTAAACGGTAGTTACTTGATCGAACTCAATAGTGCGTGCGAAATATATATAGACAATTACGTTTTAAAAACATTTGAACTAAAAACTCCAAATTTTGTTAAAATGGAACTGCCAACTTTAGAAGTATTACTAAAAACGCCGGTCAGTGATCCAAACCTTAAACCAATCGAAATAGAATCGATAAAATTAGATGAATTAAATAATGTCCAAAGTGCTTTAGCAGATCAAGAAAACAAAATAGACAATCTAGACACAGTTCCTGTTCATTTTCAACATGTCAGTTTTTATACCATAATTTTATATGTCTTAGCAATTATTTTCCTTGTCTACACCATTTGGCGAATATACAGAAAAAGGACAAATCAAGAATCACCAAAACAATCCACAGAACAAGAAAAAAAAGGTACCAGATAATTTTCCATTTCTTCGAACTATGCCACCCCATAGTTCTCATCTAGCCCCGGAGGAGTTAAGAAACCAGAACTGCTAATTCAACTATAATAAAAGGACAGCGTCAGCACGCTACACCTCGGCGTCACCGAGCTTACTTAATTTACTTTTGTATTGTATAGCGTCACTCTTATTTTGCATTTTACTGTAGTAAGTAGTCCCTTGTCAATAAAGTTATTTTTTAAAAATATTGTTCTTGGACTTAGAAACATCATTTATATATATATATATATATAATATATATATATATATATATATATATAATAATAATAATAATAATAATAGAGTTTATTTATAACAAAGTAATGTGTTACAGTATAAATTTACATATTTTATACAATAAATAAACCCATTTACTCACAGAAGTTGTGTGTCACATGGACTACAACTTGTACGTGAGGGTTGATTTTTTTTTTTAACATATTCGCACAAATTACAATTGTAAAAATTCTTAGTAGTAACATACAAACTGTTTAATATACATAACATACATAACATAAAATTTAAAAATATAACATTTATTTGAAGTTGAAGCTCATTAATAGCTGTTTATTAATTCATACAATTTATATCTATTACCATGGATCCATTGTTTTAATTTTTTTTTAAATTTTTTATAGTTGTTTATAATTTTGATGTTAGATGGTAAGCAATTAAACATTTTTGGACCCAAAAAATCAATGCAACGTTGGCCAATGGTTTTTCCTTTTTTTGGTACTAATATCGTTAAGTTTCTATTTCTGGTTTGATATGTATGGTGGGTAAAATTCAGAAATGATTTCTCATTGTGTAAATATAATAATGCTTTGTAGGAGTACAACTGGTTTAAATCCATGAAATGACTGTCTGTGAATAATTGCTCCACTGAAGATCTTATACCCCTTCTATATATTATTCTTATTATCCAATTTTGTATAACGTTTAGATTTTTAATGTGAGCATTGTAGGCTCCACCCCATGCAATAATCCCATAGGTTAATTGTGATTGTACCAGAGAATAGTATAAAATCTTCAAGTGGTGAACATCTAAGAAGTCGCGAAGATATTTGAATTTTGAGAGTAAACCTCTTATTTTTTGGACTACATATTTAATATGATGATCCCATTTTAGGTGTCTGTCTATTACAATACCAAGGTACTTAATCTTTTCTGCTTCTGGAATTGTTGTATCGTTGTCAATTTCAAGTTGGTTGAAGTTTGGTAACCCAGTGGTGTATGACGAAAATGGCAAGTATTTAGTTTTTTCAATATTTATTGTTAATTGGTTATGTTGAAACCATTTTTTTATTTTTACAAAGTCCATTTCGACATTTTCCTTTAACTTTTTCCAATTATTGTTGCTATAAAAAATGGCTGTATCGTCAGCGAAACTTATGATCTGGCCTGAAGTCTGTAATTTAAGTAATGTGTTTATATACATAGTAAATAACAGCGGCCCCAACACCGTTCCTTGTGGGACTCCGTAAGTCACAGTTCTGGTCATGCTGATTTTACCACCTACAGTTACCTTTTGCTGTCTGTCACTTAAGTAGCTCTCTAACAATTTGAAGGCCACACCTCTGATTCCGTAATTTTTTAGTTTGTGTAACAGTATTTTGTGGTTTACAGTATCAAATGCTTTAGAGAGATCTACAAATATACATAAGGAAGCTTTTTTATTATCTAAAGAATTATAAATATTTTTTACCAATTTACCAATTGCATCTTCTGTAGACCTTCCCTCTCTAAAGCCATATTGACTTTCAGATAATATATTATGTTTATTTAAAAAATTATTTAGACGAGACTTTATAATTTTTTCTATTACTTTACTGAGATTCGAAGTCAAGCTTATTGGTCTATAGTTTCCAAGTTCACTACGATCTCCACCTTTAAAAAGCGGTTTAATGATACCTGTTTTTAATACATTGGGAAATATACCTAATCTGAAACATTTATTGATTATATAAGTCAGTGGTTTAGCAATTTGTTCTGCAACTTCTTTTAACAATTCTGATCTGAGGGTATCTATACCTGGCGATTTTTTATTTTTTAGTGTATGTATAGTTTTAATGACTTCATCTTCATTTGTTGGAAATAAATATATGCTATTTTTTACATAATCAATGTCTTCAACATAATTGAGAGGTGTATCAATTTTCTCAGCATATTTTTTTCCCAAATCACTGAAATAGTTATTAAATAGATCTGCAATTTGTCCATGATCTGTTATTAAATTATCATCTGTCTTTATCTGCTCAATTTCTGTTTTAAGTTACTGTTGAACCACACAATTCTTTGACACATGTCCAAAGAGCCATTGAAGTGCAAGTATTTTTATCAATTAAGTCATTAAAATATTTCTTTTTTGCTTTTGTTAATAATCTGCTGAGATAATTTTTGGATAATTTATATTCGTTACTGATATTTATGTCACTGGGGTGTTTTTTAGATTTTTTATACAAATTATTTTTTTCTTCAATAGCTTTTAATAATTCTAAATTGATCCAAGGCTTTTTATTTTTTGATTTTTTTCGAATCTGTACTTCCTTAGTTGTTACGTCAATATTTCGTTGTAGTGTATTGATAAACTCCTCAGTTGTATTATTTATGTTTGTGGAATTATAAACAGAGATCCAGCTTTCGCTTTTTAAATTTTGTTTTAATTGTATATAATCAGTATATTTTTTGAACATTGTGTTTTGTTTATTTGTGGAACTAACTGAAGAGTTGATATTTTCTAATATTAATGCAATGGGACTATGATCAGTTATTTCGTAGTTAAAAATGTAAGAACTAAGTTTATGTTTACTTTTTTGTGAATTTTCAATAAAGAAATGATCAAGGCACGTTTTACTGTGACGTCTTGTGATTTGGTTTATATATGATACATATCCATGCGTGTTAAGTAAGTTTTTGTACTCCGAAACATAATCATCTTCTACTAATAAGTCGATATTAATATCTCCTGCAAAAATATTAATGTCCGACCTCTTTGTATTGCGTAAATAATTGTTAAGGCATGAATTAAATACCTTTGGGCATGAGCTTGGTGATCTGTATGTAGAAACGATATATATATATATATATATATATTATATATATATATATATATATATATATATATATATATATATATATATATATATATATATATATATTGTTATGATTGTTTATTTTGAGTTCAAACTTAGTTTATTGAGCCAATAAAAAAGAATTATAACTTATTTGTTATCAAAAGTAAAATAATCCTTATATTACCTGTGTTCGATGGATTCAAAAGATTTTCTAGTTGTCTTTTATCGGGATAGAGGAAGAAAAGGATAAGAATACAAATATATTATATTACAAAGATTTACGTTTCTTTATTTTATATGAACGAATAAAACAATTATTAAATTCTGTCGTTATCTTATCAATCAGCATACAAGAAAATAAATCAAATTATTATGATAATAAGATTATAAAGCTACATACATTTATATTACGTGAAAAACCAATTTTACTTAAAATTTTCTTTACTTGAAAAAAGAAACCACAAAACTTTAAACTTTTGATTAGCCTAACAAAACCTCAGTTCTTAAATTTTAATGATAATGACCATGATGTCGAAACGATCCTTCACAGATATAAAATTCAATTGTACAAACACTTACAGTTTATTTTCTTCTTGAGTTGTATGTTGGAACATACCCAGAAAAGTCCAGTCTCCTCAAATATGTGATCTCCCCTCTTTGGCACCTCGGCTCCTTCTTTACGTCTCTGCAAACCTCCTTCAGACTACACAAAAAACACCTGATTCACTTCTCCAAACTCCGCTACTTATTTATGACACCAGGACCTCCTTTTGTCAACTTGCTGCCATAGGAATACTTTCACATATACTTTATAAAATGCCCACGGTAGATACAAGGACCTCTTTTAATCCACTTGTTATCTCCTTCTTCAAACTATTCACTTCTTTTCGTTACGCCGGTATCCAAACTCACGAACCACACCCTATCTTGAGACAAACGACTGTTTCCTTTCGATGACCAAAATATGACTAACTTCTCCTCTCTCATGATCGACTCACCAAATTCCCATTTAAAAACGACCGTCCAATCAAAAAGCTTAAATTGTGTTTACCATGATTTTGGAAAAGCCTAATTTCGGTTTCAGAGAAAACTAAATAGCTTACTTTAAAATTGGTTTTTTTTTAATACATCATTTATACATATTTCAAAAGATTAAAATATGGTCATTTAATACTCGACTATACAAACAATGAAAAGATTAACTTACAGGTAAAATGTCTTCTAATTCTAAACAAAGGTTTTTTGATAATTTTGTTTGAAACGGAAAAAGGTCGTTTGCCAAACAAATTTCTATTCTTATCTACACTAAATCTTATCTTAAATTACTATATACAATTTGTTTATATTGATATCTTGAAATTTTATTTCGATGGATTTTTTTTATTTATTTTTCTTTGGTTGGAAAAGAAAAAGTATGACAAATCCCCGCCTTTGCATATGATAAAAATTACTGAATTATGCAGGGATTTTTCTCTATGCAAAAACAATACCAGCATTTTATTCATAATATTTGTAAACATCGTTGATATTATAAATTCCCCTAATCTTGTCTGATTCTATGTGCTTCAACTCATAACTATTTATCCCATTCTCATTGTTTACTATGTACGGACCCTCAAAAACAGGCATTAACTTTCCGCACACGTTGCTAGGTATGTTGGACACGCGCAATGCTCTCACCATAACCTTCTCACCTTTTTTGAAAGTAACTGGTCTTCTTTTTCTATTTTGGTCTTGCCTCTGGATATATTTTTCGTTTGCTCTCCGCAATCTCCTCTGCACATTTTCCATTATCTGTGTGTATTCCTTTTGTTCTCTATCTTCCCATGGTCTTAGTGGCATTATACCCTTCATTATATATTCTGGGGTCTCTTTCGTTACAGTGCTCGGGATGGTATTTAGATACGTTTCTACTTCGGCGACTTTCCTATCCCATCGTCGATGTTGACCCTCTGTTGTAATCCGTAGAAACTTCGTCACTTCCTATATAAAACGTTCCGAAGGATTACTCTGTGGATGTCTGATGCTAACAAAATTTGTCTCTATTCTCCGTTCTCGAAGTTGTCCCTTGAAACGATCATTTCTAAAATATGTTGCATTGTCTAGAAGAATCCTTCTTGGTGTTCCTACGGTGGCTATAAAATTGTCGATTTTTCTCATTATTTCTTCCCCTTTCGTGGTACGGCAACTGTATAATTTTACATATTTGGAAAACACATCTACCATGACTAAAACATGTTTATTCCTCTTTGTCGTCATAATTAGATCGCTTAACATATCTATTGCTACAATATCTAATTTGTTCCGGGATATAATTTATTTTTTAACGTTTTCATTTTTGAAATTTCTAATTTTATATTTTTGACAGATCTGGCACTTTTGTGTAATTTCTTTTGCGATGCGGTAATCTTGTCAGCAAATATAATTTTCTCGAAAAACCAGCCAGACTTTTCTGCTACCGATATGTCCATTGTCTTCGTGTAATTTCTGTATGATCCTTTCTGCCAATGTCTGTGTTATCACGTATAGTTCCTTTCCATCAATTCGTTTGAAAAATATACCGTTTTCCCTCCCCGCTCTTCTTTTTTCTCTTTCTTCCAGGTCTTCTTGATATGGTCATTTAATACTCGACTATACAAACAATGAAAAGATTAACTTACAGGTAAAATGTCTTCTAATTCTAAACAAAGGTTTTTTGAAAAAGAAAAAGTATGACAATATATATATATATATATATATATATATATATATATATATATATATATATATTATGATCAAGTTGTGTAAGAAATCAAAACCACTAAAAACATAAATAAAATTCCTACTCTACAAAAGCGGTAACACTTTGAAATAACACAATGTTCTGGAAATTTTAAATACAAGTGACGTCACTTTGTAGAAATCGTGGCGTGCAAGTGTTTTACTTTGAAAAATGGTATAGATTTCTTTTATTTATATTATATTTTTAAACATATATGTGAAAAATACCTACTTTTCATTTTACCAAATTGTATCAAAAGCCTTAGCTATGACAAAAAAAAACGCAAACTTATTGTTATTATAGGTGATTTCAATGCAAGAGTGGGATCATAAAGTACTCTTAAAGTAATATTACTGGAAAGTTCGGTCTAGGACAACGAAATGAAAGAGAAAACAGTTGGTGTAGTTCTGTCAAGAGGAAAAATTTGTAATTATGAATATATGGTTTTCTCTACCAAAACATAAACTATATTTTTGGAAGTCTTCAAGTGAGCGAAGAGTCAATATTCTAAGAAATCAAATTGATTATATAACAGTCAATGAACGATTTAAATACTGCATAAAACCGGCCAAGACTTACCCAGGTGTCGATATTCAATAAGACCATACTCTACTCTACTCTACAATAATAGTCAGGCTAAAAAGAGTCTGTAAAATTATGTAAATCAAATCTAAATTACACTGAAACTTACTGTATTCCAAGTGCAGCATTTTTTCTGAGCGTCCGCTCATGATTCCGGATCTTTAAAAAATAATATGTACTATAAATATAATTTAAATTTTAGTTTCAAATAGTTTAACTCGGCATTAGGGTATCTTTTAAATAAGTGTATCTAGTGAAATCGTAGGCTTCCACGGCCAGAGTCAGAATTATAGTTTATTCGTCTTCCGGGTTTGGACCGTGTCATTTGTGAGTGACCCAAAAGTGGGTTCATCTCGACGTTTCGCTACAATTGTATGTAGCTTCTTCAGGAGAACAAAAAAAGGAAAAAGAAAGAAAGAAGAAAACAAAAGAACAGGAAGATGGGTAGTTAGCAACGGTAACTCAGTTACTCAACGCAACCAGAGGCGAATACTAACTACCAAGATGGGCATTTGGTCACAGTAACTCAACTACTCAACGCAGCCAGAGGTGAAAACCAAATGCCAGGACAGGGATTCACGTCCAACAGCTCAGAACACTAACGCGTCGAGAGGCGGGGAGTGAATGAGCAGAGCAAATCCGAAATGAGCAGAATGTCATACATGTAAATTTGGACATAACAATACAATACACAAAGACAAACAAACACTTTAAAATTTTTAAAAATGGAGAAGCTACATGTTATATAGAAGCCGGAGACAGAGGCTCTGGCTTTTATATTTTTATATAATTATTTTTATATAATTTGTTAAGTTTCTCTTCTCCATGCGTCCAGATAATAAATGTGTTGATGACACATTTATTATCTGGACGCATGGAGAAGAGAAACTTAATAAATTTCTACAACACATTAATAATATCCATCCAAAAATACAGTTTACCATGGAACGGGAGAATAACCAAGGACTGCGATAAATCGTACATCGGACAGACAAATCGAAGGATACAAGTTAGACGCGAAGAACATCGAAAACGCCATCGAAAGAAAACAGAAAACTTCATCTCTAGCACAACATGCCATACACACAGGACACAAGATAGACTTAAATGGAACAACAATGCTAGCCAACATCGAAAATATATTTAGATCTTCGTTTTCACGTAAATTAAGTTGTAATATAACATTCTGTGGTAACCTTTCTATAAAATTGCACACAAATCGTACATAATAAATGTTCATAACCAAAAGTTCTTATTATTTCTTCAAACAATTAAAAAAACCAACATTTCCAACTTTTTATGGGACAAATACACTCAAATTAGAAATGTTTGGAAGGTTTTTAAAAACCCATATTAAAAAGAAAAAAATAAAATAAAATAAACACTGCTTGCGGAACTGCATAATACTGGAAAAACATAACCACTGGATGCATGGATACGAAACTATATGCTATTAGAAAATTGTATACGAAAAGGTATATATGACTTGCAAGTTCACCAATTGTATAATTTATAATTTTTTAACGTAGTTACATTGTTATTATAATATTATTAATATAAATTTCAAATACCAACCATACACACACACGTTTTTAAAATCCCCTCCCATTGTGACTTCAGAGCTTAGCTAGTCCATTTTCAAAAAGCTATTAAAATTGTCATTATGTAAGTACAGAGTTAAACTATTTTATGAGAACTAAAGGAGATAGAGACAGAATACAGGCGCAAGCCACTGCTGCTTGGTGCAAGATGGTATGTGTAATATTTCATACCGTATTAACTTTATTTACACCATTAACATATTTAATTTTTTTCGTATTTACTGTCTAATTTATAATTTAAATATTTAACGGTATGTTACTTTTTCAATCTCGGTTTGAATGAAAAACAGGAGAATGTTTCAAATTAATTAAAAAAAATCTTTAAAACAGAGATTGAAAATACCAATTTTAACGATAAAAATTAATTATGAATTGAATTTTAAAGAAGCTCTACTTCTAAATTTTGTTCGAATGCTTACTATTTATTTTTGTCGATTTTTGTTATAAAATAGGTGTAGTGACCTAATCGTTAATTTTTTTAAAAAGAAATCGGTATAATGCGATACCTCATTTAAACGAGAATTTAATTCTCTATTTAACGACATTACGTTTTTAATTAAAATATTTTTTAAGGGTACAAAAACAATTGTTTTAATTTAAATTTAACTAAATTACAACTAATGATTTAATTAATAATGTACTTTAAAGTAACCAAATTATGCATAATAATTATTTTAAATTAAATGTTCGAAATGCCATCCATCGGTTTCTTGACAATATGTGAATCTACGGACACATTCATCAAGTACATTGCGGATGACTTCTGGAGGGATTAGACTCATTTCATGCCTAATTCTATCTTTCAAGTCCTGTAAGTTTTTGGGGTATATTGACCTAAACTTTTGATTTTATGTAATTCCACAGGAAAAAGTCTAGAGGTGTTAGATCTGATGACCTTGCTGGCCACTCTATAAAACCTCGTCCTCCGATCCACCTCCGATCTACTTCACGTGCGTAATGCGAAGGTTCTCCATCTTGTTGAAACCAGATATTTTCACTAGTTAAATTTGGATTCTTGGCATTTGGATACATGTTAGCAAGGACAGCATAAAATTAAATAACGTTCTCCTGTTAGATTTTTTTCAAAGAAAAAAGGGCAAATGATTCTGTCATTAATGATCCCTGCCCATACATTTACTTTCTGAGGATATTACGTGTGTGACTCAGTCATCCAATGTGGGTTTCATGACTCCAATATCTGCAATTTTGAAGATTCACGGTAACGTGCATAAAAAATGTGGCTTCATCGGAAAAAAAGGATTTGATTGATGAAATGTGGATTGCGGATACGAATACGGCCGGTTTGCGCTCGACGGTTTTGCGCCCTTACCTGAAATCCACCGGTATCATAATAGAAATATCTAACTACTATAGTTTCCTTAATCGGCCGATTTGCGCTCTTTTGCAATATAATTTTAATTTAATTCTACAATAATAGTCTGGTGAACTTGCAATGAACAAACTAATATGTCAAATAAACAGAAATCTTTTTCCTTTAGATTTGAAAAAAAAATTGTCAAATCAAAACTAACAAAATTATTAAATTTTTCTAATACTGTCGAACAACAGAGTGTTCTTTAATCTTTAATCCATCTGTTTATAATCCTTCTACCTGGAAGTTAATTGTTTAGATATAATTCTATTGCGTTCTTTGAGATTGTAGAATCAAGAATTATTGTGAATCAGTGTGAGTTAGTGTTTTAAAAATGGATGTGCAAATTATTGAAACTTCGAAGGGAAAACCATGTGCATTGTATAAAGGGTACAGTTTTCGTATGAAAAAAACAAATAAAAATGGTTCGGTTTTTTGGAGTTGTTTGAAAGAGAAAACTGAAAAATGTCGAGGCCACATAATTATGAATATTAACACAATAATTAAGAAAGCCAAACATCTGTGTAAACCGAGTGTTACAGCAACAGATGTGAAGCAGTGTATCTTCAATGCTCGAAAAAGAGGTAGGGAAGACAATAGTTATTTGCCGACGTCAAAAATATATCAAGATGAATTTCAAAGACTATATAGTCAAGGACTGGATTTCGTAACAGACATCCCAAAATTCTCTTCAGTGAAAAGTTATTTAAACGATTGTAGAAAGCGTGCGCTTGGGCTGCTCACAGATCAAGCGGCAGCATCCGAAATAGTATTTCCAGAAGAAATTATTAAAATGAGCGACAAAACGAAATTTTTATTTATTGACAAGACCACTCCCTCGGGATACAGAATCTTGGTGTTTGCCAGCAACAAAGCTAGGGAGATTTTGGTTAACAGGAAGGACACTATATTTACGGATGAACATTCAAAAGTTGCAGTAAGCAATTTAGTCAAATATATACCGTTCATATCGATATTGGTAGTACGCCAGAGGAGACAAATACAATTCCATTAATATTTGCGTTACTTTCTAACAAAACCAAAGAGACATACGATATGTTATTTTCATTAATGAAAGAGAAACTACCAAATTGGAAACCATCTCTTATAAAACTGGATTTTGAACAGGCAGTGATTGGTGCCTTAGAAAATTATTTTCCCGGAAGCCAAAATTTCTGGTTGTAATTTTCATTTCAATCAATGTACTTGGAAAAATGTTAAAAATATTGGACTTGTTTCTGAATACACTGACAACGAAGAGATACGCTTGCACATAAGAATGTGTACTGCGTTAGCGTATCTACTTGTAGAAGATATCAATGATGGCTGGTTATGCATTCAAGAAACCTCTCCTATTTCTGAAAAAATGGAACAGTTTTATGACTACTTTGTCAAACAATGGTTAGAAAATACTCACATTACCAAGGAAATGTGGAATTGCCATGATCAAAGACATCGCAGTAATAACGTTTTAGAAGGTTGGAATCATCGTCTGAATACATTAATAAGACCACATCCCAATGTATTCCAATTAGTGAAGTGCCTGGTTAAAGAAGCAAAATATTGTGATCACCTTTATGATTGATTTACTTTCAATCTAGAAGGAAAGCGGCGCAATAAAACATATATTAATCTTGATGAAAGAATATCCAAAACTTTACAGAAATATAAAGATACAAGGGACTTAAGGTTGTGTTTAAGGACATTGGCATATATCCAGAAGCTGCAATAAATGAATTTTTTTGTATTTTACTGTATAAAAAGTTTGAAAAAAGAACGAAAAAAAAACAAAAAAAAATTAACAAGTTAAAAAAAAAACGAAAAAAAAAATTAAAAAATAAAAAAAACATTTTCTAAACACGCCAATGTTTATATTATGTATAAGCTATGAGAGTCCTAAGTCTGAATGAAAGTGTGAAGGGAAGGTGGTTTTTCTATGAAGGTGGAATTCTAAAATGGGAATCAGACACGTAAACGTAAAACATACATACGTGCATGCACACCTGTAGCATACTCGAAAGAAAAATTACTAGACAACCTTACCACAACTGACTTATCATACTATGAGATTTGTGAAGCGACTATTGCGCTTTCTATTATCGAGATAAAAGACCATCATGCCCAATGTATGCATGGTACTAAGTGAAAAGTATTGCCTAAGCGATTTCTTAGTCAGATGGTAATCTCTGTAAGATTATAGCCTTAACAAGTTATGGTCGCACTGCTGGGCTGGATAGCAAAACGAAGATTTAAAACATATAAACCCGAAGAAGGCGGTTTCTTCAAAAAGAGATGGGTCTTTATAGGACAAAATAAAAAATACCGTCGCAGACTCATGTCTTTGCTCAAAATAGATCTCAATGAGTCCAATCAAGTCCTACAGGTGAACCTTCAGTAAAGGTGTAGCCTCTCTTATACGACTTTTGCTTGCGTTTAACGCACGCAAGCGACTAACGCCATTGATTGGATAGTCTCCCTTATATATTTATAGGAATGTGATAGAACAGCTGATATTGAACTGTACAGTGCGAATTTTATAAAAATAGAGCATATTATGCAGACATCTTTGTTTACTAAAATGGCAAGAATAGAGGAGAGTATTTCAAAAATATTGCTAGATAACTTTAAAAAGAAAAAAAAAACCATAAAATTTATGTGGGAGCAGTTCAAGATCTACAATAGTTCATTTATTATCTATAATTTTATACTCAGTATTTTTATTTTTGTATGCCTCAATAAAAATTTATATATTTATAATTTAGGTAAACAGCTCCTTTGCTGTCTTTAAAGCTGACTGCTATTATTTTCCACGCGTTATCCCTGTTATTTAAATTCCTCTAATCATTATGTGCTGGATTCCAGAGCATGGATTTTCAAATAAAAACATAAATATAAATTCAAAGATTTATACTATGTATAAACAAAAACACGACATCCTTTTCACAGAAAACGTGCCAATAATCTATAAACGCTCAATTTGTTAGTGTTTTGTAAATTGAAACCATATAGTCGTTGCAGAGTGCTGCTACAATATGTACTCCATGCAACAGACGCATGAGATCCCTTGCATCAAACGTATAAGGCAGACGAATGCACAACGCGTCGCTTCGACCGCTGCTGCAATCATATAAATGACATAAGTGTATGGTATGGTCTTTTTACTAAGGATTACGCAAGCGAAGTACGCGTTGTGGTCTCTGCATATGGACTCTGCATATTGTGGTGTTCTATCCAAAATGATTACTGCGCAATGTATTTTATTTTTTTTTAATAATAAATATTTAATTTTTGTTTGGAGTTTTGTTAGATGTTAAGTGTGTGTTATGTAAAAAATAAAAATATTGCTACCTTTGCTCCTAGAAGAAGAGGAAGAAGAAGATGATTTTTTATTGCTATTAACACTAGATAAGAGAGGTGATGTCAGTAGTCTAGTTAACAGGAGAAGAACTAAGTAAACCTTCAAAGTTTTAATTAAAAACTATTTAAAAGATAACGAACCAGAGTTAAGGTTAAAGGAATATTTTAAATTAATTAAAATGCAATTTAAGTAAGTTTTCGATATTATAGCGCATCTAATAGAAAGGCAGCCAAATAGTTTTGTTTGACAACTAATATTTGCACATGAAAAACTTGCTGCGACTCTTTGGTAAGTAAACAATATTTTGTCATTAGCTGCCGTTTCTTAGCGTCCAATACAACTATTGATATGATTCAGATAAAAGCTAGACATTTGTATGTGAACATTTTCATTAATATAATATAATAGTAAATATATATAATAGTTTCTTGGCGATAAAAGAACATGTCTTATGTCTAACATATTATATTATTACATAAGCACGGAGAGCGCTACTGTGTAATGTAGTGTAGATGTAAAATCGTACAAAGAAGTTTTTTAATGTGACAAAAACTACGACTTTGTACCGACTATTTCTAATATCATGACATTATTTAATAATGTCTTTAGCTCTAAAATATCGAAATTGAAAAATTTATCTATCAAAAAACTTGTGTTTTTAATAGGAATATGACCAGTACGTGCTTTATAGAGAAAAGCCAGCAACAATATTATTCCAAATGTTTACGCCGCTACTTACCGAATGCTGATAATATATAATTTTTTGCATTTTTTAAGACATTTTTTGAGTTGGTATGTTTTTGGCATAAAAGAGATGTAGGAAAACATGGAAGAATGACCTTTACTTAACAAGAAAATCTAATTTTAGTTTGATAAATAGAAAAAAATAAGTTATAAAATACGGATTACACATTTTATTAGTACTTTCACTGCAAGTAACATAAAAAACCTAAACCTAATTTTTTAATAAATAGAAAATATTAAGAAATTTATTTATTTTATTTATCGTATAGCAATTATAACACATTTAGAACAAAATTACAAACAATAGTAATATAGGTATATGACAAACTTTAAATAGCTACAAACAAACATCAAGTGTATTAATATAGTCAAATGACTCTGAAGTTGCAAACAGGAAGTCCTCAGGGCTACCATTGTAGGATCTTGAGGGACACTCTTCAATAATGTGGTCGATCGTTTGGTTCTCCCCACAGTCACATTGAGGAGACGGATTCTTTCCCCATTTATGTAGCATGTATGCATATCTGCCATGTCTGGTACGGATCCTATTTAGAGTGGACCATGCTTTACGTGGAAAATCAAAACCTGTTGACTTGAGGGTAATTCAGGGCATGTTATTTTACCATGCGTTCCATGCATTCGTGAAGTTGAACTTCTCATGTATCATTCTTGCCGTTTTCATTATTGGTTTTCTAGAACGTAGACGGGTATTTCGTGCATCCTCGGTATCTTGGTGGATCGGCAGGTTTATATTATTCATGATCTTTTTGTATTCACGTATAAGTGCGTCAACTCATCGTTAATGTGGAGGTGGAATGTGACCTAATATTGGAAACCATTGGGTGGGAGTTGATTTAATTGTACCAGCTATCATCCTCATAGTGCTGTGCAGCTGAGTGTTAACTGGAGCACAATATTCAGCGGTCGAGAAAATAAATGCTAAGGCAGTAGAGCGAAGAGTGGAAGCCGATACTCCCCAGCTGGTACCGCAGAGCTTCTGTATAATGTCATTTCTTGTACTCAACTTTTGGGCAGTTTTTGATAAATGCTCTTTAAATGATAGCGTTTTGCCTAGTGTTACGACCAGGTACTTTGGTGTTTTGGTGTGGGAAAGTGTGGTATTTTCAATCCGTATGTTGAGTTCATTTCCAGCAAGTTTATTGTTCAGGTGAAAGCAACTAACTTCTGTTTTGGATGCATTTGGTTGAAGTCGCCACTTGCGAAAATATTTGTCCAATATATATAAGTCTGCCGTCAGAACTTCTTCAGACGTTTCTAGTGTTCTGCATCGTGTAGTGAGGGCCCGGTCATCGGCGTATCCGAACTTTCTTGATTGTGTTTCCGGCATATCTGCTAAATATATTAAGAAAAACGTACACTGAGCGGCAAATTGTGCACCTAAACCATAGCTCACCATTTTTACCAAAGTCACTACGGATTGTGCAGTATTCATTTGAAGCTGTGTCGTCAAGGCCGTCATAATCGCATAGTTCATTTCCATATACATTTTCATCAGAAGATAAAGACGTTTCCTTACATGTTCTGCGTTTAGCTTGTGACTTTTTTGTGTTACATTTCATATCTTTTTCGATTTTTTTTATTGGTACAGATTGTTTCGAAATTTCACTTCTAAGTCTCTGTTTAAATATTTCTTTAAAAGGTGACGTCAGAATCTCTAAATGTTGTTTCCATATTAAAGTTTTTTTCTGGGTATTTAATGGTCCGGGTATTGACATTAATTCTGTAAATGATATGTTTGGTTTTGGAGATACCTGTGTTTGGATTGCTGTCTGTAAACCAATGTTTGGACTTGAAGAACTTTCATTTTTTTTTCTTGCATTATTGAATCTACTTATAAAATCTCCGAATCTTTTAAAGTATCAGAGGCTAGAAAGTCTTCGTTACTGAACACATTTGGATTACCAGGACATATACCAATCACCACGAATACTTTAACTTTTCTTCTCTACTGTAGCAATATGAACCTAAGTATTGTTAAACAATGATGCCAAGTCATATGGTGTAATTTTCTGATCCTGCCTGGATTTTATAAATATGTCCATTTCTCTACTTAATGCTATTTTTAATTAGGCAAAAACTGTAACGTCCAGTGGCTGCATCTTGTGGAATCTATGTGGTAGTAATGAAAGCATGTATATTACATTGCTTCTGCAGAATAAATAATTGTTAAGGGAAGCACGACTGCTGTGGTTGTTCTAAATAAGAAGGATCGGCTCTTCAACCGATGTACGACTTGTAATTTTGAATATTGGAGCCATTCCAGAAATAAGTCTTTAGTCAATCAACCTGACTTGCTGCATCGATAGATAGACCCAGGAAGGTCTTCACGTTCTAATAATGACGTCATACGCTGTCTAGAGAATAGAAACATTGGAAGAACAAAGACTCCAGAGGCACTAATTGCCTCTGTGTGGTACACACACAGTGTGGTTTTTAACACGCTCTCAACTACTTACAACACCGATTTGCTATTGGTTTTTTTGTGCCAGAATATTGCGAGAATTTTGGACCGTAAAAATCACTGTTACATCTACCTTAAATCTTCTCACAGGACTAAATTTATACCATTCCATTAAGACTCCGAGGTTGGAAAAAAATCGTTGAATTTCATACCTATTAAATGCTTTCACTCTGTTGACACTTGTCGGTTCTGGTTTCCTAAGGGTTTCTCTTAAGTAAACCATACATCCAGTCTACACCAGCAAGTTTAGTTACCATAATAAATCTACGCTTAATTTTATTTTTTTTTTCAGCGTATTCATATACCACACGCCTCAGTACAATTTGGGATATCCCATAAAATAGTTTTGACATAAGTAACTCTTGGTTTGCAATTTCCGTTTCTGCATGTTTTGTAAACGTTGCAGAACGTCCTTATCTAGCGGGAGTGCACGCACCAGTTCGTATTCTATCTCTGATTAAACTACAAGGAACACCATATATCTAGCTATAATTTCAAACACTTGCTCCATTTTCAATAGACTGCAAAGCACTTTCCATCACCTGAACTGGTCAAGAAGTAATTTGTGTGGTCTTTTTTCTTTGACGGGACATCTGATAAGTCAAAATAAATATTGAAAACCACACAGACAACGATATTAAATTTTATGGTAACTACGCTCACTATGGGCAATCCAGCTCATAGTGAGTATCATTACCCCACTTTATTAACTAATAATCAATAGAGTAAACAATTTTAATGGTATGTCTGTTCTCCAAGCTAAATATATTTACAAAAATCTGCATTAATAGTTATTCAACTGTAAAAACACGGCACTTACCATTAACCACAAATTAAGACAGTTTTACATAAAATATCTGCTGAATTTATTCTTAATTACACCGACTGACTATACAGCGGAATTAACCCTTAACTGGACAATGTGTATCTTAATACACACCTATTTTAGATTTTTTTTACAAAGTTTAAACCTCCAAATCTGCGTAGATATAGCAATGTGTATTTCGATACACCCCTGTTCTTTATACAGATACTGTCATCGCCAGCTAACTTGGCGGTGCGCACAAACCCAAAATTGCTTAGTGGCTAGGTGGTGGTCTTTAGTCTCCTCCCAGTTATCAGGTGCGTAACACTTAAGTGATTTGCGGCTATTATTTTTCAGACTTCTTATTATTTCGGATAGTTAAGTGTATTTGTGACAATTTCTAACGATGGCGTTGAAAAATAGTAGAAAAAATAATTCTGTTATTAGTGGAGAATCTCGGTAGAGTATATTTAATGTGTTTAATTATTTCAAAAGCGACATTCGCAATATGTCACCAAAACTATTCAATGCCGTAATGCAGCATGAATTCCAGATGTTAGAATGGGAAAATCAAACACAAAAAACAGACATAACGTGTCCAAAAATAGTTAAAGAGTATAATCGGCATATGGGTGGAGTAGATCTCACCGGTATGTTTGTATCCCTATATAGAACGTCACTGAAAACCCACAGATGGTATATATCAATATTTATACAAATCTTGGATATTTGTGTAAATAACGCTTGGATTCTATATAAAAGACAAATGCTACTGCTAAACCCGGAGAAAAGAACAAAAACTTTAAAACAATTTCGTTATTCCATAATCGACAGCTTGCTCCGTAAAAATAAAAAGCGTGGAAGACCTTTAAATGAGGACATCGCTGTTCCAAAAAAAGAATAAAAACCATGTTTAAACCCCGGCCAGAAGATGATATAAGATTTGATAATTTCGGACACCTTCCACAATTTTCCACAAAGGGCCGATGTTGCAATTGTGTAAATACCCAAACACATATAAAATGTACCAAATGTGACGCACGTCTTTGTTTTGTGTCAAAACGAAATTGTTTTTACGATGTTCATATGAGCAAGTAATCATTGTAATATTTTTGTTAGCAAAATAAATCAGTACAGCCCTGGGTGTTCTCTCATTTTCCACCTAATATTGATTTAAAACACAAGTACTCAAATTGGTAATGTGTATTGTAATACACACATATTGTTTTATGGATTCTTGGTGTTGTGCATTCAGATACACACGTACAAATCAAAGTCAAAATTTGTTAAAAAAAAGTTTATTGCTGAAAATCTATTAATTGATGACCCACTTCAACAAATAATGTCAAAAAAAAATTTATTTCGAGTATTTCATGTTTTACTAAGTTAAGGATTAAACGAACTGAGCTGGGACTGCTGGGAGAACACATGCCAGCATTCGGAGAAGACACGCCAGCATTCGGAGAGCATACGCCAGCGTTCCCAAATCGCGTCCGTATTATGATTTTCGTGGTAAATTGGTCTGAGCCGAGTGGAATTACCCACGTGAGCGTCATTATCCCATGTTCCCCTACCGATAATTTATTTCATAATAAAAAATTGTTTACCATTTATGTAATGTTCCTATGTTATGACGCACAAATTAGTAGTTAGTGTAAAGTTTATACTATTTACCAACTGTCAGGATTTCCAAATTTTTTCTAACCAGCATTAACAAACTGTCATGTAGACATCCGTTTTTCTTCAACTAATATTTTAATTTAAAATTAAATATGTTTCTGATATATACGTTATACTGTTAATACTTATAAAATTTAAATTAAATTTAAAACTGTAAGTATTTCAGCTACATTTCCGCTTACCGTATAACCAATAAATCATGCTTAGAAAAAATAATAACTTAGTTTGAATTGTGTTATTCAAATACTGTAAATTGTTCAGAGGCAATTTTTAAATAACCAGAACAGCTCATTTTCACGCATACGTAAAGTGTACAGTATTCAAAGTCTCCAACTCACAAATCACTGCGGAAACTAACAAATGTATGCAATAACTGTATTTTGTTGAAAATATATATAATTTGTAATAAGTATTAAAAATAGAGGGAAGATCTTAAGATTTTTTAAATTATACGTATTAGTGCTCAAGTTAAAAATGCTAACAGTGTCTATTAAATAGAACGGAAATATGTCCATTTAGTGTATTATAAAGTTAACCTACACAAAAGCCTTACAATTCTACGCAGAACAAAAACAACGAATGCTACCGCATTCACTACTCTCTAACTACCAGGTATTTGGTTCAATAATGTTAGTCCCCTTTCTCGAGCGAGACTACACTTGCTATTTTGATTATGTTCGCCTCATTAAATTTCTTCAGCAATTTGTAGTTACATTGTTAGCCGTTCGTACCTCCAGAGGCGTAAGAAATGCCTTTACAGCGCGCAACTATTTATTTCCTCGGTTTTTTATTTGCCGACAGTTCTAAGGAACTATCCTTCACGAAAAAGACAGAGTCGCTAATGTATAAATTGTTGGTACAATGTTTAAAGGCTATCTCGAGGTGTACCAATCGTATTGTATACTGAGATGTGTCTAAATCTGTCTACAAGAGAAACATAATGTAATCAAACGTATACCTATCTTTACTTCCTTACCTCACTCCGACATGTAAAAAATTTAAACAGGTGTAGAAATTATAACTATTTGCTAATAATATTTAGAAGATATTTGATTTTATTAATAATATTCAGCGTAATATCTACATAATATCTTCCATCGTAACTTTGAATCACTAAAATTTGCATATTAAGTTTAATTTGGAATCTATAGTACTTCTGATATTTACCACGTAGTTCTACAGTAAAATCTTACTAATCCGGCGCTATTAAAAACCAGAATGTACCGGATTATTGAAATGTTTCGATTACTGGATTGTATAGAAAAGATGATAATAAATAAAATAAAACATTTCATAAAGGGAATAGGTATGTACACCATATTTTGTATACAGATCACGATCACATTGTTTTATTGACCATACAACACAATGGCAATCGCTGTGACATGTTACACGTTTCCACCTCTATAATCATTTCACAGAAGGTACGAATTGTGGTAATTGTCACATTGACATTAAAAATTTCAAACAAAGTTCTGAAAGAATAAACAAATAATTATTAAAATGCCTATTACGTTGTATACCGTCCAAGAAAAAGTACAACTTTTAACTTTTTCAGGGTCATTCGATACGAGTACTTGATTTATTTATTGTTACCTTCGAAAATAGACCCCCACCACAGAATAAATAACAATCAGAATGCTCACTCTCAGATGCCGCCTTTGAAGTTTATCAGCAAGCTAACGCCATATTTTAAACGGAAACGTTGACTCGAATTAAGAAATTTGTGACAAGCTACAGAACTGTAATTAAAATTTTTAGAGATTAATAATTTAGAACATTAGAAATAATTTAATCTATTCTTTAACTAAAAGTACGTATAAAATAATGCATATTATGTCTAGAATTGCTGTAAATAAATTAAACCGGGCTAATTTTTCTTTTTCGCTTTTCTGCGTTGCTGCAGATAAGATAAAAATTACCATGATGATCGCCAACATTCGTAACGGATAGGCACATCAAGAAGAAGCAGAATTTTTCTATGCACACCAGGTAAAATGTCACTGAACAGCACTGGTTCCGTTCAAAACATGGCTGATTCCACGATTCGTAGACTTAGTACGGTTGCCTCTTCCGACTAACCAATGAACATTAAGCCCAAAATTACGTCACGAGAGTACAGTAATTTGAATTATAACATTGTTAATCGGCGTTTTCATGTCTTTGATGTATAGAAAATAGTAAAGATAGTTATGAAATAAAGATGTTTAGTGGATTATAATAAATCTTCTTCTTCTTAGAGTGCCGTCTACCTACGGAGGTTGGCAATCATAATGGCTATTTTTATTTTAGAACTTGCTGCTCTAAACAAATCAATCGATCTACATTGATACCAATCACGTAGATTCTTAAACCATGAGTTCTGGCTTCGGAAAACAGATATTCTTCATTGAATCTTTCCCTGTATTATCAGTCTCAGAATTTCATATTTTGGTCCCCTCATCACGTGGCCTAGGTATTCCAGTTTTCTGGTTTGTAAAGTGGTGATTAGTTCTGTTTCTTTACCAACCCTCTCCAGTACTTATTTATATGTAATTCTATCAGTCCATGATATTTTCAATACTCTGCGGTATAACCAGAGTTCAAAGGCCTCGACTCTTTTTAAATTACATTTTTTTAATGTCCAAGTCTCAGTTCCATATAATATTGAAAATATATAACGGCGAATGATACGTAGTCTGATCTCCAAATTTAGATTTTTGCACGTTAGGAGTGGCTTCATTCGTATAAATGCTGATCTGGCAATCTCTATTCGCCTATTTATTTCTACAGTATGATCATTGGTTTCATTGATCAAAGTTCCCAAATACTGATATTTTTCTACTTGTTCTATCACGTTACCATTGATTGTCAATAGGTGATGTATATTTTGTGATCTTTTTGTAATCAGCATGTACTTCGTTTTTTAGTGTTTATAGTAATTCCCATCTCAGCACTATTCATACTCAAGCTTTCGATAATATGTTGTAGATCCTCTATACTCGTTGCTATGATCACAGTGACGTCTGCATATCATAAGTTGTTAATTAATTTTCCGTTAACGGTGACTTCGGCTTCGATATTATTGAGCGTGTTTTGGAAAATTTCTTCAGAATATAAGTTAAACAAAAGAGGTGATAAAACACATCCCTGTCTAAGTCCTCTACAGATCCTCATTTCTTCTGAGTGTTGCCCATTAATTAGAAACTACGTTACTTTGGTTCCAATATAATGTTTATGATTTTACTGTCAATGCGCTTGTTCATAAGTATTGATATTAGTTTTTTATGTCTTACATAATCTACTTACAACTAAATAAAGCTTTTTCGTAGTCAACGAAGTACATGTGTAGATCAACGTTTACATTCCTACATCGCTGAATCAATATTTTGATGGCAAATAGTCCTTCTCGAGTACCCATTCCATTTCGGAACCCGAACTGAGTTTCGCTAATATCCTCCTCTAACCTTTCGTATATTCTCTTTTGTACTATTTTTAGCAGAACTTTTAAAGTATGATTTATGAGGCTCAGTGTTCGATAATCAGAGCACTCTTTTGCTGTTTTTTTAGGGATGGTTATAAATACTGATTTTAGCGTCTCTTGTGGTATTATTCCCGTATCGTACACCGTGTTGAATAAATTTGCCAATACTTCCAAGTTATCCTTTTCCACTAGTTTTAACAGTTCTACTGGTATTTCATCTAATCCAGCTATCTTATTGTCTTTAGAGTTTAATAATAAAGTTCTAGATTTACATAAATCTAGGATTTTAATCTCCATTTTACACTAAAAATTTGTCGCATATACTGAATTATCCATACTAGGTTAACTATTGAATGAATTACCGGCCCTTAGAGGTCAGCTAGGATTTTCCGAGTTAGAATTACTTGTATAACATAATGTAAGAATTTAAATAATAGATAATAAATTTTACTTGGTAAAAAACGTAACTAGTTTATTGTATTTCCAATAGATATAAATATACACTACATAATTATTTTTTAATTTTTTTTTAAATATTTTTCTAATAAGTCTTCAATGATAGCTGTTTTTGTTTTCATTGCTCTTTTATCTCTTCTTGCTGTAGGTTTACATTTTGTTTGTTTTTAAATATTTAAGATTTTAAGTTTTTACTCGGAATTGCTATAAAATATTGATGATAATAAACAGAATTACATTAAGTCAACAACACTTAGCTTCTATCCTTTAATTTTAACTTAGGCCTAGTTCCCATTATTCGAGCATACATGTTATCCACAAAATCATCCTTGAAATTTTTACTACATACTCTTGCAGTTTTTATATTTATTTTATCTTTTCTGCAAAACCGCATAACCTATATTTTTTAAAATTTTGTATTTTTGGGAAACGTGAAAAATGCTATTTCTTGATCAGAATTGGCAGACTTCTTGTTTTTATAAAAATTATTTTTACAAAGTAGCCACACTACAACCTGTGCCTAGCATTCCAAAATGTCATTAACATTATGTTATTACGTTAATAGACAATGGAATTTTAAAGTTAAAACCTACCTTATAACAAGATATTCTTATGTAAGGTACTCTACAATAGGTACCATGTACAACTACAACCCTAGTAACACATGACGTCCTATGGAGTCCATTATACGTCCAGTTTTGATCCGGAAGTCCCTGGACGTAAAATGGACGTACTATGGACGTACGAAGTGGGACGTACTTTGGGTGGACTAAATATGGACGTTCTCTGGACGTCACATCTGTCATAATATAGTATATTTGGTTGCCTATGCACATGGCTCACTTAAATATATTTATTAATAAAATAAAATAAAAAAACTTTTTAAGCTTATTTTTATGCTAAATTCTTAAAAATACCCTCATATAATTATTTTTTTTATAATATTCGCTGCATAATACTACTATGCTAATTTCTCCTATATCTATTATTATCTCAATATATATATATAATATATATATATATATATATATATATATATATATATATATATATATATATATATATATATATATTTGTTTTTTACTATTAGCTGAATTTTTAATTTAATAAGGTTTATACATAATTTGTTACAATTTAACATTACACGATTTTTATTTTCATTCTGCTATTTAATGCTTTAGCCATCAATTTTAGGTCTGTTTATATCAGCTACCAGATTTACATCATTAGTATATCACAGATAATTCTGGTAATGTACATTATTATTAGTACATGTAATCAATGCGTTCCAAATCCTTTTTCCTTACTATGTCTTTTTGAACACATTTTTAATAATTGATTGAATAGTTTTGAAGATCTGGTTTCACTCATGTTGAACTACATTTAATATTATTATTTCACTGAATATTTTTCCTCAAAAATCCCTTTTTGATTATTTACTATTAATGATAAAGATCATGGTTCACTACCGGGTGTTTTCATAGTCGGGGAGTATGATATCTTATTTCAAGCGATCCTGATTCATTTTCGTTCACTACGCTGATCACGTGGAGAAGACAGAAAAAAATATGGCTTAGATATGGGCCTAGGAAGAAGATTTAGCTAGGTTTACAGGTCGGCCTTTCAATCTCTTATTTAGATTTACTGAATAAAATTGTATTTCTTTGTTATGTGTGTATTTAAATTCCATAACTCCTGGATGGTTTTGAGTAAATTTCATTTGTTTTATTTTAACCATTCTACTTTTTGTTCATCTGAGTCTTTTTTGCGGTTTACCAGATTTTGTTTTAATGCATCCATACTCTTGAAATCCTCTTTTTTCATGCATACTACTTCAAATTTGTTCTTTTTAACTCTTGAGTTTGAAATTATGTTATGCCATTGTGTAGGCACATAAATTTCAGGATGATATTTCAACTTTTTTTCTATATCACCAAAATCGCTATCGTTTTGTAGATATGAATGTCCTGGCTCAGCAAACTTATGAACTACTTCCTTTATGTTTAAAGTAGGGGACTGCACTATGTACATTCATAACGCGGCAATATTAATGTTGCGGTTTTGGCCGCCACATGAGTCAGACCATGCAATCAATATGTCCTTATGATCATGGGTATTTATGAATTTTAAAATACATGATCCTATTTCCTGGGAACCTCGTGAGGCAGTGCTCTCATCCCAAACATGCATTGTCCCGACATTATTTTCAAAATTATGTATACCAAGATTGTAGCATGAAAGCTGCCTCTTATAGTAAACAACTCCTGTGGTTAGTTTAGGAAGAAGCATTAGTTTCTGAAGATCAAAACTAATTACTGTAGCTTTCCCTTCTTTACTAATCTTAACGTTTTCATTTATTTCTGAGCGAGCTAACTGTACTTTTCTGTGGTGTAGTTCCTGGTTTAGTTTCTTAGTCTTTAACATTGCTTCATCTTTGTTTTCCTCAGCTGCCTTTATTTCAATGTTCAACCTGTCACATGTTTGACAGGTATCTTTTCGTGGAGATTTAAAACTAAGATTAAAATCACGTCTGAACACTTTTTCATAAAGCGATTGGCTTGGAACTTTGTCAACATTTCTCTCTCTTAAACTATCAACATAGAGTCTGTACATTAATGACAAATTTAAATTACAATTCAAGTATTTTTTTTGGGATTGAGTTATACAGTAATGACTTACTATGGTAGGGAAACTTTGTATATGATTTTTTATTTACTCCATTGTGGACGGTGAAGATTTGTTATGAGGCACTTTTTTCCCTCTAAGATCACTTAAATTTCCACTTTTTTTCTTAAGCAAAGCACGATGTACTCTACTACTATTGATTTGTAAAATTCCCATAAACATTTTTTTGCATACTTTAATATCTCCGTTTTCAGAAGGGATATAAAATTCACGATTGCCTGTTTTTTTTTGAAATATCACTGTTCTTACGACGTCTTATTATCGTTCTACATTTTACAGCACCACTTATTATGCTTGTTTGAGTTTCCCAAGACTGTGACTCGTTATAAAACAAATTAAAAAAACTTTCTTTTTGCTGTGCTGTAAGCTTATTTTGGCAGTTTATTTTGCAATTGCAGAAATAGTCATTAAAAGATTTAGAGTGTATGACAGTACCTGAAGTATTGATATATTCTTTACCAGCTGCCCTTTTTTGCTTGCGAATATTTTTTTCCACTTCTTAGGATCAGATTTTCTCTTCTTGTCTTGAGGTTCTTCCTGCCCTCTGGTATTTTTTTCATCTGTAAAAACACAAAATTATTAATATTTTATATAAGTAAATATTTTACATTACTTTTTTATGTTATAACATAAAAATACTTTGAAACACACATTCACTATGCATAAGACAGACAATTTACGTTCTCTTTTGCCAAAGTGAACTATGTGATTTTAATTTTTTTTTTACAATTTCAATATAAATGAGTGGAATATATTGCTTCATTCTTATATAGATAGGTAAATACTATGTTCTTAGGTTGGTATAACTGCTCATATTTCACTAGCACTCCCAGTGGACACTGCAAGAAATAAATTTGCACATGGTTCACTTTGGCAAAAGAAACGTTCCAAAACATAACCAAACTTTGATAATGAAGTTTTATGGCAATAAATATTATTATCTTACCTGATTCTGTAATATCCGAATCAGAACTTGGATGGTAATCGTCTGAAGACCCATTACTGAAATCAGCGTGTTCATCTTCACTAGAATTTCTATCAACAACGGGAAGCCATCTTGGACTGGATGATGGTTCATTGTGGCATATGACTACCAGTACTACCACCCTTTTGCTAAATAGAATTTACTAATTTGCAGCTGATGTTTTCTGTTATTCACATAGTTCGTTTTGGCATAAGTTTAGAACAAAAGTTTGCCTCATATTGGAAATGAAAAAGTTAAAACAAATAAAATGCACATAGTTCACTCTGGCATGAGACCATCCACATGATAGCAATATAGTTGTTACCTATATAAAGATACAGTAGTTGTATGTTAGTAAAATATTAATGCAGGTTTCTTTTCTACTCTCCCGTTGAAGTCACCGTAACGATCTTGACCATGAGACACTGCGAATATGCTCGTGTGAATTGTTTAGGTTGTTCATTTATACATTATTAGCTTTTTTTAGATTTTGGTTAGTTTTAAATTTTTATTCTATGTAGTTTTATGGATTTGAATTAATATTTAAATTCTTGAAACTTCACGGGAGAACGAGACATAACGAGATACAAATAAAAGAAATTGACCAATGGAAATTACTTGAAGCTATAATTTAATTTTTTTTTATTGGCGCAACTAAAATTCTAAAGAATAGTGTAAGTCTAAACTTAAAATCTTGAAATTCACTTTTGGGAAACTCATTTAAGAGCAGTAATTTCGATAGTGAACTATCGAAAATAACTATGGTAAGAGCTATAAAGAAAAAAATAAGAACTATAGTACATAATATTCAGAACAGTAGTTTAATAATAGGAGAACAATAGTATTTAGAACAAACAACAACTTAAGCAAATATATTAAGAACAACAAGAGCAAAAAGACAAACACAATTTTAATAAAAGGATAGCAGAACACAAAGGGCTGTCAAAAAAAGGAAAAAACAGATTATACTTACGCACTTGACATTCTAGACCATAATAAGTATTTTTTTTACTCTCTTACTAATAAATTGTATATTACCTACTATTTGGATGCTAAGTAAATACATCAAAACAGATACTGACACGTAATAACTATAACGTAATAAAAAAAATTACGCTTCAGTTCTATAAAAATGTGTAATATCACATAAGTCTTGTTAGTCAGTTGGTCGAGTTACCATGGAAACGAATTAACAGACGTTATTTTGACAGATTTAAAATGATTAATCTGTCAGTGTAAATATAGTGGTAACTATGATACAGATATATAAGATGAGTTCATCGCTTAGTGAAGATGAATTTAGTAGCACACCACCCAATATTATGCAGTTAGCTGCGAAAATTACCGAGAACCTATTGCCAGAAAAATCTAGAGGAAGATATGAAAAGGTATATCAGCAATTTATGGATTGGCGTACAACAAATAATGTACATTCATGTTCTGAAAACGTACTCTTGGCTTATTCTGGAGAAATCGCTAAGAAATTTAAACCATCCTCATTATGGGCAATATATCATATGCTAAGAAGTGTTATAAATTTGAAAAATAATGTTAATTAAATATAAGGTTGAATGTTCGAATAATTAAACTTTGATAGTATACAAGGCAACTATCGAACACGGTGATTAATTAAATCTTGCCCAAGTACTTTCGATCAACAGATCATCTTCAGGGGCATCTGAAATAAGCCGAGAAACGTTTTTTTATAAGAAGGAAAATTAAATCACTTGGATAAAAACCCCAAGTTTATGGTTGAAAAAAGTTTTTATGTGATAAACGTTTATAGACTTACTTCGTCAGTTGTGGCCTATCCGACATGAGTAGAATGTCATACCTGTAAATTTGGACATAACAATACAATACACAAAGACAAACAAACACTTTAAAATTTTTAAAAAGGAGAAGCTACATGTTATATAGAAGCCGGAGACAGAATGGACTCCCGGTCTAGCGGAAATTTTCAGATGACATGTGACAAATGACAGCTTGTAAAGGACAGTTATGTGATCAGCACCTTTCAAAATTCTATGAAACTAAGTATTGACCAAAGGTCCAACTGACACCACTATAGAAAATCAACTAATGACATAAAATTAGTATATTTTTATGTAGATTGAATAATCCAAATCTCACACTCAAACCTGTCTATAATAATTAGGATGTTAGTTTGAGAGCGATTGAAGTTGACATAAAGTATGAATGTAAGAAAAGACCAAACAATATATTAGACAGTGGATGGTTGACTACAATAAAATGGTCCACCAAGCGCTATCAGTACTGTAAAAAAGAAAAATCTGAATATGCAGTTAAATTACTAAAAGTTAAAATCAAAATTGAAAGCAAAATCTATAAATGGGTTATAATCCAAGTAGTTCAGTTGAATCCACAGTCAATGGAAGAACTTTAAAATTAATATTAAAATGCTCAGTGCATGAAGTCTAAACAGTCGAGCTGGGTCTTCTACGAGGTGAAGCTGTAATAAAGTTTTTAAATAAATGTAACTGTTGAAAGCAGCCATTTTATGTTGAGTTGGGTGACTAGACGTTCCATGTATAACGTGATGTGTTTGGGTGGGTTTTCTATAAATGTTGATGTGATGATTGTGATGCCTCTTATGTAGGTAGAACCATCAGAAAGTTATTGACTAGAGTCTCTGAACATTTGAAAAGACCAAATTCTTCAAGTTTTGGTCAATACTTAGTATCCAGCAACCATAATTCTAACCTGGTTCATCTATCTTACATAACATTAGTAAAAAAAAAACTATCTTGAGTTGGATTTATTGGAAGATTTGGAGATTACAAGGGAAACAAATGAAAACTCTCACTCTCTTAATACTCAAATTAATTTAAATTGTACTAAATTTAATTCTATATTTAAAAACTTTATTACAGCTTCACCTCGTAGAAGACCCAGCTCCACTGTTTAGACTTCATGCACTGAGCATTTCAATATTAATTTTAAAGTTCTTCCATTGACTGTGGATTCAACTGAACTATACTTGGATTATAACCCATTTATATATTTTGCTTTCAATTTTGATTTTAACTTTTAGTAATTTAACAGCATATTCAGATTTTTCTTTTTTACAGTACTGATAGCGCTTGGTGGACCATTTTATTGTAGTCAACCATCCACTGTCTAATATATTGTTTAGTCTTTTCTTACATTCATACTTTATGTCAACTTCAATCGCTCTCAAACTAACATCCTAATTATTATAGACAGGTTTGAGTGTGAGATTTGGATTATTCAATCTACATAAAAATATACTAATTTTATATTTCATCAGTTAATTTTCTATAGTGGTGTCAGTTGGACCTTTGGTCAATACTTAGTTTCATAGAATTTTGAAAGGTGCAGATCACATAACTGCCCTTTACAAGCTGTCATTTGTCACATGTCATCTGAATATTTCCGCCAGACCGGGAGTCCATTCTGTCTCCGGCTTCTATATAACATGTAGCTTCTCCTTTTTAAAAATTTTAAAGTGTTTGTTTGTCTTTGTGTATTGTATTGTTATGTCCAAATTTACATGTATGACATTCTACTCATGTCGGATAGGCCACAACTGACGAAGTAAGTTTATAAACGTTTATCACATAAAAACTTTTTTCGACCATAAACTTGGAGTTTTTTATTCAAGTGAATTAATTTTCCTTCTCATAAAAAAACGTTTCTTGGCTTATTTCAGATGTCCCTGAAGATGATCTATTGTTCGAAAGTACTTGGGTAAGATTTAATTAATCACTATGTTCGATAGTTGCCTTGTATACTATCAAAGTTTAATAATGTTAATATTGAAAATTACCCGAAATTACGAGCTTATCTAAAAAGTCAATCAGGTTTTAAAAACAAAAAATTAAAAATTTTACAACTTAGAATATATATATATATATATATATATATATATATATATATATATATACATAATATGGTTGCTGACTGCAACCCTAATAAACCATCTTGTTTATATATATAAACACTTAGAAGAAATGAGAATCTGTAGAGGAGTTAGACAGGGATATGTTTTATCGCCACTTTTGTTTAACTTATATTCTGAAGAAATTTTCCAAAACACGCTCAATAATATCGAAGGAATTAACAACTTAAGATATGCAGACGACACTGTGATTATAGCAACGAGTATAGAGGATCTACAACATCTTATCGAAAGCTTGAGTATGTATAGTGCTGAGGTGGGAATTACTATAAACGCTAAAAAAAACGAAGTACATGCTAATTACAAAAAAACCACAAAATTTACATCAATTATTGACAATCAAGGTAACGTGATAGAATAAGTAGAAAAATATCAGTACTTAAGAACTTTGATCACTGAAACCAATGATCGTACTGTAGAAATACACAGGCGAATAGAGATGGCCAGATCAGCATTTATACGAATGAAGCCACTCCTAACGTGCAAAATTCTAAATTTGGAGATCAGACTACGTACCATTCGCTGTTATATATTTTCAATATTATTATATGGAGCTGAGACTTGGATATTAAAAAAATGTAATTTAAAAAGAATCGAGGCCTTCAAACTCTGGTTGTACCGCAGAGTATTAAAAATATCATGGACTGGTAGAATTACAAATAAAGAAGTACTGGAGAGGGTTGGTAAAGAAACAGAACTAATCACCACTATACAAACCAGAAAACTGGAATACCTAGGCCACGTGATGAGTGGACCAAAATATGAAATTTTGAGACTCATAAGACAGGGAAATATTTAAAGAGGATCTGTTGGCCGAAGGCAGAACTGATGGTTAAATAATCTACGTGATTGGTATCAATGCAGATCGATTGATTTGTTTAGAGCAGCAAGTTCTAAAATAAAAATAGCCATTATGATTGCCAACCTTCGTAGGGAGACGGCACTCTAAGAAGAAGGATCTTTCAATATGGAATATGTTATATCCATTTCCACCTTCCATTTCATCTTCATCTTCTTTATTTTCTGCTTTTACTTCAGAATTTTTTGTTAGGGTACGAACTGGTTAACTGTCCGAATATGGAACGGGTCCAATTGCAGATGGGATATTAGGGTGTACTACTGTTTCTTTTTGTTTTTAATGGCAATTCTGCCTTTACGGATGGTGTAAAACATAAATAGCAGTCATTTGTATGATTTGTTGGCTCTCGCCAAACGATAGGTACAGCAAAAGCCAAAGATCGTTTTTTTTTATTTTTTAGCTATTCTCTTAATGAAACTGAACACGTGTTACAGCATATATGTGGACCCATGGTTTATCACGGTCTCCAATTTTTATACCAAAATAATGCTGATCAGCCGTTTTCACCGTTGGTGTTATGTTGCGTTTCTATGAGAAAAATGTTATGTCACCACAAATATAACAAAAAGTGTTCACTGAATTTACACATTTCTGTGACATTTATAATTTTTAAAACTTTAGCTTTTATAAACATTCAAAATCTAATAATGTACACTAATTACACAATAAATAATAGCAAACACCAAAACACGCTTCACTTTTTAACATAACCTTAAAACAAAATTAATAACAAGAGATTAATTGCCACCTTGAATTCCATCTTCTGATTGGACGACTGGATGACATTTTTGACACCAGTTATTGAGGTTGGGTATTCAGCATTTTTGTCTTTTGTTCAAAGATATCTTACATAATAATATCTCTGGTTTTGTTTATTGTTGTTATTGTGTGTTGTGAACCTCGTGTTAAAAATATTTACTTAATACTTCATTTTGGTTTATATTATGTTTCATTTGTAAGAAACCTTATTTAACAATATGTGAGATAAACAATTTCCATATTTTACATACTGACCCCTACCAGACACATAACTACTTATCCACTTAAGTATTTTACCTTCATATCCATAGCCTTGTAATTTAGCAATAAGCAGATCATGGTTAACTCTGTCGAAGACTTTAGAGAAGTCTGTGTAGATAGCATCAACCGGAGACCCTTCGATTGATTGATGTTCAATTGAATTAACAAAAAAATTATTAGGCAGTATAAGTTTGTGAATGTAGACTTACCTTTAGAAAAGCCATGTTGTTAACATGAATTTTATAATACCTATATAGTGATATATAGGTTTATAATATAATATAATTAAGTGATATAATTTTACAATCAATATATTTATATAATGATAACATGTAATAAATAAATATAAAAATAATTTTAATATAAACATAATTTATTGTTTCATCATATTATAAATATTATAATATATCAGGTTTAACCTAAAACACTTAAATAAAATATTCTACATTACTGAAATAAAGAGTGTTTAATTACAAATATACACAAATACATAATCTTATTGTTTTGCTTATTTAACATGAATGTCTTTAATCCCCTAGATTTTTATTTTTGGGGACATATGAAGACCCTTGTGTATGTTCAATAAATTAATCGCTGACAAGAATTATGGCACAAAAGAAAGAGGGAATACCGCAAATTTTATTAGAAATCAACCAAACATAATTCTGAAGGTTAGGAGGAAATTTTTCTGAAATAATTCAAAAATGTATTAAAATCATGGACGATTTATGCGTCCTTGATTGAAATGAAAGGAGGCGACTTTGACAATGTATTAAATTTATTTTTTCCATAGCTAATGTTAAAGTGTTGCTATAACAACTGTTTCGAGTAGATAAGTATCACTTTAACCGCAAGGGTAGATAAAGTGACACTTTAACAGCAAGAGTAGATAAAATGTTTTAACTTTTTTTTATTCACTAAAATTTAAATTAAATTCAAACACATTAAGGATTAAAAACAACTGAAATTTGACAATTATCATTATTAGAAATATCTATTTTTGGAGCATCACAACTTGTACTCGTTTGTTTAAACATTTGATTCGAGGTACTGGATTGATTTTCTGTAACATTTGTTTGACATTTGTTGACAGAGTAATTCATATCCCTAGCAACGGAGCAACAACACGATTTTTGTGCTAAAAATTACAGTTTTCTTTAAAATTCTATTTTCCACTTGAACTTAAAGTCTTGCTATAGAAAAAAAAATGTTGTATTGCACACAACGATAAAATCGCATTATCTTCTTGAGCATAATTAGCGTCTTGACTGACGTCTCGACGCTAAAAAACGCTCTCGAAGATAAAGTACAATTTTATCATCTTTTACAATAAATAACTATTATTGTTACAGTAGTCTAAATAAATATTTTTTCAATGGTATTGTTTGTTGTAGCCAATCATTTTATTAACAAGCTCGAGATCAGAAAACTCGATTATTACGACAGCAGCTTAGATTGTGAGGGAAAAAAAAAGGAATTATTTAAAATCCGTATAGAGAATACGAAGATATATTGTTGCAAACTGTGTTTTTTATTTTAATCATAACATATATTTAATTTGATTGATATTTCGCAATTAAGGTATCATTTTATAATCAATATATTTATATATATTGGTCAATAAAAAAAACATAAAACCTGTATGTTACAATTAATTGCAAAAAGGTCAAAAGAAACAAATTTAAAATATATTACAATGTGGCCCAAAAGTTTTTAAAACCCTTAGAAAATACTTAGACATATTATTGCTATAAAGTTTGTGTTATAAAATTGTTATATAAAAATGTTTATAATTTAATAAGCATTATACCATATATGTTACAATCAATTACAAATTCAAAAATTAAACCTAACCTAAAACATACTACAATGGAAACCTACAAATACACCTAAAAGATACTTCTACAAAGAGCAAGATTTATAACACAGACATTACAACTTTGAGTTGTATAGAAGCTTTGGGGAGCCTGACATAAATTTCATTAATATAGCAAGGCTTACACGGATAGAGCATTTAATCAGGCAAAAGGTAGGTGTAACAGTCAGACAGGTTTTTGACAAAAAAAAAAGGCTGATATGACAATGAACCAGAGGAAGACCAAGATTTAGGTATCGAGACAACCTAGAGGATAATTTAAAATCTATTGGAATCTATTGGACGAAATATTTCTGTAAATAATAAATTTCTACTGTATCTCCTAAATAAGAGCTAATTGGTGTTTTTTTATTAAATCTTTTGATTTTTGCAGTTCAAAATACATAAGAAATAATTAAGTCCGGAGCATCGCCGTTGGACAGTAATTATACGGAAAAAAATTCTTTTTATTAAGTATGCATGGCCAAAGATTCAACAATGTCTTGTAAAGAAATTTTAGCTATTGTTGCTTTTAAAAAACAATCAAATATAGTTATTTAAAAAAATCCTCTACTAATATCTAAACAAATAAAAACCCAAATGAGTTTCGTTTTAATAGCAATGGAATTACTAAGGTACTGATTACTAGAATTTTAAAAAGTGTAAAAACTCTACGCCTTAAGTGCTGTAAAACTTAAGACCCTATAAACCGATAAAACATTAATACAATGAACAAGGTAGTACCCCCAAGCGTCTAGTAAAAAGAAAAATATTCTTCGGAGTCTGACATAACAAATATTTTACAAATAGCATGAAAAATTTACTTGTTAATTTTGATTGTCGAAGTCAAATTTTATGGAACTTTTTACTTAGATTTTAGTACCTCCCATTAACTTAAAACAATATAACATTATATATAAATATGTGATTTCTTTAAACCTGTTAGGGTTTTGACCATATTCTTTGCTTTCATATGCGAATACCAAGTGTTGCAGAGTTTTTCTACAATTTAAAGAATTTAATGTGGAAGATTCTTTTATTATATATTATAAGTTGCGTGAAAGTGGAATACTAAAAATAAATAAATATTGTCTTAGATAATAACACGTTATTACACTATTAAGTAAATGAACTCGAAAATTGTTCAGTACTAGAAGCCTGTTAATGATCTGACTATAAAATTGTATTTCAATAACTGATCAATAGGATTCGTGATGAAGATAACGTATAGTTATATTTTTGGTTTTATTACTGTGTTTCGTAATATTAATATATAGAAGGTAACGAGAATCAAAACCAATAAAATCAATAAACTAACAACTTTATCAGATGAACAACAAGAATTCAGATCTGGAAGATCCTGCGTAGACGCCATATTTTTACTAAGACAAATCACAGAAAAGACCATAGAGTACAATAAACTAGCATATCTATGTTTTATAAACCTGACAAAGGATTTCGATCACATCCAAGTCCAAGACGTCTTACACCTACATATAAAAGAAACATACCAATAAATATTATACAAACCATCGAAACATCTACTTACATAATCGAATACAGACAAAAATTAATGGAAAACTAACACAGTGTATACCAATACAAAGCGGAGTCAGACAGGGTGACCCGTTAGACCCACTTCTTTTTAATATAATAATGGACGAAATAATACAAGCAACACGTAAAGGTCATGGTTACAGACTAGGGAACAAAGAAATCCAAATATTATGCTATGAAGACGACGCCGCATTATTCACCGAGACAGAAGACGAGCTTCAAAGATTAACACATATTTTCCATATAACAGCCAAGAAATACAACATGATAATATCAGCAAAAAAAACCAAATGTATGACATTTGTAAATACCCACTACGATGTAAAATCAAAATTGATGGAAAAATAATAAAGCAGGAAGCAATGTATAGATATCTGAGAATAGATGTAACTAGTTACGGATATTTTAAAAAAGAAAAACGACAACAAAGCTTAAAAGCAAGTGAAGCGGTGGCATCTCTTAATGACATAATCTGCAAGAACAAATACCTAAGACAAGACACAAAAACAAAAATCTATAAAGCCGCAATTAGACCTATACTAACATACACGGCGGAGACAAGACCTGACATATCTAAAATGAGCAGACTACTAGAAACAAAAGAGATGAAAATAGTCCGAAAAATATCAGGGAAAAGTTTATTGTATAAGGAGAGAAGCGAAAACATAAGAAGAGTATGCAATAATCTTATTCTTAGGGTGCCTGTCCGTTGCGAACGTTGGCAATCATTGTGGCTATGATGACTTTGTTGGTTGCTATACTGAATAGCTGTGTTTAGATCTTTTTATACCATGCTCTTAGGTTATCAAGCCAGGATATTTTTCTTCATCCTGGAGCCTTTTTTCCTTCAATTTTACCTTGCAAAATGCACTACAGTAGCTCGTATCTGCCTTGATTTCTTATTATATACTTCCACGTTTCTGCTCCGTACAGAAGCACTGAGTACACGTAACATTTAAGGAGCCCTATTTTTGTTTCTAGAGTGAGGTCATGGCTCTTGAACACAGAGTTCATAGTCAAGAAAACTTTTTGCCTTTTCGATACGACATTTAATCTCTTTGATATTGTCCCACGACTCATTGACTATATTTCCCAAGTAGTTGTACTGTGAGACACGTTCAATTCTCATTTAGTTCACATACATATTTGCTACAGTTTTGTTTTCCTTGATGATGATCATTAGCTTGGTTTTGTTGGTGTTTATATCCAGTCCATATGTTCTACTTGGTTCCGTTATTTTGTTCATTAAGTTTTGCAGCGCTTCTATGATATTGAAAAACACTATTATATCATCTACATACCGCAGGTTATTAAGATTTACTCCATTTATTGAGATGCCTTTATCAAAATCTTTTAGAACCTCTTCAAAAATGTGCTCCGAGTACAGATTGAATATCAGTGGTGAAATTATGTACCCCTGTCTCACTCCCCTCTTAAACTAAAAAAAAAAAATTTAAAAACGAAAAGAAAAATTAAACCCTAGAAATTAAAAGAAGGACACAATTGTCATGGGCTGCTTTTGGTAAGCTGAGCTTCATTTTAAAAGACAGAAAAATCCCAATACACTTAAAACGAAAAACTTATGATACCTGTATACTACCAGTTGCAACTTATGGATTGGAAACTGTGGCAATAACAAGAAAAATGGCAGAACAATTAAGAGTAACTTAATGGGGCATGGAGAGGGCCATGTTAAATATAAGCCTCAGAGACAAAATTCGTAACACCGAAATACGTCGAAGAACTAAAGTAACCAACATCATGGGAAAAATAGCGACATTGAGATGGCAATGGGTAGCACATGTAGCAAGACAAGACACCAACAGATGGTCTTATAAAGTGACATTCTGAAGACCTCGAGAAACAAAAAGAAGCATGGGAAGACTTAAAAAGAGATGGATAGAACAGCTATAGCTAGAAAGCAGTGGACGAGAATTGCAAAAGATCGGGAAGCGTGGAAGCAATTATCTATGTCCAACAATGGATAAATTAAGGCTGAAAAAGAAGAAAGTGTTAAATTACATTTACTAAAAAACTAACCTACTAACCCCTTCTTCTTGGTTTTCTTCTTCTAAAGATACCTATCTTCTAGCGAAATTATTCTATTCTATTTTATTCTGTTCACAACAGCTACAAATAGTTTAGTTGGCATTAGACAGAGTCCAATAAGGTAATTTTTTGCTCTTTATAACTTTAATATTATTTTTGTCTTTTATCAGCCTCTGGAGAATAGTTATGTTAGTTGTGTGGTGTATATATGAGATCTTTAACATACGTCGATAGCACCACATTTCAAATGATTCCATTTTGTGGCATTGTTTAGCATTCCACTCCAAAAGGAGAACACTAAAGACGTAATATTTAAGAATTGTTATGCGTATATTGACACTTAAAGATAATTTGCAGAAAATCTTCGTAAGACCGTTACAACTGCTGGTTTATTTCGTAGCTATAATCCTAGGTATCCTTAATATTGCAGCTCAGATGGCATATTTTTTTCACTCTTTCTAAAGATGTATCTAAAGATGTATAATCCCAGGTATCCTTAATATTGCAGCTCCGATAGCATATTTTTTCACTCTTTCTAAAGATGTATCGTTTATTGTAATTTTGGTGTTTATGTGGGTGTTCATACCAATGATCCTTATTCTCATCATCATTTTGGCTTTACAACCCTGTGTGGGTCCTAGCCTCCCCAAGAATTCTCTTCCAGTCGTCCCTATCCATCGCCTTCCTCCGCCAAGCACGTATTTTCATATTTCTCATATCTTGGTCTATGTTATCTCGGAATCTTATTCTGGGTCTTCCTCTTCTTCTTTGACCAATAGGTCTACCAAGGAGCGTTTTTCTAGCTGGGTCGGTTTGCTTCATCCGCATTACATAGCCTACCCACCTCTGACGTCCTATCTTAATGTGTTTTACGATATGGTAAATATTATCTTGGGTAGTAAATAATATTGTTGTAACTAGTTGCCCATTTATTAATCACTGCTTTGTACAATATTTCACTATTATAAACTTAACTATATCAGTACTTAATTGACGATGACGATAGATGATGCCTTACTGGCCATAGTGTCGGTATAATAATTAAGATCCCCGAGCATGATTGGTGTTGCTTTTAATAGTCTCGGCCTTGCTGGCTCAGCCCTCTTGTTACTATTCGTGTCAAGTGTATTCCCTGACCTACACCACAAGTAAGTCGTGCAATTTTACTAGAGCGCTGACTGGCCGTTTTAATTAGAGTATGTTATATATGGATGTCCTCGATTTAAATTACCAAATGTTTACATAAACAAAATGTTACACGAGTATGAATTATAATATTATTTTATCTGTAATTCTGATATTTAAGGGTTGATATTACACCATCCCCTTTTGGGAAAAAAAAATTTCTCTTTTACAGCTGTCTTATTCCTCTCTCTCCTTCCCTTCGGAAGAAGAGAAATTTTTCAACCTCAAGTAAGTACTGTTTACCTATGCTACTGTGTACATATATACATTATCTTAACTCTAAAACATATGTGGTAAAATAGTTTATTCATTTGTCCTTTCACTTTTCCCGCGATATCATTAATATTGTCTCATAAAATCTGCGCGTTCACTTGTGTCTACTGATTGTAAGCGTATAATCTATTTTTATGCACCTCCCTAATCTTTCCCTTATCTAGCCTAATTTTACAGTTAACATTATTTAATTCTGTTATGACAAAAGGACCTGCATAAAGACTATCAAACTTATTATTTTCTTCTCTTTTGAGCAGGACTAGATCTCCTATTTTAAAATGTTAAGGTGCTGCAGTTAGTTTGCTTGCATCTTGTCTTTCCTTTTTGTGTTTTAGTAAGAACGTTTTAGCTCTGTCGTGTGCGATTTGTAGTTTATATCGGAGCTCATTGTAATAGGCATCTATGTTATAGCATGGTTGAATTTCCTGTGTGACATCTTCTAGTAAATTTGCCTTTCGCCCATACAACAATTCAAAAGGTGTGTAACCGTGATATGCATTAGGGGTAGTATTGTAACAGTATGTGAACATTCTGCAACACATATCCCAATTTTCTTTGTTGTCGTCTATGAATGATCTTACGTATTCATTTAGTGTCCTATGTAGCTTCTCACAACTCCCTATTGACTGAGGGTGGTATGCTGTTGAAAAATTGTGTGTGATCTTTAGCATTTTAGTTAATTCATTCATTACTTCATTTTTGTATTCCGTGCCTTGATCCGTTCTAATCTGTTTCATGAGTCCGTATGTAGGTATGAAATTATCAAAAATTCCACGAGCTATCGTCTCAGCTTCTTTATTAGCTACTGGGATACTTACTGCGTATTTCGTCAGTTCGCAAATCATCGTGATACAGTATCGATTGCCTTCACTACTTTTAGGGAATGGACCTATCGTGTCTATATACACTATGTCCCATGGTTTTGACGAAGTGTCCGATATCACAAATTCTTCGACATGTGATCTTTTTGGTTTATTAATTTGGCATTTATGGCACTGTTTAATATATTTACGTACGTCCTTTTCCATGTTCTTCCATCTAAATCTCGCTTTTAGTTTCTTTACAAGTCTATTATTTGCCACATGACCTCCAAACATCGGGTGATTATGGTATTCTTCTATTATTCTTAGTTTTTCTTGTTCGTCCTCTATGACTTCTGGTACTTCACATATGTATATTTCTACATTTTTCAATATCTTATTTCCTTCGTTTATGAATTCTTCAATTGTGCACGATTTAAAAATAATATTATTTAAATATATTTTTACTTCACTTATTGCATTCTCTACCGCTAGCTAATCAAGCTGTACCAACAATTGACCTAAATCAAAGTGATTAAATCCTGTGGTCATGCTCTTGCTGCATTTGATTTTGTTTTTGACCCGAATGCTCAGTCTTGGTGAGACTCGGTTTGCTCCAAAAGACAAAATTGGTAGTCTATGCGCCTCCATGTTGTTTAGTACCTTTCTTACTGTTTGCTTGTGGGTTTTATGTTGTGATATAATTTCCTCTTCTATCTCTCTGTGCTTTGCACTTTCGGCTTTCTTCTTTGATTGAGCTCTGGTTATAGCTAAAATATGTTTGTTGTCTATGTATAAGTCTTTCAACTGATTTGTTGATATTCTCGACAGACTGTCTGCGTAATTATTTTTCCCTGTTATATATTCTATCTCGAAATCGTATTCCTCTAAATCTAATTTGATTCTTGTGAGCTTTGAGGTAGGATCTCTCATTGAAAATAGGTGTGTTAGTGGTTTATGATCCGTTTTTATCAAAAATGTTGGTGCTCCGTATAAATAACATTTGAAATGGTTGATTCCCCAATGGATTGCAAGTAATTCTTTAATTATTATAGGTTTGTTAAGCTCTCCTTTGTTGAAGCTGCGCGATGCGTAAGCTATTGGTAAATCTGTTCCCTCGTAGTTCTGACTTAGAATTGCTGAGCAACTTGCATTTGATGCATCTGTTGTTAGTATGAATTTTTGTTGTTTGTTTGTTGAAGTCTGGGTATTTTAAAATAGGTGGTTTTATCAAAGATGATTTAAGTTTCTTAAATGATTCTTCACAATCTTGCGACCAAAAAAATTCTACTCCTTTTCTTGACAATCTGTTTATAGGTATGCATATCTCTGCAAAATTCGGAATAAAACGTCTATAGTAATTACAAAATGCTATGAATCTTTTGGCTTCTTCCGCATTCTTCGGTGTCGGGTAGTTCTCTATTGTCGAATATTTCGCTTTATCCGGCGATACTCCTTCCTGCGACAGATCATGTCCCAAATATGTGACTTCCTTTCTAAAAAAATGACATTTTGCTGGGTTTAGCTTCAAATTAAATTTCCGACATATCTCAAATGTCTTTTTTAAGTTGTCTAAATGATGCTTTTCTGTTATTCCTATTACTACTATGTCGTCCATATGCAGAAATGCTTTCTCCGGTGTTAAACCTGTAAATGCTATTGACATCATTCTCGAAAAGCTATTTGGGCTTATATTTAGTCCAAAAGGTAATCTGGTAAATTGAAATGCTCCTTTTTCCGTGCTAAAAGATGGGTATTTCCTTGATGACTGTTCTAGTGGTATCTGATGAAATCCTGACATTAAGTCTATTACTGAGAACCATTTTGCTCTACCTAGTTGGTCTAATATTGAGTCTATTCTTGGTAACGGAAATTTATCTGTGACTAATTTCTTGTTTAGCTGTCTGAAATCTATACATAGTCTCCATGCTTTGTTTCCATCTATAGCTTTTTTCGGTACTAGTACGACTGGACTGTTGTATTCTGATGTCGATGGCTCGACAATTCCTTAGTCTATTAATTGTTGTACTTGTCTATTCAATTCTTCTGTCTGCGAATGTGGTGTCCTATAATTCTTTATGTAAACTGGTGTGTATTCTTTTACTCTCAATTTTTGTTCATAAAAGTTGTTGCATGTTAGCATATCATGTCTTAATGCAAATATATCTGCAAAATCTTCGTATAACGATACTAATTTATCTCGAGTGTATTCCGGTATATCTAGCTTTAATGTTTCCCGTAGTTCTTTCTTCCTGTCCTTGCTGTCGTCGATTAATCTGTATACTGTAAACAATTTCATGTCTGATGTTTTGATTGTACCCGTCTCTATCGTAGCAGTTTCGTAAGTCGTATTTAAAATTTTGATATATGGGTTATTCCTTGATATTATCGCTCTCGCTATGAATATTCCTGTTAGTATCTCCTGTTGTTCCACTAGTCTATCTGCCTTTAACTTTTGAAAATATTGAACTGTTCTGTAAACTTCACATCTGGGTGGTATTATAATTGTGCTATCGTCTACAGTATCCAAAATATTTGTACTGATGTAATAGTTTCTATCATTTTTGATATGTATTTTTAAATTTGCGTAATCTAATATGCATTGATAATTTGTGATAAAATCTCTTCCAATTATTCCATCTGTTGGTATAGGAAAGTTGTTTTCTACCAATTGAAAGGTATGTCCAAAAAGATTGCCACATACGTCTAGCGTAGTTTCGATTTCTCCCATTGTTTGTAGTTCTCCTCGAGTTACTCCTTTTATTCTTGCTTTTGAGTTCGGTTTTACATATTCTCTCATAGAGTCTTGTGTACATTTAAGTATTGAAATATCTGCTCCTGTGTCTATAATAAATGTATTTACTTGTCCTAAGATTCCTGTTTTTATTCTTACAAAATTTGTAAGGTTTAAGTCGAAATTGTAGATAAAATATTCTGATTCTGTCATCTGTTCATCCGTCTTAGATGAGAGTTGTTTGTTCATAACCCCAACTGTGGGTTTTCTGATTCCTGCGGACTATCTTCTAGTTCTAATAATCGTATATGTCTGTTGAATCCTCTTGAATTTCCCCTCTGTGCTTGGTTATCAAATTTTCTGGACCCTTTTTGCTCATGTTGAAGGTGGTCTCTTTTTACATTGTTTTGTTACGAGAAATTTGGTCTTCTCCACTGGTTATATCCATTATGATATCCTCTTTTGTGCTGGAATTTCCCTCTTTTGTTATAGTATGTTTCATAATTTAACACTCTTCCATGTACGTTGTCTTCTGTTGTGTCTATTGATAGGAATTTTGACATCACCTCTTGTGGGGTTGTGAAATTGCCTGCCTCTAATATTAGCTTGGCTTTGTCTGTGCTGGCATTACGTTTCATCGTAGTCACTACTGCCTCTGTTGTATATTTCTTAGCTAAATCTCCTGGCATTCCCTCTGTTATGTATGCCACTTTTAATTGTTCGGCTAATGCCTCAACCTCAGCTGCGTACACAGCTGCATCTTTATGTCCTTGCTTCTTTTTGTCTAGTTTTGCTATCACCGTTTTCGGCGTATCACCTTTTAGTTCTCTCTTCAGTGTTTCCTGTATATCTAAAATAGTGTCTTCTGTGGTTATTAAGTTTCTGGCTTTATTTGTTAACCTTGTTTTTATGAGGCTTATCGCTGTTTCCTCATGTCCTACTGCTATTTTCTCTAAAAGTTCGAGCGCGTCCACGAAGGATTGTAGTTTGCCTGTGGTTCCGTCAAATTCACTCGGTAAGATTTTGCTTGCAATGTTTAAAAATTCATTGATGCTAAGCGCCATGGTTTCTTCTTGTTCCGTGTCACTTTGATCTTCTTCTAGATTCTTATCAATCTGTTGATTTATCAGATTAGGAACTAATATTCTGGAATTTATAGCTTGGAATGATCGTATGACTTTGTCTCGGTTTTTGTTGAAGTATCTCTTGCAAAGTCTCTCTTTGGATATCAGTTAGGGCATCCCAATTTTTGGTTATGAGGTGTACCAATCTATTATAAGCTTCAATTATTTGTGTCGTTATCTCAGTTTTTACCTCCTTGCTTTTAGGTATCTCCTTTTTTAACACTCTTTTGCTCTGCTTAGTAATATCCTGCGTAATGGCTTCAAGTGTTTTGACAAAATCTTCCCAACTGCTAGGCATTTAAGAACGAAAACACAAATCCGATAGTCTTATGTAGTACGATAAAATTCGAAAATTATGTAGCAAAAAATATAATATCGTCAAATACCCATTAAAATTCAATAAATTCAATAAATTTAAATAAATTCAATAAATTAATAAATTAAAAATTATTCATACTAAAATATAAGTAAAATTGTCTTCAAAAAGTCATAAAAATAATAATTAATATTTAATAAAGTAACTGCCATGTTAATATACGTGTGAGGAAGTGCAAAAAAAAATAGATAATATGCAGACTCACCACTTAAACGTCTAAATTTGTTGTCGATCTTGCTGCCATGTCCCGGTGTATGCTCCGCTTCATATTTCTCCTATGCGCCTTCCATAACGACCATACCAATTTTAGTATCAGGACTGTGGTAATGATGTATAAGAGTACCTTTATTTCTTCGCCTGGTCTGGCATCTTTACTTTTTACTATGAAGTTGCTGTTGACGACTCCATTCTCCGGTAGGTCTTCCTTGGATGACTTTCCTCCCATTCTAGACTTCTGGGACGAAGACTCCTGGTTTCTACCAATTCAGGATCGCCATATGGTAAATATTATCTTGGGTAGTAAATAATATTGTTGTAACTAGTTGCCCATTTATTAATCACTGCTTTGTACAATATTTCACTATTATAAACTTAACTATATCAGTACTTAATTGACGATGACGATAGATGATGCCTTACTGGCCATAGTGTCGGTATAATAATTAAGATCCCCGAGCATGATTGGTGTTGCTTTTAATAGTCTCGGCCTTGCTGGCTCAGCGCTCTTGTTACTATTCGTGTCAAGTGTATTCCCTGACCTACACCACAAGTAAGTCGTGCAATTTTACTAGAGTGCTGACTGGCCGTTTTAATTAGAGTATGTTATATATGAATGTCCTCGATTTAAATTACCAAATGTTTACATAAACAAAATGTTACACGAGTATGAATTATAATATTATTTTATCTGTAATTCTGATATTTAAGGGTTGATATTACAACGATATCTGGTTCCTGGTATATTCTATAGAGTTCGAAGTTGTATCGTCTTCTCCAGACACCATTTTCATTTACCGCTCCATAGATTCGCCTCAGTATTTTTCTTTCAAAACATCTTAACATGTTTTCATTGCTTTTTGTTAAAGTCCAGGTTTCTGAACCATATGTTAGGACTGGGTGTATTATTGTTTTGTAGAGTTTTTTTTTGTATTTCTTGATATAGCTGTAGATTAGCCGTGCAAATTCTGCGGTTTATCTCTGCGGTAATGTAATTTTCAGTATTGACATTCCCAGGTATACAGATTCGTTATCTGCTTCGATGACGTGGTTTTCTATAACAAAAGTGGCCGTCGTATTTGTAGTTGCGGACCTATTTTCATGTATTTCGTTTTATTAATGTTTATTATTAAACCCATTTTTGTTGCCGCTTCCTTTAGTGCTTCATACGCCTCTCGTGCTGCGTTTTCCGTTCTTCCAACAATATTGATATTATCAGCATATGCTAGGATTTGCACAGATTTGTTATATATTGAACCGGTAGTTGTGATTTGTGACGTACGTATTACTTTTTCCTTAGCTAGATTGAATAGTATACAGGAGAGTGGGTCTCCCTGACGTAACCCCTTATTTGTATTAAAAGGTTCAGAGAGTTCCCCCTGGATTCGTACTCTGCATTCAACTTTTTCAAGGGTTAGTTTGGTTAGACTTACCAACTGATTTGGTACTCCCAGGTCTATCATTGCTATAAACAATTCTCTTCTATTTACAGAGTCGTAGGCTGCCTTGTAGACCATAAATATGTGGTGCGTGTCTACACCGTATTCCAGTGTTTTCTCTAGAATTTGTCTCAGGGTTGAAATCTGATGAATTGTTGATTTGCCACCTCTGAAACCAGCCTGGTATTGTCCTATTATTTGCTCTGCATACGGTGCCATACGATGGCATACTATATTGGAGAATATTTTATACGCTTTGCATTCATCGTCAAACCAGTAATTTTTTCTGGTACAAGTTTATGTTCCTATTCTATCCTATCATCTTGTGCTGCTGACTCAATATCTTCCTTTATCGTGTTCCAGTAGGAGTCTATATCTCTCTGGTCTTCTTCGCTTGGACTTTGATTTCTTAACCTATTGATAATATTTTTCCAGTACTGTTTTGCAGCAGTTGCATCTCTTAGCTTCGGTACATTCCATTTCTTTTTATCTATTTTTTTTTTCTTTGTTGGAATTTGAAATTATAGCCCTTAGTGTTGAGATCACTAAACAGTGGTCTGAGTCTATGTTTGCGCCTCTATAACTTCTGCAGTTCATTATGTCCGTTCCGTGTCTTGAATCTATTAAAATGTGATCAATCTGACTAGTTGTTCTTTCATCAGGGGAGGTCCAGGTTACCTTCTGTATATTCTTATGTTCAAAATAGGTGCTAGCGACGGTCATGTTCAGTGCTGCTGCTAAGTTTATCAGTCGTAATCCGTTATCGCTACTGTAGGCTGTACGTATATTGTGTAGGCTATGCCTGCCTATAGTCGGCATAAAAACTCGCTCTCGTCCTATTCTTGCATTCATGTCACCTAGAACTATCTTGATGTTATTTCTGGGGCATCTTCTATAGGCTTGTTCTAGGTCTTCGAAAAACTGTTCTTTACCGTCTTCTAGTCTGTCGTCGGTCGGGACATGTGCATTAATTAAACTGTAATTAAAGAATTTACCTTTTAAGCGTAAATAGCACATTCTTTGACTGTAGGCTTTAAAATCAATAACTAGGCCTTTTGTTCTTTGGTTTACTATAAATCCCACTCCATCTATGTGTTGGTTTTCATTGCAGCTGTAATATATGGAGTGGATTCTCTTGTCAAGAATGCCTGTTCCCCTCCATCGCATTTCCTGCAGTGCCAAAACATCTATTCTGTACATCTTCACTATGTCTAGTAGAGATGCGAGTGCTCCAGCTCGGTACAGGGTTCGGGTGATCCTTATTCTTGCCTTCTCAACATTTAGTTTTAGGCCGTATTTGTAACATGTTTCATCAAATTATCCATCATCCTTTGGAACTTCTCTCTTAATGGGGATGGAATTTACATTTTCGTCTAGTTGTACTATCACAGTTGCGTTTTCATATATAATTATTAATAGCTTGTTGTATGGTCTGTGGTCGTTTGTTGTTTAAGAAGAAATATTCTATTTTATTTTTGGTAGTTTCGTTAGACGTAGTTCTATTTCTGTTAGAGTTTCTCTTCTTTCCGAAATTTTTAATAATGTTTTCAGTCTTCAATATTATTTCCAATTTGTACGTTAAAATCTCCCATTATTCATTTATTATTATTTTATTATTATTTTATGATATTATTACGTATATTTTAATTTACGGAATAATTTTGAAGCTAATTTTGGATTTAGATTAAGTGAAAAAACGTAAGTCACCAATACGTTAAACATTTAACTGATAAGTTTGAAGCTACAGGTGACGTTAACACAAAGCACGAAGCAGACCATCGAGTGTAAAATGAAGCAGTTAACGTGGCAGTATTGGGTCATTTACAAATGGATAATCAACAGTCTATCAGACAACTAACTCGTGCATCTATTGTATCAGCATCTAGTGTTTATCGAATTATAAAATCCAATAAATTTCACTCTTATAAAATACGATGACTTCATCAATTAACCGAAAATGATCCTGATCGTCGGCTTCAAATCATTATTGGAGTAATAATATTGGAATCTGAGAATAATCTTTTACAGGATGAACTCACTTTACAACAGAACGGGGTACCCCCACATTATGATATACGCTTAAGACAATTTTTGAATCAACCTTTTCCAGGTCGTTGAATTGGTAGAAGGGGTCCAATAGAGTGGTTGGCCAACTTACCGGATCTTTTGCCTTTTGTTTTTTTTTGTCGGGATACATAAAACAAAAATATACACCACTCTGACTGCAGATCTTACAGAGTTGCGACAATGAATTGTGACAGAATGCCGATTATTGACAGTGGAGGTATTTGCAAATGTGTGAAGAGGCTTTATTAAAATATACTGTATTATTGTATGGAGATCACCCGAGGTCATTTCAAATATTTAATTGGATAATTTTTGGAAATTTTACGTTTTTTGTTATTACTGCGGTCAACCAATAAATTATTTAAATCCAAAATTATCTTCAAAGTTATTCTGAAAATAAAAAAATGAGTGTATTGTAGAGAAAAAAAATTCCTTTCAAATGATGTGCCACTCGACTACACTTACTATTAAAAAAAAACTTGATGCGGAGCAGTGGGGGTAATGTTTGTTTGAGGGTATGAATTTTGCATGAAAATTTGCCACTTCCCAATACAAATTTTAAAGAAACTTTTGGTTTCTGAGTTTCTGGGGGACCAAATTTTCGTTGGAACCTAATGTATATAATTAAAGTAACAATGTAGATACATACTTACATATCAGTATAATGAAGATATCAACCTATTAAGGTAGTTTAATTTAGATAGTATAAATAATATTAATTTTGCCTCCATAAATCTCTTCTAACCTTCTTCCTCTTCTTTGGGTGCCGTGTCCGTATTCAGACGTTGGCCGTCATCATGTTTACAATTTCCTGAAACCTTTCTCTGTCGGCTGCTGCGCGAAATAATTCTTCTACTGTGAAACCACACCATTGTCTAATATTACGCAGCCATGAAAGTTTCTTTCGACCAATCCATCTCTTTCCTTCCACCTTTCCTTGTATTATAAGGCGAAGTAAATGGTATTTGGGTCCTCTAATTATATGGCCGAAGTATTCTGTTTTTCTCCTCTTTATGGTGTTTATGAGAAGACGTTCTGAGTTGATCATTTGAAGAACATCTTCATTGGAAGTGTGCGAAACCCACGATATCTTTAGGATTCGTCTATAGCACCACATTTCGAATGCTTTTAACTTGTTTAGCATTGTGGTTTTTAACGTCCATGTCTCACCACCATACAATAGGATCGACCACACATAACATTTCAGGACCTTCTTACGAATGTTCATTGACAGGTTTCTGTTGCATAAAACTGGTTTCCAGGTCATAAAAGCCTTACGTGATATTTCGTTCCTCCTCTTCTTACCAGTTATAATAAATTAGAGACTTTTCTTTGCATATAAATTAGATTTTAAATAATTCTCTAGGTTTTTTTGGTACTTTAGTCTCGGTCTTCGTCTGGCTTGCCAGTTCTCCCATCGGCCCCCTTTGATTACATCACCACTCAATCTAAGGAATTTTACAAGGTCAAGTGTCCAAAAACTTATGTACAACTAGAAGTTGTAACGTCTGCGCCACAAATCTCGCCTTTTTATTTCTCGATATATTCTTGGAATTTTTCGCTTGAAACGTTTAAACAGTTCTTGGTAATTCTGTGTCACTATGTTTCTGCTCCGTATGTTAGCACTGTTCTTATTAGTGTTTTAAAGACGGTCACTTTAATTTTTTAGGATAGTTTTAAGGCTATCTGCCTTCTCAAGTGATAGTAACAATTATTAAGAAGCACTTTTCTTCTTCTAATTTTTCGCTGACTTTCTTATTTTTAGTAAACAGCCGAAGTATGTGAAAGTGTCCACACCAGCCAGTTCTAAATCGTCAATTATTATTATTTTAGATGTCTGGTTGCTTTACCTAGTACAACACATATATTTGGTCTTTTGCCACCCTTGTGGTGCAGAATTTTCTATATCCATCATGTTAGAAATAACACCGTAATTCAACGGATATGATTCAAATATCCAACGAATAAAGATCTAGAAATCATAACCATCGTGAAAATCAGAAATATGACGTACTTAGGGCATGTGATGCACAATGAGAAGTATTAACTAATTCAACTAATTTTACAAGGCAAGATAGAAGGCAAAATATCTCAAGGGCGCAGAAGGACATCGTGGTTAAAGAACATCAGAAAATGGGCAGGAATGACTACCATACATCTATTTAGAGCAGCTGTCAACAAAGTTGTATGGACCAACGTGATTGTAAACATCCACAGAGAATAGGCACCAAAAGAAGAAGGAGAACGATAATCCTTCAAAAATTTATTTAAAATCCTTTATAAAAGGTATATAATAAAATGCCCAAACGGGCTATCACAAAGATATTGCAAAACGTTTTCGGATTATTAAATCCATCATCAGTGCAAACGAGGTATACATGCTATGAGCCACCAAAATATATGGGTCCAAACCCTTTAAATGATATAAATTTACATTTGCTTTACATTATATGTGGTTACAAATTATGATGTTTAAGTTACCGTTGGAATTGGTAACATGGCGACGTATGACCCTACATAGGTAAAATGGTCCTGAGACGAAGTGTCTTCGAGGACCTGTTGATAACAACTCAATATATAACTCCAATCAACTTATAACTCTACGATGTTGTTAGCATAATTCACCGCATTATCAATACCTACGATTATTGATGTTACTTTCGTGGACTACAATATCTTTCTTAGCATTTGATAGAGTTTCCAAAAATGTGACTTTTAAAGTGTGAACACCGCGAACGTTAAATAATAGTGGTGTAATGCATTATTTTCGAACTCTTCTGTATCCATTTGTTTACTCAGTTCCTCTTGCACTCTAATCCTTGCTGTGTGGTTGTTGTATAAGATGTAATTAAGTGTATAATTCTTACACCTTAACTGCTAGGGTTCAATATTTATTGCCAATATTTAACTCACTACTTGCCCTGTATAATTTGAAGGTTATATCTTTGTCGATTACGTATTATGTGGTCTAAATATTCTAGTTTGCATTTTTTAACGTTATACTTAATTTGCAAACTTTACTCATTTTTAATAGGACATGCTCATTGGTAACTTCTATTTAAGAAATCCTTTTTATGCGTTTATAGCCCATCACGATCGTCTCAAGTATTTTCATCGATGCCTCTATTAAAGTCACCGATTCCATTCCACACAGGGAACAGAGAGGACTCCATTATTTTTTAAATTAAAAATGTTTTTTTGAGCTTAATGACTGTATATTAGTGTTTATATAGATAATATTTTTAAGTATAATAGTACTAAAAAAGCTGATTAACATGATACAAAGGCTCTACTATCTTCAACAAAATTGTAAAAAATCCTAGAAGCATATTGTTATAAAAATACCATATTGAGAACATAATATGACATGAAAAAGTATTCTTTGCAAAATTTTAATAGTCGGTTTTACAGGCACATCGACGAAATAATCAGTAAATTAAAAACTCTTAAACTATATAGTAGCTGTGCTGTAAAAATATCGATATAGAGATAAAACATTTTTTTCTGCAGCCGTCGCGAGAATAAAACTTTCGATATGATTTATTAAATCTAAAGTACCATTTTACATAACTCGTACCTAAAGTAGCTACTTCTGGGACTAATTTTTTCACTATCGGAATGATTTTGGGTAGCCAGGTTGTAGCATTTGCAATTTTATTGATTTTTTTGGTGTATATAGAAATCCCCTCGTATATGTAATATATTGAAATCCTCTAATACATGTTTGAAAAATCGAAAAGTATTTTTAATGCCTTTCAGTTTCCTATTGTACAAGTTGAAATACGCAAAAAGTATTTTCAATTCTTTCTTAGTTCGGCCAAGTAATATAAACCATTTTAGAGTTGTTTATATATTTCGCAGCTGCGTATGTTGCTCGATATTCTTTGATTTAAGCCGCCCGATGTACTACGTTTTCAAATTAATAATCTACGTCTTAATTTTCGTTGTGTTTTGTTATTTCAGTGTTTGTTTATTTTTTCAAGTTATGTGAACGAATTTTTAAGATATTTTCGTCATTCTTGCTTGGGTCGCTGTAGGCTCAAGTGTGGATACAAATTCTTCCGTCAAAATTGTAGTTTTCTGTTTTTGGCCCTTTTTTATGGAAGTATGTAGCAGTGAAAAGTAGTCTTGTGACAGTTAATGGTTCAATTAATGTTTTGAGTGAGGATTGAAAGAATCGTCGTCTCCATCCTCGTTTTGTTTCTCCCTGGTTGTCATCCAAGGCTTTTTGGCAGTTTGGAGATAGAGTTGTTCGTGTGTTTGTTACGCAGAGAGCGTGAAGCCCCCAGTTCCAGTTATGGTTTCGGAGGTTCCAGTAGCGTCTGGTTCCAGAAATTCTAGTGCGGTTTGCTAGTGAAAAATCCGGGTAACTTTTTGATCAAATTTTAAAGTAAAAACAGACATTTTTTTAACAATAATTGCTTTCAATAAAATTTAAATTTAATATTGTAAATTTTGGGTTTTGACTTTAGCTGTTATTTTATTTGTTTTCAGTTTTTAAAATTTAATGTTAACATACGACAGCTACCTTTTTTATTTTCGATATTTATTTGTTTTGTTTGTTTAAAAAAACAGTTAACCTCTGTGCTGTAACATTTGTAATATCTCCAACTCCTAGAGTTTGTAAATGGATGACATGTAAGTTTTTTGTATTTTTGTATTTTGCGACTATTGAGGTAATATTTTTGTATTGTCTTTTTTGAGTATTCTTGTGTTTTCTATGTTTTGTAACTGTTTGCGGTAAGACATAATAAATGTTAAATTTTGTTTTCTTAACATTTTGTTTATATTTTTAACTAACCCCTTTTTTCAGGTTTATTTGAAAAAGATATGTTTTTTATGTTTAATAATTATTTCCCTAGTTACAACTAGTGGTTGTAATAGGTATAATTAGGCACCTTAAAGTGGCGCCCTATATTAAATTACTGTGTACTCCTAGTAGTACCCCTTCTGTTTCTTTTTTCTGTAGTTGCCCAATCTGACCCCTTGCCATTTACTTATCCACGACCCTAGCTCTCCTTACAAACCCTGAGTGCCGTTCGCACAAGTAGCGTTTATTTTGTTTGCCCTATCTCCACCCCCATAGCTTCTGTCCCCAATTTTTTACCCCCAATAGTAATACCCCATGTGGTTGGCAAAATAGTTTCGTTACAAGGTAACGGCTTTGACAATAATATCAACTTTGTATTTTATTATGACAACGCTTGCCATTTAAGATTAGTGTGTTTTTCTCAGCTCAGTGTGCTCAGTTTTTCGTTTTTCAATTCCAAGAAATGGAATTCAGCAGTGAGAGTGAAGCCGAAATGATTCCAGATGAGATTAGAAAACTGCTAAAGCCGCTACTTATGAATTATTGCCGGTCAAGTCAAGAAAGAGGCATGTATTGTTCTACAATTTATTTCAAAAATAGGGGAATAATAAAAATATACATACTATAAATGAAGCAGTCATTCTTGCATATCTAATGGAAAAATCTAATACCTTCAAGTCATCAAGCCTCTGGAGCAATTACTAGATGCTCAAGTCCACAATAAAAATATTACAGATATAAGCCGTTATCCAAAAGTTATTGCTTTTCTTGAAAGAAAATCAATCGGCTTCAAAGTTTATCCATATATTCTTTTTAACATACAAAACGGCTGCAGAAAAATATTGTACGTAACACGATCCAAAAGTAATTTTACGAGACTCGCAGGATTCCAGGACTCGCCTACGGCTCATAAAATATCACTTTCGGAACTGGTTACGTAAATTACTATTATTTGATTTTTGTCTAAAGACCCATCAAGTGACAGGTGATATAAAGCTCAGAACGACAGAAGATAATAAAAAATATTGTATAGTGAACAATTATTACAGTTTATTAAATTATTTTATCACTCCTGCTGTTCAACATATACTCTGAAGAAATCTTTTAAGAAACAGTAGAGGACTTTGAAGCCCGACTAGCATCATTTGAATGGATATTCCATCCATCGTCGAATGTTAACCTCCCTTAGGTGTATCTATTCATTTCTATTTGATGTTATTAGTCTTTGTCATCAGTCCATCTGGGTTGAGTTCTGCCTCTACTTCTCTTGTTTGATTTTGATCACCATTTAATAATTCGCTATCACTAGGTTATATATTTCCTGTACTGATGTACAGAGTTGTTGGTCTGCTAACATTCCACGGGACGGAATATCAGCTGGGTTGTCTGAAGATTTGACATATCTCCATTGACAATTTTTTGACAGCAATTGAATTTTAGAAACTCTATTAGAAACAAAAATGTTGTCCAACGAGAAGGGTGAGATCTAATATCCAACACAATACAATTTCTGTATTAGACCACAAGTTTATAGATTCAAACGACAGCTGGTTCTCAAAAGAGAGTCTCTTTGCACAGAGTTTATTTATTATTTGAGCAGGAAGGACTATAGCTCAGAGTTCAAGACAAGGTAGGGATACCGTTTTAATTGGAGATACTCTAGATTTAGAGGAGTCAGAGTTGTCACTATATACGGTTCTTAGATAAACACAGGCATCATATGCTTTGATACTACTGTCAGGGAAACCATGTATTTGAACATACTTAACAGATTTGTCAAGTAATGTACACCTCGGAATTTTTAATAACTTTAATTTGGGAAAATATTTAATAAACTTATTCCAATCGCAAATAAACGAAGCATTTAATGATTCATCCAATTTACCTTTATCAACTATAATTTTTACATTAACAATTTCCCTATTACAACTAATAGCCTAATTGTACCAAGAGGGTCGTACATGCTTGCAAGAATAGAATGAGCCTGTCGTTTTGTGCGTGCAGTTTCGGGAATTATTTCAGGAAATGAAACGGATCAATTATCAGGGATTTGATATGCCTAAGATGTTGTTTGGAGAATCAGTTAGAGAAAAATTGTAAGGTTGTTTAAATTGAGTTTCTTTGCTTAGGTTTAAAAATTAAGAAGAATTATATATGTCATAATGTCATGTCATTAAATATGTCATTCATATATGTATGATTTAATATAATGTTTTTCATCATAGGGTAATTTTTACTACCTCTAATTTCATTAAGAGTGTGAGTAGCTTCATAGGGAGCCCAATTAGTACCATAGGTTGTAACGGGAATATTTTGCCTACCACATGGGGCATTAATACGGGAGAGAAAATTGGGGGAATAAACTATTGGGGGTGGAGATAGGGCAAGCAAAATAATCGCTACTGATGCGAACGGCACTCAGGGTTTCGTAGGAGAGCTGGGGTCGTGGATAAGTAAAAGATAAGGGCATTGAAATGGGGCAACTACAAAAAAATGAAATAAAGGGCTCTTGGGATAGACAAAATAAAAATAAACAAGAAACACCTCAAGGAATTTAATATAGGGCGCCACTTGAGGTGCCTAATTATGCCTATTACAACCACTAGTTGTAACTAGGGAAATAATTAGAAAACAAAATCAAAACATAAAAAACATATCTGTTTCAAATAAACTCAAAAAAGGTTTGGCTCAAAAAAGAAAATAAAAAGTTAAGAAAACAAAATTTAACCTTTATTTATGTGTCACCACAAACAGTTACATGGAGAAATACAAAATTCAAAAACTTACATGTGTCATCCATTAACAAACTCCATTGCTACAGAACTTACAAAAATGGCATGGAGGTTAACCTTTTTAAAAATAAAACGAACAAAACAAATCAACATCAAAAATACTAAAACGAGCTGTCATAAATTAACATTAAATTTCAAAAAAAAACTAAACACAAATTGACAGCTTTACTCAAAACCTAAAATTTACAATTTTAAATGTCAACGAAAGCAATTATTATTTTATAAAAAAAATGTCTTTCTTTAGTTTAAAATTTGAACAAAATGTTACCTTAATTCACATGACACACTTAACTTTCTGAAACCATAACTGGAACCTGGAACTGAGGGCTCCACTCTCTCTGGATCACGAAAACCTCCATCTCCAAACCGCCAAAAGCCTTGGATAGAAACAGGAACAAAAAAAAACGAGGATGTCCTCCAATCCTCACTCAAAACATTAATAATTGAAGCATTTACTGCTACAAAACCAATAACAAACTGCTACATATTCTTCATAATAAAAGATGAAAACAGAACACTTTACAAATTCGACGTGAATTTGGACATAACGTTGAACCGCTATTCAAAGCTGCTACAACGAGAGTGAAGAAATTCTATTAAAATTGAACGCATACATAAAAACGCTGACATAACAAGACACCACGAAACGACGTACATATCCTTTTGCGACGCATTAAAATTGAAAAGAATTTGCCGAAGTAAGATAAATAAACAACTCTAAAATGGTTTATTTCAACTTGACCGACCTAAGAAAGAAATGAAAAGATATTTGGGTTTAAATACGTACGAAATATTTTTAGATCTATCAAAAATATATAAGGTGAGTTTAATATTTCGTACACGAGGGGACTTCAATATACTTAAAAGAATCAATGAAATTGAAAATGCTACAAGGTAACCGTCAGAAGCTCTATGCAACTAAGACACTTGTCGGGAGAGTCTCGCCAGAGAATATTTTGCAAAAATGTTTGCGCAGGGTTTATCATAATCTGCCTATACATTTTCTGTATATCTGCAGTAAACACATATTTGTACTGCCAAAATCCAACCAGAATATCAAATAGTTTAGGCTGTACAGTGTAGCCTTTAAGGGTTATGTCAAAGAAGCGTCAAAAACTACTCTTAGTTTAATTGAAGCACCGTTGTTCTTTAAAACCAAATGGTTTGGTAGAAAATATTTGGGGGTAGGCGTTTGTTTTTAAAGAAAAAGGTGTATTGAGCGCGTCTTAGTTGCACATATTCATCTATAAATTCTTTATAATTTTTTAAGAGGTTTGGATTTAAGTCTAAGCGTTTTTCAAGAGATAAAAATCACTTTTTTGCAATGTTAAATGAGTCTCCAAGTTTCTTAAACTCTGTGGAAGTTTTTAAGGGAATATCTACTTAAAATCTTCCATTTTCTAAGATTTGACAAAAAGATGTAAATATTTGTTTTTCTAATTCATCTTCAGGAGCTAGTGGAGGTTTCGTAGAGATGTCTTCCACATCCCAAAATTTTTCTAGAAGTTTAGCAAAGTCACAGAGACTAACTGCAAGAAAATTGAGCCTTTAGAAATGTGGCTATATCGTCGAATCCTGATGCTTGATGTACCTGTAAGATGCAGTTATTGTAATTGGAGAATCGATATCTTGAAAGAACCGAAAAACAAAATGTGCTTGTTATGTACAGTAAGGGTATTAACCCTTACATTGTAATATTATATAGAATATCTTAAATCATATATGTTGTCAAAAGTGGGTCATAACACGAGCAGTTAAGTTAATAAGTGTACATACACTTATTTTTTATACACAGCCTTTGCCTTATATCACGTAGATTCAAATTCCGATAAGGTAACCCTGAGAGAATATATAAAACGTGAAAGAGATTTATTATTGGAGGATTATTGTATATTTACTTTTCGAGATGAGTTGTAACAAACTTCTCGTAGAGCCGTAACAATGTTCGTGTATAAATCTAAATAAAATATAGTGGAAAGTTATAGATTTTCTTAAGTTCGAGAGTTGACCCTTTTGGTCTCTTAAGGGGATAAAAAGCAAAAAAGAAGGGAAATGAAAGATAAGCACACAGTGAACATCGCAGAGTTAAGAAATTTAAATAAAACCATTTCAAAAGCTATTAGGAAAGACATAAGGGATTTTAAGACTAAAGAAACAACTAATACCATAGAACAAAATAAAAGCCTTAAAGTTCTAAAACGAAAGTTGAAGAACGGAACCAGGAACATTTATAAGCTAAAAAATAGATGCTGTGTATGAACAAAAAGAAATTATGAAAATTATCGAAGAGTACTATAGAACATTATATCGTCAAGATGCTCACATTCCAGAGGTAGAAATCCCAGCCATACAAAATCAAGAATCAGAGGAACTTCCAGATATAACCGAAGAGGAAATTGAATCAGCGTGGAAAGGTATGATGAACAGCAAATCACCTGAAGAAGATGGCATTGTACGTGAAATGCTAAAATTAGGAGGCAAATGCGCCATAAAAACTTTAAAAATCCTTTATAATGCCCATGTCTAAAAAGGGTATACTATTGGTGGTAGTATCCTCAAGTTCAACAGTGAACTGTAAATGAGGATCAAACTCATTAAAGAAGGATAAGGTATCCTGAACCTTGTCAGGTGGTAAGGCTAATAATAAATCATCATAGCCTTACCACCTGACAAGGTTCAGGATAGTGCATCCTTCTTTAATGAGTTCGATCCTCATTTACAGTTCACTGTTGAACTTGAGGAGACTACCACCAATAGTATACCCTTTTTAGACATGCGTGTCATTAGAATGGGAGATAACACCCTAACCACAAGTTGGTATAGAAAACCAATGGCCTCTAATAGGTTCCTTAATTACCATTCCTGTCATCCTATGAAATATAAATTAAACCTTATAAAAGCTTTGAGCTGCAGATTAAATAAATTGACACATCCAATTAATCAAAGGGAATCCCTTAAGTTATTAAGAAACATTCTAATAGAAAATTCATATCCTTTATCTATCATAAATAAATACCTTTATTCACAAAGCTATGGATCCTCATTTGATGACATACCCGATGGTGACCAACTTAGAGAAACATTTCAAATAATTCAATGAATAGCATTGTTCTGCATGATACTGATCTTGAGAATCCCACCACCCATTATTCTTCTTTACCTTATTTTCCTCAAGTTACTGAGAAGCTTATTAAACTGTATAAGCAAAATAACATACCGGTTAAAATTGCTGTCAAGAATGGGAAAACTGTTAGAAATTTGTTCTCCAAAACTAAAACACCATTGTCCACTTTGGAACAAGTTAACACGATTTATCAAATTCCATGCGCTAATTGCGATTTATGTTACATTGGTCAGACTGGTAGATCATTAAAAGGTCGTCTCACTTCACATCGTAGTGACATTAATTTATCAAAACACACTTGTGCTCTGGCACAACACGCGATAAATACTTAACATAAAGTGGATTTCAATGAAGTTAAGATTCTTGCAACTGAACACAATCTAGCTAAAAGACAGTTTTTAGAAATGTGTTCAATTCTAAAACATCCTAATGCTTTAAATAAAAGAACTGACATAAGTAACTTGAGCCAAATATATCATGCTTTAATTTTGCAGAATTAGGCTTTATGATCTTTTCATTAGATAAATGTCATGCAAGGTGTACTACTTCAACTCTTTTTTCCAATTTTTATTAAATAATTAAAATATACATAAAATAGAAATAAACTAATAATTAAATAAAATAATTAAATATTCCGTCGTCAGATAGCTCAGCGGGCTGTGCGGCTGCCTCTCATTCGCTTCACTGTCGAATGGTTCAGTGGATGTGGGATCGAGCCCCAACTCGGTGTACAAAAAAAGAAAAAGTCTAACGCAGCAGTTTAAAATTCTAGATGAATCTGCGGCTTAGACTATAATATGCTGGGATCTGATCGGTCTATGGTGGAGCAGTACGGCAAGAGATAAGGGCTTGCGGCTCGGTGATACTCTCCTCCATAGATCCCTACCAGACGAGCGTAACGCCTAAAAAACCGGATATATATATATATATATATATATATATATATATATATATATATTAAATATTCCTTACTTAACTCACTGTAGCATATGCAACTTACATTGCATATTCTTACACTAATTGCTTAGATTAGTGTGAACAATTTTCTACTAGAATAACATAATACAAATATTGTAATGGATTCATAGAATCCTTTTCAAATTACAGTTCCAAGCATCTGAACCTTGGGCTGTGGAAATTAACTTATCGTTGATCACCTGTGGCGGTTTATCTAGCCATAATGTTTAACGTTATTATTTATATATCAGGTTGAATGAAATTCTCCTGTTTGTTACTTCTAGACTGATTAATGCGAGGAGTTGCTATTATAATACCAATTTTCTTCATTGGTTTTGTCTCTTACCAGCGGGTTGTCATCCAAACTCATTTAAACTTTTAAATTGACCGCCCAATTATTTGGGGTGGTACCTCCTCCTTGTTGATCTGTCAAAAGATTTTTGACCTCAAGGTTGGCTGTCTTTTTGCGGTTAGTTCGTTCTGGTTCATTTAACGCCATTTTTCTGGCGGCAGCTGTAAGGCTTTGATCGGTAACTTCATTTACACTACTTTTGAAATAAATTTTTTATTAATATCACTTATAATGCTACCTAAAGTTAAAATCAAAGCTTAATAATTATTAAATAGTTGGAAGTATATCTATGATTTTCTTGGTTCTTTTTCACTACTTAAGATTAAATAATATTTCATTTACTTTAGACCACATGGTCAGTTGCTGTGCTAATTTCTTATAAGTTGCTATATGTTGTTAGTTACTTGATTGTTTATACAATATCACCGTATAATATCCATTTACTTGAGTTTTATTCACATAATTGAAAATAACTTTAACTGCTACATGTCTTTTTAAGGTAACAATTATAACATCGTTTCCATGATTGTGTGGTTCTCATATTGTACTTTTTAGATGAACTGATGATGCTTTCAGAATACGAAAGCGAAACGTCTTCAAAATAGATAAAGTAGCCTATCAACTTTGTCTTTTATTTCTCCACCTTGAGACCGATATAAGAACCCACCACTCGTCTGAGTGATCCTTATATATATTGGATTGACGGTCGTACTCTTTTTCCGTATTATGGCAACAAAAATGCATTTCCGTTCGAGAGGAGTATTAGGCAAGGAGATACCATCTCTCCTAAGCTATTTACCGCTTTGTTGCAGAGTTCTATAAGAAACAATATTTGGGAGAATATTGGAGTCAAAATAAATGGAGAGTTTCTGAACAACTTGAGATTTGCAGACGACATAGTCCTTATTGTAGACCGGGTAGATCATGCCTGCCAGCTTCTTCGAGACCTTCAGAGCTCTTGTAGACAAGTTGGACTTAAAATTAATTTTTCTAAAACACAATATATGACCAACTTTGTACTGGCAAAAAACATCTCAACTAACGGCACGCAAATTGAACAGGTGTGAATTAGGAAGAGATAATCAAACAACGGAGCTAAACAGGAGAATAGGGCTGGCATGGGCGGCTTACGGAAAACTGAGAGTAGTCTTTGGATCAAATATTACCATGTGCTTGAAAAGGAAGGTCTTTCATCAATGTGTACTCCCAATTCTAACATATGGAGCAGAAACATTGACCCTTACTAGAAAAGTAATCAATAAAATATAAGTGGCACAGAGAGCGATAGAGAGGTCAATGCTGAATATATCCCTCAGAGACAGAGTATGAAATACAATAGTTAGGGAAAGGTAGACGAAGAAAATTCTGGAATGAAGACATATATAGGATGCTTATCGTAATCGAGGACGTCCTCCAACAAGGTGGTCAGATGACATGAAGCGCATCAGCACAACTGGATTCAGGGGGCTCAAGATAAAATACATTGGAATTATTTTCGGAAGGCCTAGGTCCAGCAGTGGACTCAAAACGGCTGATGATTCCTTAAGGACCAACATGACAGTTTCATATGCAATAAATAATGCATGTGTCTGAAATACATTACAGTTTTTTTGTCGATCTTATCATGAAAATACCCAACAGGAGTAATGGTAGTTCTTCCAATCGTTTAACTATTATCTTATACACATTTCAATATAAAAATTTGATTTTTATTTTCATAACATTGAAATTTTTTTAGGATTGAAATTTTTAAGTTCTGCATTAGAAGTAATATTAGTTCTAGTTTATCTGATTAATATTAAAATTATATATTAACTATATGTTTCTTGTACTATGTGTGTATGAATTATTAATCTGAAAAACCCATCCTATTGTTCAATAATGAAACGATCACATATTTTTTTCAAAAACAATGTTCAATAAATACCGGTCTATTATACCGGCGCGAATATGCATGTCCTGAAACATTACGCGAAGACTGGAAGGTTAAAGTACTTTTTCGTTTCGAAATAAATAAAGAAGTAAAATGAATATCCATGCAGTTATCAAAGTTACAAATTAGAAAAATCCTAAACGCGGCTCTGTAGTGCAAAATCGCCATCAACGGTGTGTGGCCAGCATTATATTTATATTCGGTATGTAAGATTGCATGATGCCGCTATTTTGTGAATGTGGTCCTATTGTCCAACTCCTAATAAGCGATACTGCTTGCACGTTTTCAAAGGAAGTCATTCAAAGTACGTACGCAAAATCAATACGCTAATATTTAACGGTAAGTTACTAACTTATTTACGGGTAATGAAGCTTTGGAAAATATTTAATGAGTATCTTTAAGTGACAATAGAGGCGATATTAAATTTTCTTTCTATAAGAAACGTAAAAAAGTTGTAATTGAAAGATGTACTCGTAGGTTAAATAACTGTTTGATATCGAAGTGTTTGATAGGTGTTAATGGCTAACTTTGTGTTTTAACAACCTATAATTTTACGGACGATTTAATGAAAAAACATTAATTATATTTGGCTGCTAAAACAATGTCGATTCAATGCGCTTCATCATTGGCTTCAATGCGAGTATTTTATGCATATACAGACACAGGAATTTTGTCACAATGGTAATAACATTTATTCAAGTTTTTCGTTTATTTATATACTAGTGAACATGCGAATAATATTTGCATTTGGTTGTTTATTAAAATTTTTACTGAGCTATAAAATTATATTCAAGTCGAAAATGCGTTTAAAAGGGCCAGGGGATGATTGCGACGATGATAAACCAACCTCGAATAAGGGTCCTTTAAGCCATGGCAGGATTGCGCTGATAGCAGATGTAATTATTGCGTAAGTGTAAGTGTTAAGTTAAGTCTTATATTTTATTTCCATTTTTGTGGAGGCGGCGCAATCATTTGCAGGAATTAGAGACATTCTAATAACGTACCTCAGTTATAAACGAGACAATTCCATATTCGTTTAAAGATAGTTGCCTAGTTGCTTTTTTTTTATTTTTTACCGTTGAGAGTTTTCAGACAATTCACAATTATACGATAGTAAAAGCTATAGAGTTTTCAACTGGCGGGCGGCCCGCGAGTCAAATATTTGTAGCTTGTGAAATGCTGCAGAAAAACAACAAGTAACATATTTTTAAAGTTATGAAATGAATATTTTATAAATCGTTTCAAATATTATTTATTTCTAAACCGTAGATATTGAACAGACGAAGTTAATAAAGAGTTGATAGTGCACTTTTATTCAAATCACTGTATTATACAGTGCCAGGTTTCCCTGCCGCATAGTTGGCCCCTCATCACCTATCCTTTCCATAAATAATAATATGCCCATAAGAATTAAATCGGTCATTTTAAAAACACCACGAGTCATATATTCCTAATTTTACAGAAGACCAAAAAAACTAAATAGTTGAAAGATGGATGAAATGGATGATCTCAAAATCCAAAGTTATATTGTAATCGTGTTTCTAATGATAATGATCTATAAATCGTCTCGAAAAAAATTAAGGTTATTTGAAAAATGACTTTTGAAATATTGGACTAATGCTGTTTTTGCATGAAACGAAAAAAAAAACAAGAATACAACCATTTATATTTTTATTTCGAAAGTATAGTAACTACAAAAACTGGTAATTATTAAATAATAATATTTTGGAACAAAATCAAATTCATTATCTGACTCAGGGGCTACGTCGTCAGCTTTCTCACTGGTAGGCCTCTGGAAAATTTTCTCGTAAAATGGTTATATGCTTCTAAAATGCTGTTTTGAACTGGCTTGATATTTGCAATTTTTTTGGAATTAATGGCTACAGCATTATTTGGGTAAGCTAATGATGTTTGTAGCAACACGGGGCGTTTGGTTTTGGAAAGACGAAACGTATGAGTAATGAAAATGTCAATAAAATTGTGAATCACAACTGTACCTTTTGCATGCTTATCGTATTGAAACGACATAAACGACGATGGAGAGAAGGTTTTTTGTTGTTGATTTTATACATTTCAACCTAGGCTTTCATTGGAGAGGCAGTTTCGCTTGTAATATGTTGGCCACCAATTACGATTAATTACTATTTAACTGGGAATAAGCCACAATTAAAGATAAAAATACGTTTATTGACGTTTCAATTTCCACTTCGGAAAACACAGAACAAACAGTAAATTATTTACTGTTTGTATTTTGAGAACGATTTCCGAAGTGGAAATTGAAACGTCAATAAACGTATTTTTATCTTTAATTGTGACTTATTCCCAGTTAAATAGTAATTAATTTAAAATGCCACATGAAAATAGCTTCAGAACAATACCAATTACGATAATCTAATATCTGACGTTTCTTCATCTCAAAAACGGAAAAATTTGTCCCAGCTCCAGCCATAAGGGAATAATATTGGTCTGGCACATAAATTATATCATGCTTCTTAATGTTTGATTTTAGCACCCAAAAATCTCGATCATTTGGCAAAAATGAATGTCCTCTGATTGCAAAGTAATGGATTATTTTAGAAAATCTACCTGTATCCGTCAATTAGAGCAAAAACCGGATCATGGTATGGTTCTTATTTTGTCCAGGACACAAATATGAGCATAAATGAGCTTATGAGCTTGAGGGGATTTGGTATTCCATTTCGAGTGTAGTCCTCACCTATCACGGGTGGTCAAAGACTTAAGAAGCAAGCTGCAAATTCTGCTAACACGATCTTATGATATCCCATAAATCGAAGTAAAAGCCTTTTTACAGACCTTTTCGTTCTTCTTTCGATTTGGAACATGATAGGTGAATTGAAATTCTTTCAACACTGCTCCTTCTTTTAGGGCACGATGTCTCTGAACAGGCACCTTTTTGATATTGTGCTTCAAGAATATATGTTTTATTGGTGGAAAAGTTATTTAGTGTGTCAACACAAAAAGCCAATGCTTCTTCAGAAAAATTCTGAAAACATTTTGCTCTGCATCTAAAAAAAAAAGAGATTTTTAAGGAATGGTAAAATTTTAAACACACTAGAACATAAAATAAGTTTGTAGCTAATAAATTCCTGTATAGTGATATTAAACCTCTTATTAATATTACAGAAAACGCCGATTTTTATCCTTGGAAGGAGTGTTCATTAAACTGACACTAAGTTTATATTTTTAAAATTTGCAAAACAAGAACCTTAACGACAATATTACACTATTTTAGTTTGTTTATTTATTGCGGAAAAAAATATCGTTTTATTAATGAAATATTAAACTATTTTATGAAAAGTATAAACATTTGTCTATTGCTGATACAAACGGTAATAAACAAAAATCTGTAAACCTACATAACAGCATAAATTATTGCATTTAGGTCCTATAGCTACAATATTTCCTTTATAAATAATTGATGGATTCGACCGTTACTTGATGGAAATTCATTTTATGTAACAATAAAACACTGAAAACTTTGTTTTCAAACTGCCACAAAATTTATTTTAACTATTATCACTACAGCTGTTTCGGCTGATAGCCTTTCTCAAGTGATCTATTTTTGGCATGCGTTTACAATTTATAGTCTCTCTCATGAAGTTAAGTTGCCTAACAGGCAACTCGACCAATTTTCATCGTATATTAATTCACTTCATAGTCATATTGAATTTACAATAGAAACAGAACAAAATCAATGCATAAATTTTTTAGATTTAAAAATTAGCAGACTTCAAAACAAACATGACTTCTCTATATTTCACAAACCTACCTATACTGACACGACTATATACAATTCATCATCCCATCCAACACAACATAAACTGGCAGCTTATCATAGTATGTTACATAGATTAACAGAAATTCCGATGTCAAAAGACAACTTTGAGACAGAATTAAATATAATTAAGCAAATAGCAGTAAACAACGGATACAACGAACAAACAATTAATAAAATGTTAAATCAAAAATTACACAAGAAAGCCCTGAAAATAGTATTTCCACCACCAGAGAAAAACCCAGTACCTTCTGCTCGATTACATATACAGGCAAAATAACAACAAAAATTGCCAAACATATAAAAAAGAAAGGAATAACACCAGCTTTCCGAACAAATAACAACCTAGGTAAATATATTAAAAATAACAAGAGCCATAATAAAAAACACTTAAATAGTGGTGTGTATAAAATTCAATGTGGCGACTACTCAAAAACTTATATCGGTCAAACTGGTAGAAACTTTGAGAAACGAATAGCAGAACATAAAAGGGCTTTCAAGAATAGAAAAACAGATTCGACATACGCACTTCACCTTCTAGATCATAATCATTCTTTTAATGACAAATTTAAAATTCTTCACGTTCAAAATAAAGGCCTTAAGCTATCTTTGTTAGAATCTATGGAAATCAATAAATTAAAAAACACAGATATAATTCTGAATGACCAACTTGAGACAAACAGTTCTCCCCTCCTCAACCTATTTCATTAGAGACTATAAATTGTAAACGCATGCCAAAAATAGATCACTTGAGAAAGGCTATCAGCCGAAACAGCTGTAGTGATAATAGTTAAAATAAATTTTGTGGAAGTTTGAAAACAAAGTTTTCAGTGTTTTATTGTTACATTTCCTTTATAGTTAGTGTGTTGTAAACCTTTAACTTTGGCATTATATACAACATTCCTTCTGTATTTATCTGGATTGGGTTTTCTCTTTTTTAAGGGTAAATGTTCATGAAAAGTATCGTCAGATGAAGTAGGCATATTATTTCTTTGTTTAAATAACATAAAACCAATAAATTTAAATTAATCGTTGTTAAGCACTTAACCTCACAACACAACACAATAATGAAAACTAAAACAAATCATGGTAACATAAACGACTCAACACGAGAAGACAAGTGTCGTCAAAATAAGAGATAAGTCACCAATCGGCAGAAGAAGTATAGGACGACCGTGCAAAAGATGGAGTGACGACCTTTCACACAGGTATTAATTCTCCAATGAACGAGCAGAACTGCTTATAAAGAGGAAGAAGAAGAAGAACTTATAGAAGAGTCTAAATACATAGCTGACTTGTTAAAATTCTTAAAATCTATTCAATTTTAAACAATATTTAACACAATACATCCATAATTAAAACTTATGTTGTATACCTTCCTCCTCCTCCTCAGTCCTAATCCCTTTTGGGATGTGGTGACACCATCAGGCCTTCACCCTTTTTTTTACAATTTCCCTCCATCCTTCTCTGTCCTGGGCTAGTTGTTTGGCTTCATGTAACCCTTGGTTAATCAATATTTTTGTTTGATCTACCCAACGGCTTGGAGATCTTTCCCTAGGTCTCTTTCCTTCAACTCTACTCTCGACTATCAGTTTTTCCATCGTGCCTGTTCTTCTAGCAATGTGTCTAAAATACTGCAAATATCTCTGTTGTATTTGTTTAAGCAATCTATCCTTTACTTTAAGTTGTTTTAATATCGATACGTTAGTGCGATGATCAATCCAGGATATTCTCAACATGCGGCGGTATACCCACATTTCAAAAGCGTCCAGTTTCCCATAGCTATGTGGCTATGGGAAAAATGAGCGCCCTTACCAGCCCTTACCGCCCTTACCTTGTATACCATAACTGTAAATAATATTTTATATATTATGTTAATGTATGTTGTATTTTCCTTTACCACTTTTTGTATTTTGTTATGCTAATAAACCAGTGGCTGAAGCAAAATAAATAATGATAAAAAAATTAATAAATGAATAGAATTTTAGCCATATCATTTTTTTGGGTTTTCGTTTGTTATTCATTTTTTTTTGTAAATTTGCTAACTACGAAGTCTTTTACAACGTCTAGAGTACAAGGATGTGTACAATCAATTGAGCGAGTTTGCTAAAGAGTGGTTAGTTGGACTAAGAGAAGCCTTGCTTACTTTTCGGAAACTTGCTAATGGGTTTCACAGAACGTTACATAATGTGTTAAGCTTTTATTAGGCATGGCGTCAAATAGACCGAACACAAAGATCGAAGTCAAGCGACTTCTTTTCAATTACCAGGTTTACTGAAAATAATAGTTTTAGCAGACCAAAATACAAAACTCTTGAGATGCGAACAATTATTTATCGTCGAATTCGTTTTTGAACTTTTTTCATTTTGGCCACCCTGAGTACTACCTCTTAGCCTTGAACATCCAACTAATAGTCTTGAATAGTTCAGAGACCGATTGGCTTGAGGAATAGAATAGGAATATAGAATATGATTAGGAGGAAGAGAAGGAATATAATAGGATTCTCGTAGTGATGGACCTAGATTTTATTTAGGGATGCATGACTACCGAGCCAGGGTCAGAAGACCACGTGGTGAAAGCCGAAATCCATAGGTTTTTGTCAAACGGCACTTGCACCGCACTTGACCAACTTTATAAACGTCACATGTTTGGTATTGTTGGTAAAAGGTATCGGCATAGCTCGCAACAAAGGAAAAAAAATATAATAAAGTATATGTATAAGATGGAAGGCATCCGCTTTTCCAATTTGGGAAAGGATCACTAAATATATATATATATATATATATATATATATATATATATATATATATATATATATATATATATAGTTCTTTTTCACTAGTTAATATTATATAAAATATTATATGCTTATTAGACCACGTGTTCTGTTGCTTTGCTAATTTTTACTAAGTCTCTAAATGTTGTTAGTTATTTGATTGTTTATACAATATCACCATATGATGTCCATTTATTTGAGTTTTTGTACTAACTTTTTAATACCATTGACAACTACATATCTTTTTAAGGTAACTATTTAACATCTTCTTCATGAATGTGTGGTTCTCTTAATGTAAAATTTTTAGATGAACTGATGATGCTATCAGAATTCGATAGCGAAACGTCTTCAAAATAGATGAAGTAGTATTAACTTTGTCTTTTATTTCTCCACCTAGTAGACCGATATTTGAACCCACCACTCGTCTGAGTGATCCTTATTATATATTGGATAGACATATATATTGCGATATATATATATATATATATATATATATATATATATATATATATATATATATATATCGCAAAAAGGAGTACGACCGTCTATCCAATATATAATAAGGATCACTCAGACGAGTGGTCCAATATATAATAAGGATCACTCAGACGAGTGGTGGGTTCAAATATCGGTCTACTAGGTGGAGAAATAAAAGACAAAGTTAATACTACTTCATCTATTTTGAAGACGTTTCGCTATCGAATTCTGATAGTATCATCAGTTCATCTAAAAATTTTACATTAAGAGAACCACACATTCATGAAGAAGATGTTAAATAGTTACCTTAAAAAGATATGTAGTTGTCAATGGTATTAAAAAGTTAGTACAAAAACTCAAATAAATGGACATCATATGGTGATATTGTATAAACAATCAAATAACTAACAACATTTAGAGACTTAGTAAAAATTAGCAAAGCAACAGAACACGTGGTCTAATAAGCATATAATATTTTATATAATATTAACTAGTGAAAAAGAACTAAGATCGATGATTTTCTTTTTGAAAAATTCTTCTAATAATTTAATTTTATCTGACTCATTTATATTGACAATTCAGACATACATTAAGCATTTTAAAGTAGACGACTTTAAAATGATATTGCCAATATTGTTGAGTTGCGCTCCTGGGACCACTTTACTTACAAATACAAAATACAAAAACAAATACTTACCATGTCGGGATAGTATTATGAGGTTTTTTTCCTGGTTTTTCCCTCATAATTTACTATGGAATCACTAACAGAAGAATTTTACTGTCATCATGTCATGTGTTTGTCTTTTTAAAGACCAATTACATGCTATGATTTTTTTTTCTGACGGATATTCTCAAGTTAAATTCTCTAAGTTCTCAACTAAAAGAAAAGTTAAAGTTGATTTCATGTAATCGAATGAACTATCTTATAAGTAAAGTCGTCCCAGGAGCACAACTCAACAATATTGGCAATATCATTTTAAAGTCAATATAAATGAGTCAGATAAAATTAAATTATTAGAAGAATTTTTCACTACGTAACAAAAAACAAAATTTGTTTAATTTACTGTTTGTATTTTGAGAACGATTTCCGAAGTGGAAATTGAAACGTCAATAAACGTATTTTTATCTTTAATTGTGGCTTATTCCCAGTTAAATAGTAATTAATTTAAATGTTTGGGTTATGATTTTTCATTTAATATAAAACGTAAAATGTGTGATGTAAAATCCTATTATTTTGTTATTTTGTCAAATCCTATCATTAATTATCCTGCTGATATATTTATTTTACTTAATATTTCGGTAACTATTAACTTAGTTATAGGTATTTCATAGCAAAATTCAGAAGTATTGATGTTTTTACCTATTTTTCTTTCGTTACCTGCAGTAATTGCGTTAAATCAGAATTATGCAGCTAATTTGTAAAATGCGATTATCTGGAAAACTGTTGAGTTTTAAGATATTAACAAGTATACCTTTTCTTTGTTAAAATATTGTATATTTAATTTTTTTTATTTTTACGGTTTCTTTTTGTACAATTACTTAAGGACCACCCTGTATATACATATTAATGCAACAGAAGATAGACAACCGATCGACACTTTATTCGAAATGAATGATAATCAAAAAGTCAAATAATTAGTATGATAATTTTTATAACAATATAGGATAACAATAAAAATTAAACTATATTTATTTATAACATTATATATATCTAGACGTGATTAATTGACAGTTCGCCCGAATATTTCGACTATTTGCTAAATATTTAAATCGGTGTGACAATTTATACGACTAGATAAGCAAACAATAAAACAAGCTATTCTGATCATCGCAATAAACATAAATCAGGTAAGCTGGCACACCCTGAGTTAACTATTTTATTAGCTTTTATTCACTTTTTTAACCCAATTTACTATAATCTAGGTTAAACAAGAGATATTAAAAGGCCAATAAACTTTTTTTTATATACCTAACTTGTGTGAATTTTTAGAACTGAAATCAATATCAAACAATATTTTTGGTTACAATGCTCGATATATTTAAATTGCTGTAAAAAATAGGTGATTTGGGCCAATATGAAAATAAATTTTCATTAAACTAAATAATTATTATAGATAATAATTTGGGCATGTTACCAACGATGAATGAGCTGTCTTTCACTGAAGATGGGCGACTATTATACGATATGCTTCTCCTTTTTTGTAGCATGTATTATGTTTATAATACACACATACACATACACAATAATGTTTATAGAACCCCTGCTCTGAGTGACATTAAACCAGTCACAATCCGAAATAGAGTGGTACCTATCTGAGCCCCAAGCTATAACTAACCACCTCTCCCCATCGCAGGACATAACAAATGAGGATGCTTTAATGAAAGTTACTTTGGATGTCCTGGGTGATGGATATCCTTTGTTTTACTTTATGTGGTTAAGCCACCTGATTTTAGAGGTAGCTAGAAGAGCTTTTCTCCCTATCTAACCCTAATCTCAGTTAATTTTTACATGACGTTATACTTGTGTCCCAAAAGTATGTTCGAAACAGCAAGTTACCGACCTAAGTCTAGGATTGTGTGTACTCAATTTGTGTACTCACGAGAACAATTTGTGTTCTCGTCTGCTGGGCACCCGAAGGATCTGGCCAATGAGCCCACGTTTGTCGGTACATGACCTCGATGCTCAAGTTCCGTGAACTTGGCCCTTTTGATCTACCTGAAGGGCCTTTTACCTGATCGGTTTTTCTGCCTACGCTGCTGGTTAGCAGCAGTCTATTTTTTGGATCTTCTGTTACGCGTTTAATAGACTACTGCGTGGCTATCATTTTTTACTGTTCTTTTCTCAATATCCAGCTAGCTGCTGTCTGGGCCGCCTATGCACTGTCCTTTGGTTTTCGTCATAGTCTGTCAACTCTCTGAATAGTCTACTAGGATGGTTCCTGAGATTGTTGAAAATGACCTGTGCTTTTTGGTCCATTGTTCTCAGTATTCTCTTATGTTTTGAGTCTCTAAATACGCACCTTAATGAAATGTGCTTAGGTATATTCAGAACTTCTTTGATAATATGGTTTTGGACTATTTGTATTTTGTTTATGTTCGATTTTCAAGTGTGTCCGCATGCGGCCGACGCGTATGTTAGTGTTTGTAAAATTATACAGTGTGCCATCGTAATTTTTGTTTTAAATCACAGTTTACTCTTCCGACCTATTAATGGTGAGAGTTGACTTTCAATTATTTTAGCTTTCTGGACCGTTTATGTCACGTGTTTAATGAAGGTCAGCTTTTTGTCAAAGGTTACGCCTAAATATTTGACTTAATTTTACCATTCGATTTGCGTATCGAATAGGGATAGAACCGCATTTGGTCCGCCACTTCTTTTTTGGTACATGATGGCCTGTGTTTTGTCAGGTTTGATAGCTATCTACTGTACATACCAATCTTGTAATTCGTTAAGTGCTATTTGTAGGTGTCTTGTTGCTAGATTTGGGTTGGTACTGTAAACAGCTATTGCTGTATCATCTGCGTATAAAGTTAGCAACGATCTGGGTTTGGTTGGTATGTCCGCTGTGTATATGGTGTATAGATACGATGACATCATCACTCCCTGTGGCACACCAGCCTCTGTGGCTGCAGCTTCGGACAGGGTTGGCCCTATCCGAACTCTGAACCTCCTGTCGGCTAAGTATGATGAGAGAAGATATGGCATGGCCTCACCATAACCATATTAATTCATTTTATACAGCAGGCCGGCATGCCAGACTCTGTCGAATGCTTTACTGATATCTAGAAAGGCGGCTGATGTATATTTCTTTTCATTGAACCCTTTTGTAATATATTCTGCTGGACGCAGTACCTTAAGTTTACATGAGTGTTCGGATCTGAATCCGAACTGTACTTTAAGTATTATTTCGATTTCTTCTGATTCTTGTTTTGGCCTAGCTAGTATGACCCGCTCTGCAATTTTGCTTTTCTCCAATTTTCGTTTTGATGTTCTTCTAATTGTTTTTTGACTTCCCTATTTAGCTCATTAGCAATTCTTTTATCCTTTTGGTTTTTTGTTCTGTTGAGATGTCTTCTTTTCCTGTTTTTTCCTTGATTAGTTCTTTTAACTCGTTGCTGATTTTTCTGAATCTTTCATTAACTGTTATTTTTTTTTCTGTGGTGCTGGCCTCGATAGCATTTTGTATCGTTTTTCCTAGATGAAGAACACATTCCTCCAGATCCTGTTTTGTATTTATTGTTGTTATTGCACCGATAGTTTAGCTTACTATTCTTTTGTAGTTTGACCAACTTGTCCATTTTTCTTGTAGATTCCAAACAGTTTGTTTCTACTGCTCCCATCATGCATACAATTGGTTTGTGATTTGATTAACTCTCGTTCATTAAAATACATCTCGTGTATTTCGTGTTATTGGCTCACGCATTGTAGAATTGCTTCTTCACCATGGAAGTTTGTAGGATCTGTTAGTCCTACCACTATGGCGTTTTGTCTGTCTTCGAGATAGCCACACAGTAGTCTCCCGTTACGGTTTTTGATTGTTCCGAACCAGTTGGGCGACCTTGCGTTCAGGTTCTCCAATGATAATGGTGGGCTCCTTTGTATCCAAAATGATATTCAGGTCTTTATTAAAGATCAGGCCATTCGATCAAACATATGCTTAAATAGTCTTCAGCATAGAAATTCTCGTTTTGATCCTTAATATGGTGGCTTACATAGTGAACAGACCATCTGGTATAGGAATTACTTATCGTTCGATTCCGTTTTTCACCAGAATGGCCGTGCCACCTGATGTGGCCTTAATAATTATTAGGTAATTAGGTCTGAATATAGGTAATATTTCTGTAGACATCATGGCCCAGGCATTTTGTTTTTGTGTTTTTCCGTTATTTTAATTTTTTTGTAAAGCTACGATGTCTAGTTCGAGTCTATTGGCAAACTCGTCCAGAGAGTTGATGTTTGGTTTTAACCCATTTGAATTCGTAGATTGTCTAACCGGTTAGACAGTTCTGCTTACACCAATACTGTCCATTGCGCTTAATACACTAGTTTTTTCTCGAACATAAACATGAAGTTCATTAACTGTTCGTTAAATATGGTTATAAGGATTGCTGTCTCAGAATTGACCACGGATTTTGATTCTTTTGGCTGTTGTGTCTCCTGGTTCCTTATGCGTAGCTAACAGATTCTGTTACTGACGCACTTAGTATGCTTTTGCTTCATGCTTGTGTAGCATAATTTTTCTTTTTTGGTACCTTTGAATAACCCCTGTAATTTGGTATATGGGTTTCGCGACATTTTGCACATTTTGGGTCAGTGTTTCTATATTTTTGGCATTCTTTGCTTAAGTGATTTTCTCCGTACTTGACACATCTTAAGCCATAGTGGCAGACCTTTGATTCTTTAACCAGCTGACATATACGATTAGCCAGTTATAGCAACCAATCGACGGCCAGTTGTGCTCGGTCTTTATTATGGGGCGAATATAAAAATAAAGCAATATGGACGTTGAAGAGGACATAATTAGTCACCGTTTGTCTAAAAAAAAACGCAAAATAAAGAAAAAGCTTGTAAATTGCTCTCGCTAATTATATTGGTAATTTCTTTTCATCCTCATTTTTCTATTCTCAATCACTGTATTTTGCAGAAGATATATCATAAATCGGCTTTTCTTATCCCAAAACGATTTTTAACTTCCCGAATTAACTTTTCGGTATTAAAAGTCATTTTAAAAACGTCGGGAATTGGTCTGGCTGACAAGACAAGTTTGCGAAGTCTTAAGGCAGCCATAATCATTTCCCTAAGCCAGTTAAAAGGTTTGCCGTATTGCATAACCAAGCACATATTGCAAAATAATACACATACATTTTTAATTCAACGGTGAGGAATATGAACAGTTTAACATAAAATACTGGAAATACATGGGATTTGAATAAGTAGAAAGAACATATTATATTTATATCAACCACAAACTGTCAATAAAATAATTTGAGAAAGAAACCTTTTGAGCGAATTAAAACCGATAACGATTACATTCTAAAATTATAAAATCTCAGTGGTTTAGCTATATTATTGGTATTATAAAACGACTTCCTAGGGGAAACTCAAAAAGTTAATTAAAAAAATTAATAACAACAAATAAGATAAAAACTACCTAGACGTGGCACTAAGTAAAAGAATTTATAGAATATAATAACAATCTTCCAAAAATTATTTGTAGTTACGCATTATAGATATGAATATTACTTTATATTCCTACTTAATTTTAAACAAAATTTGGTTAAGCGAATGGACAACTCTTCTCATCATTTTTACTTGTTCTATTTTCTAGATTTATTATTATTCCATTTTTTTTCCATTTTTAATACTTAATTATTAGGACGTGTACGAACTCATCACTTTATAGCCCCCCATAAAATTACTAGACCCTCCGAGATATAGTAAACTGATCACCGGCATCCTTTGAAGATAGGTAAACTCATCACCGCAGATAGGTAAACACATCACCGCAAAGAGGTAAACTCATCACCAGCATTTTTGCCCCAAGGCGCTTCTTGTTTATGGATAATTTATTAAATTTAAAAATTATTTTAAGCAAATTGCTTTAAAATAGATATTAATATGGATTTTTATACGTTGTGATCTATTTGACGTATCTGCTAATCTAAACGATTTTAAGATCTGAAAATTCAGTTGCAAAGGTTTTCAATAGTGACTTTATAATGAAAATATTCATGAGCCTGTGCTATTTTTGTTTATATCGAAAATAGTCGTCAACTTGGGATGAGAATAGTAAAAATTGTTGGAAAAATGGGAAAGAAAGGATTTGCATGGATTTGTGGTAAAATGTATATGGCTAGACTGGGATGCCCAAACGGTTAGAGGGAAAAAAGACTTATTACTTACGTAGTTCTCTACCATATATTCGGCCATTTTTATAAATAAAGGCAGTTTAGGGATATCCACATGAAATCATTGCCAAAACAATCTCCGACTCGAAAAATGGCCAGCCAAATACGCGGTGCAGCCACTTTCCGTTGGAATCTCCCCTCTTATAAGTATTTACCAAACCAAGTTTTTGGATTTTGCGAAACCAACTTTAAGTCAAGTGAAATAAACACCGGATTCGGTTCATGCTCGAACGGCAATTACGAAATCAGCCACAAATCTTAATGGACTTAAAACGACACCAACTTTTTTGGAGCAACGAATTAATCGAGTACTACCCATTTCATAGCTATGGATGGTAAATAATTGCAAAAAAAAGTTTCAAGCGTATTGAAATCTACCATCCAAGTAATAAGCCTCTGCTTTTCCCAAGTATCGTAAATTCTCAAGAATGCCAAAAATAATAATATTTTATTGCGAATCGTTTTCTAACACAAAACATTTATCGCGGTCCGTCTTTAGATTCATCTGTTTGATTGCTTGATGCGCTTTCCCATTGTCTTAGGTATGGGTGACAAAAAAGTAAAACGATCGTTGCTCATATTTCTCCGAATACAAGAGATGTCGGTTGTCGTTATGTGTTATTTGAAAGAAGAAGTTGCAATATTTTGGTAAATAATTTTTGATGGCCTCTCGGATAAGTCCTTACCGATTCGCACTTACATACATACATACTTTGGTTTGTATCTAATAGTTTTGTAAATATTTATTTTCTTATTCTTATTGCAATTGTTCACAAAAGCAATTCGATTTTAGAATCTTTCACAATTTAAATTTGAAATTACTGATATCATTTTTCGTCCTCGTAATGCGTAATGAGCAATTCAGTATTGCTCAGCATCTTAAAGGAACAAGAGCAAATGAAGAGAAATTTTTCTTTTCGTATGGGTTTAGGTACCTATCAATAAAATTTGGGGAATTCCCAAATAAAAACCAATAAATTACATTTGCATATTTATAATACATCTATTTTAGATTTATTCTGTCAAATTACCAAATCTTAGCGGTTTGCAAGGGGTTTATGGTCTATACCGGCCACGGAGTGCAGGTAGGCCAGTGATGAGTTTACCAATCTCTTGGGGTCTGTTTGAAAATCCCTACTTTTATGGCGGTGTGAGTTTGTACTATGTACGAGGGTATTTATGGTAATTGGTGATGAGATTACGTGTACCCAATTATTAACATCTTCCAACATGCAAATGCGGCTTAACCTTTCGTTCTTTTACTCTCTCGAAGAGTATTATTCCCAGATATTTGATCCCATACGCCTCCTTGACAATTTCTCCATGCAACAGGCATCGAGATTTTATCTAGGTTCTGTCTTCTTGTGAAACTGACTACTACTAATGGTTTGCTAGGGTTGACAGTTTTTTTTGAAGACGGTTTTTCGTGTTAAGTATTATAGTTTTAATTAATTTCTGCAACTTACTCGCATTATTTATACAGCACAATTACTATATGAATACAGCTAAAATAAAGAGATTATTAACGTAACTGTGATGGGCATTGTATTTTCACATATAAAGTACCGTTAGATTTTGTTCTAAAGCAGACTAAAGGAACCGAAAATAGTTTACAATAGGAAAACGATTTTTATGTGATGTTGAAAGCTTCTGACACATTCGATCAATCTGAGTAATGATATTATAAATTTTTAACGGCTTTGATTTGGAACTCAATACCTATTCACATTTTTTAAATGTCAATCACCGATTTTTACGATTTGTTTCGATATAGACCGGTCTGGTAATTATAATAAATATTAATGTAGTCATAATTTTAAGAATACTATTAAGTACAATGGCAAATAATACTCAGACGTTACTTTCGAAATTGGTAATTATGTATTTTAAAAGCAGCAATAATAGTAATAATGAAACAACATAGTTGCAAAATTATATTTTAAGGCACGTGTAGTACGCTCGATTTCTAGGAAATAACTATGTTTTGTCTAAATTGAATGTTCATTAACTGTACGGAACATTGATTACAAATTTAATTATATAATTAAGTTAACGAATTTAGGTGTTCTTAATTCATTACTCTAGTGATCATAGCAATGTTTAATGGTCGGGTGTAAATTCAAACTTTCATAAACTGCTAACATTAACACAGCCCAACAAAAAAATGTGTTATTGCCGAAAAAGAGCAAATAATTTTAATTAATTTAATGTCGTCGCAGCAAGAGTAGACCTATTAAATTATCCACTTCGTTGTACGCTCTACTTAGGGGCTTCATGTATAATCTATTAAATACCTCTAAGCGTTTATCTATATTAACTTTTGGATATTGTGGATTTTTATCAAGTCTTGATAAAGACTGGGCGTGGAACTCCTCACATGAGTAATTAGGTAAACCATCGTTGGAAATAAAACAACTTCTGATGTGCAAAGAAGACTATCGACAAAGACCATCCGGCTAGACCCTGACCAGGTGGTCGATCAGCTTGTGGGTGTGTCTGTACATTAGCTGACTCCTGTTTTTCTCGAGGATGTCCCTGGTCTTGCGGAGTCTTCTTGTGGCCTGGTGGAAGAAGTACCTGGTCCTTTTTTCAGCCACCTCCCTCAGTGGTGTGTATTGGAGCCTTCCTTTGATGGTTGGATTGGATATTCTGTCTTCCCATGTCGATCCATGTATGATTCTGTAACACCATGTCTCTGTGGCTTCAAGTCTCTTCCAGACTGCATGATTTGAGAACTGAAAAATATATTTGCATATTTATAAGCATATTAGTATTTATTTGGCATTTTCAGATATCTCGGCCGATAGAAAAATAAAAAAGATATTTAAAGGCGGGGCGATGCGCATCAGGGTGCGTATTAGTCCACGACTAAGGCACCAGGATGACATCCCCTCCCTTTGGAGACTCTGTAGATGGTAATTTTTATTGAAAAAGTTTACACAGATAAAAATACAATAAACAATTTTCAAAATGAAACGTTACAATTAATACACAATTTGAAAAGGTGACAGGTAATAATTAATAAACAATTTGTAAAGGTAAAAGTTACGATTAGTAAACAATTTGCAAAGATGAATCAATTAATAAACAATTTGTAAGGTGAAGATATGAAAAAGTTATAAAAGTTTTAAGATTATGAATGTTTGCAAACACAAGCACTATTAATACAACACTGTTATCTTGATTCTAGGGAGAGGTGGTTGTGACAGTATCTGCATCCTAGGGAGGTTCCATCCTCCTTTGATGCACCAAAATCCCTCGACAGGTTCGTCTCCATCTTAGTTCTCCGGTTCTCTTCTGTATTGTCCACAGTGTTATGTAGGCAAGTTTGTCCGAGACCCCCGTGCTGACGCGGACCACATATTGGTAGGACAGGCAGTGATTGTAGCTACTCCGGTACTTCCGTAGCTTCCAGAACTTCAAGTTTCGAAAAAAAAATGGCTCGTCTCAGGCGTCCGGTACACAGAAGGTGTCAGGTCTGTCCAGTACTTGGATGGCGAAATGTGAGGATTTTGACGTCCTAACATCCGGTAACTCTCTCCTCTGTCCTCTTGGATCCAGCATGGATTAATAGGCTTGTGTGTATAACGGCTTCTCATCGGTGGGCGTAGTCGAAAAGTGAGTTGGGCGCCATGTCGTCGTAGCAAGAGTGAAACTATTAAATTATCCACTTCGCTGTACGCTCTACTTAGAGGCTTCATGTATAACGTATGAAATACCCCTAAGCATTTATCCATAATAACTTTTGAATATTGCGGATTTTTACCAGAAGACTTTGTGTGGAACTTCTTATATGAGTAATTAGGTAAACTATTGTTAAAAATAAAACAACTTCTGATGTGTGAAGAAGACTATCTACAGAGTCTTAAGGTTTTTGCGGTAGCAAATGGAGCAGAGCCCCGACCGGCGACCTCCTAGAGCTTACGTGTCGTAGGTAAGATCGTGGTATATCGACTATTTGGTATTCTAATGGTATGGAGGGAACCAAAGAAATATTTTGACGATTGCTGTTTCTTTCCTTTAGAGTGTAAACGATATTAATTGTAACAATCAACATAAGTGAAAATAGCCTAACCTGTATTCAGTAATAAGACCTATTCCACATCAGATTGAACAGATACCAATTCCAATATTTACCAGCCTAGCTACGTTGGCAGAGGATAATGTCGAAACGTCATCTGATGAACTGCAGACTTATACATTTGAGAGAAGTTACAGTGATTTTGAAGGGGATTTATCACGTCCTAAACGATTTACTCAGGACGAGCTAAATGATTTTATTAGAGATTCGAACCTTCCGATGGAATCTTCCAAGCTGCTTGCCTCCAGACTAAAGGTTAATAATCTTCTTCATGCGGGCACCAAAATTATATACTACCGTAACAGAGAAAAATACCTTTTGCCGTTTTTTTTCTCAGCAATATGATATGGTTTTTTGTAACAATATGAAAGGAATGTTAGAAATAATGGATATATCAAAGTATACACCAAATTACTGGCATTTGTTTATCGATAATTCTAAATGAAATTTAAAGTGTTACCTTCAACATCTAAATACCCACTACTGTAAAGTCGAAATTGACGGGAAAATAATAAAGCAGGAAGCAAGGTTTAGATATTTGGGAATAGATATATAACTAGTTACAGAGATGTTGAAGAAAAAGTACGACAACAAAGCTTAAAAGAAAGTAAAGCGGCGGGTTCTCTTAATGTCACAATCTAGAAGAACAAACACCTAAAACAAGACACAAAAACAAGAATCTATAAAGCAGCAATTAGACCTATATTAATATACACGGCGGAGACAAGACCTGACACATCTAAAACGAGACGACTGCTAGAAACAACAAAGATGAAAATACTCCGACGAATATCAGGTAAAAGTCTATTGGATAGGGAGAGAAGCGAAAACATAAGAAGAGCATGCAATATAGATGACATAAATGGATGGGTAACAAAACGAAAACAGGAGTGGAACGAACATATCAGTATAATTAAAATAGTAAGAATAGCACGAGATAAGTCACCAAATGAACGAAGAAGTATTGGCAGACCAAGAAAAAGATGATGCGACAATTTATGAGGCTAATATCGAAGAAGAAACAGGCTTTAAAGCCTACATACTAAAAGGAAGAAAAAGAAAAGGACCTTCTATATAATGCTAACAAATATGGAAGTATATCAATTGGCAATTCTACAAAAAATGAAGAAAGAATGTAAAACAATATCGCTGGTGCTGGAAAACATCCACTATGATCAACATATGTGTGGTCTGTGTCGATTTCAAGATGGTCAACTTTCTGCTAGGACAACAAGATAGCTATAAAAATATCTTTATTTCTTGTGCCTTTCCGATAGCAGGGCTAAGGACCAACACTGGAGTAGAACAAAATGGCCTTCTAAAAATGATTTAGTTTAAGGACAAGCTAACATAATGAACGTAGGATTAATCGAAAGGGAGAAAATAATATTACCCTCATACCACATTAAATTAGAGCTCATGACATAATTTGTAAATGCCTTAGATCAGAATGGTCCATGTTTTGAACCTTTGTCCAGCAAATTTCCTACACTTAGTACAGACAAATTAAAAGTCGAATATTTGATGGATGAACATAAGACAACTTATAAAACATTTGAATTTTAAAGAATCGATATTGAAATTGAGTTTAATACATGGTGCTCTTTTATTAAAATTGTTTTCTTGGAAATAATAAACCGAAAAATTACCAAGATATAGTAAAAGCTATAAATAATGCTAAAATTAGAAAAACTTGTGGTCCAGATGATACACCAACTGAGTTGCTGAAACTAATAGAGAATGATAACATAAAAGTAATAGTAAGACTTTTTAATTATATAAAACCGGAGTGATTCCCGCAGATTGGCTCAAATCCATCTTTATCGCAATACCTAAAAAACACAATGCGAGAAAATGCTCAGAGTATCGATTAATTAGCCTAATGAGCCACACTCTTAAAACTTTCTTCAATACTTCCCACTGCTATGGGAACCAGGGAGGCACTTTTTGCGCTTAACATCCTATTACAAAAATGCCGTGACCAAAAAAAATATGTATTTGCATGTTTTCTGGACTTCGAAAAGTCATTCGATAAAGTACAATGAATGCAAATATTAAAAAACATCAGAATAGATGACAAGGATATTTGTGTCATTAAAAATTTGTACTGGAATCAAACTGCTACAGTAAAAATTGGAGATATCTACACCGATGAAATCCTCATACAACGAGGAGTCAGACAAGGTTGTATTTTGTCGCCAACATTGATCAATGTTTACTCGGAAAAGTTATTTAAAAAGGCACTTGAGAGACAACCATATGGAATAAAAATCAACGGGGAACTACTTAATGTAATTAGATATGCAGACAATACAGTAACTCTATCAGATAATATTGAAGGTCTTCAAATTCTGCTTGATCGTATTCACGAGGTAGGAGAGGAAATTGGCATTAAAATAAACTCAAACAAAACTAAATTTTTACCATCAGATCTCGATGCAAAGCTTCAATTGAACGGAGTCCAAGTTGAGAAAGTTCACTAAATGACATATTTGGGAACTGTGATAACCGACCAACTAGATCCAGACATAGAAATAAATCGTAGAGTAGCAATGACTAAAACTACTTTTATAAAAATGAGGTCATTTATTATTAAAATATTATTAAATAGCCGTTATCTGGAGATCCCTAGAATTGGGCCGGTGACCTTTCCTGAACTTCCTCGAACAACCATGGAACCCAGACAGGTTTTATCGGACGGGACCCTACTAAAAAATACTTGTTAGAAAAATATGTTTACTACAGTTTAGGTATGAGTCATATTTATCGTAACAATACTATATTTTGAAAGTGGTAACTTCAAACTAGCGCTTTTCAAATAAAAATCATTTGTTCTTCTTAAAAACAACAAGATGAAACAGAAGAAAGGTAAAATACTCTTCTCAATTATAATAGTTTCAATCAGTATTAATGATCCAAATATAAATAAATGTAACTAGAGAGGCCGAGATACTTATTGTACTAATGATAACGGTATATTTTTACAGATTTAACATATTTTTTAACACTCTTATCAATTGTTCTAATGAGAATATGGTCTTTTAACTCACATGAATATGTTTTGTGTTAAAGAAAAGTCTAGATGTGTAGAAAAAAAAAGACTAATAATTCTCTGTAAAAATATTAAATCGGAGAATGGAAAGTGAGCCATAAACCACTTTGCTCGTCGCAGCTCGCAATATCCACTGTCCTACTACAGAAAGGATTGGATATTTGATTGTTTACAAAGATCTTTAGAGCTAGCATACCACTAGCTTATATACCAAAGAGTTTAACAACTGTAAGGATGATGTACCTACACAAAATGGGACGACAAGAAAACACCCTACCCAAATCCTAGAGGATGATTAGTCTTACATCATTTATGTTAACGCCAATAAAAAAATTGATAGACATATTAGGAAGGGACCATCATCTCAATGGCAATCAACATGTGTGCCAGAAAAGAAAATCAACAAAATTAGCACTGGACGAGGTAGTTCAGAAAATCACTCTTCAGAAGTCACTCCATTGATAATGGAGAAATGGCTTTAAGTGCCATTTTAAATATATAATTTATAGATTTAATAATTTATTGCCAAGTTTAATTTATGATGCACTAGTATCAAAAAGAATATCCACTACTGTATGCAACTGGATCAAAGGAATGTTGGAAAATAGGCAGATTATAACAGAATTGCAAGGAGAGGAGTTGTAACCAAAGCAGCAAAGGTGTGCCCATAAGGTGCCTTTTCCCTCTTGTTTTTACTCCTAGTGGATGACCTAATCTTGATCCTTGATGCAAAGAGGGTAGATGTGTAGGTGTACTCGGATAATCTAGTAATTATAGTCAAAGAAATAAACAGAAATATTTTATCCAGCATACTCCAACGAATATTAAATACTATACTGACCATGTGGTTCGATAGAGAACTTTATAACAATCCTAGAAAAACAGTAGTCAGTTTGTGAACCTAAATAACATCTGGATGCCCGCTGTATATGAAAAAACTGCCAAAAAGGCGAATGTGCTCAAATATCTAGGTGTAATACTTGATAAGCGGCTCACATGAACGCTTATTTGAAAAAAATATCCAACTAAGCGAAGCTTTCCCTCCACCAAGCGAAAAGCTGATAAAACTACAACGAGAAGCATGCTTAATCAGAACAGGAGTTATATCGACTACCAAAATTGTCTTTATGGAGGTAATACTTGACCTTCCTCCATTACATATATTGATGGAGACGGAGCAAAGGTAGGAGCACATAAATTCCGGAGAGGACATTAGTAAGCAGGGAAAAGAAAGTAAGCAGTAAAAAGAATACCAGGACCAAATCTGAAGAGATTACAAAAAATCATCCAGCGTTGGAAATGGTACCAGATGAAATGCAACCTAAATATAATTTGAAGAAGCCGTTTACCGTAGTTTTTCCCTAAAGGAATGACTAGGAGTCGAATTAAATTAATTTTATATTGGCAGATTAATGCTGGTACGAATATACAGATGGCTCTAAAACCGATAAAAGAGTTGAAGTTGGAGTATATGGAGGGAAATAAAGGATACAATTTAATAAGAAATCTAGGTGATCACTCCACTACCTTCCAAATAGAAGTTTATGATATAGAAATATCTGTGGAGAAACCAATAAAGATGAACTTTATTATTATGAATTATATTAGTATATATTAGTAGGGATTAGCAGGATCAGATCTGTAAAAGGCACTGGAATCTAATCGAATTGACTTCAGGTTAGTTCGAAACCGTCTTCAGAATCTGATTTGAATCGGAAAAAGTAATTAAGTTTACCCTGAGTTCCTGGAGTCATACTGGTATTGAGGGAAATGAAACAGTGAACCTACCTGCCAGGGGAGGGGCAGATATCGAGTTGGCTGAAATAGATGAAACGTAATCACTAATACAAACAAATGGGTCTTAAATATTCCAATGTTTTTATACATGAACATTAAAAGAAATGATTCAAAGATCTATTAGATATGAATGGGAATAATCTGCTAATTATTATAGGTTTCCTAACAGGAGACTGTCTTCTCAAGGGTTACAAGAATAAAATCGAACTAAGAGAAAGTGCCGACTGACAAATTTTGTCACGCTGAAGATGAGACAGCGGACCACCTTCTGTGCAACTGCATTGCCAGTGAAACCACCCACTCATATTAAACTTAACCTAACCGAACGTTAATAACTAGAATTTATATCACGTTTGTGTGCCAGAGACGAAATTAATTAGTTAAAATCTAATGCGAACAAAAGATTAGAAGAGCTTAGAAATCATTTTATAGTTTATTAAACAGACAGCTTAACATACAATTAGTTATATATGTCAAACAAGTCACAGTCACACTAACTTAGCGCAGACTAGAATAGCCAAACTTTCTTAATAATGCATTGCTTTTCTGGGTAATACGTCGGTCTAGAATTACTCCTTCCTAACGTTTCTTTAAAAACTGCCCACACGTTAACAAATTCGATGCGGCCATGGTCGGAATGGCCTGCCTAACACAAAACTAACTAATAGCCCAGACTGTGGGGAAAAGGGTGATTTTACACTGTTCTCCAGGAATTTATGTAATGTGGCCTAGGTTATAAAGGGCAAACGTATTCTTTTAATTTTTTTCATTTTTTGCCTAAAGTAAGTGTTGTAATGGGTAATTTCTATATAGCTTATAAAAGTACTCTAAAAGACCTTCAATAGGTACGTCCAATTTAAATTATTTTGGTATTGCAAAAATGCGATTGAAGGTGAAATTTAAAAAACGTAATATTTATTGCAAAATTGCTTTTTTTTATTTCAAATATATTACATTCAAGCCTATAAAATTACAAATCGAATAAGTCGTAGTAGGCCTGGATCACTTAATTTGTTGCTGAGATACGTTAATTAGTTTATCCCACGAACTTCAACTTTAAATGCTCGTAGCTTTTTGGTCATTGCAAAAAAAATGGTAGAGGGCTAATTCTTATTTCATTCTCTTCTTAAAGCCATAAATTTTCATACTCCACTGAAAACTATTGAAAATTTTTTTTAACCTGTCAAAAACAAGTATTTATGAATTTGTAAAATTGCAGTTATTAAGATTTTGAACTTTGAGGGTATACAAGGCAACTATCGAACACGGTGATTAATTTAATCTTGCCCAAGTACTTTCGATCAATAGATCATCTTCAGGGGCATCTGAAATAAGCCAAGAAACGTTTTTTTTATAAAAAGGATATTTAAATATAGGATTAAATTTAGTACAATTTAAATTAATTTGAGTATTAAGACAGTGAGAGTTTTCATTTGTTTCCCTTGTAATTTTCAATAAATCAAACACAAGATAGTTTTTCTTTCTGCTAATGTCATGTAAGATAGATGAACCAGAATTGATGTTAAAATTGTGGTTGCTGGATGCTAAGTGTTGACCAAAACTTGAAGAATTTGGTCTTTTCAAATGTTCAGAGACTCTAGTGGATAACTTTCTGATGGTTCTCCCTACATAAGAGGCATCACAATCATCACATTTTAATTTGTAAATACCACTTTTATTAAGTGCATTCATCCTATCTTTGGTATTGATTTAGAAGGAACCTAAAGTGTTATGTGATTTAAAGGAAATTTTGATGTTATCAATTGTAGAAGTAAAAAGTTTAGATATTTTATTGGAAATGCTACTAATATAAGTGAAGGAGAAATATCTGATGTTCCTTCTTAATCAATACCAAAGATAGGATGAATACACTTGATAAAAGTGGTATTTACAAATTAAAATGTGATGATTGTGATGCCTCTTATGTAGGGAGAACCATCAGAAAGTTATCCACTAGAGTCTCTGAACATTTGAAAAGACCAAATTCTTCAAGTTTTGGTCAACACTTAGCATCCAGCAACCACAATTTTAACATCAATTCTGGTTCATCTATCTTACATGACATTAGCAGAAAGAAAAACTATCTTGAGTTGGATTTATTGGAAGATTTGGAGATTACAAGGGAACCAAATGAAAACTCTCACTGTCTTAATACTCAAACTAATTTAAATTGTACTAAATTTAATCCTATATTTAAAAACTTTATGACAGCTTCACCTCGTAGAGGACCCAGCTCGACTGTTTAGACTTCATGCACTGAGCATTTCAATTAAAGTTCTTCCATTGACTGTGGATTCAACTGAACTACGTGGACTATAACCCATTTATATATTTTGTCTTCAATTTTGATTTTAACTTTTAGTAATTTAACTGCATATTCAGATTTTTCTTTTTTACAGTACTGATAGCGCTTGGTGGACCATTTTATTGTAGTCCACCATCCACTGTCTAATATATTGTTAGTCTTTTCTCACATTCATACTTTATGTCAACTTCAATTGCTCTCAAACTAACATTCTAATTATTATAGACAGGTTTGAGTGTGAGATTGGGATTATTCAAACTACATAAAAAATATACTATATAATTTTATATTTCATCAGTTGATTTCCTATAGTGGTGTCAGTTGGACCTTTGGTCAATACTTAGTGTCATAGAATTTTGAAAGGTGCAGATCACATAACTGCCCTTCACAAGCTGTCATTTGTCACATGTCATCTCTATATTTCCGTCAGACCGGGAGCCCATTCTGTCTCCGGCTTCTATACAACATGTAGCTTCTCCTTAAAAATTTTAAAGTGTTTGTTTGTCTTAGTGTATTGTATTTTGTATTGTTATGTCCAAATTTTACATTTATGACATTCTACTATGTCGGATAGGCCACAACTGACGAAGTAAGTCTATAAACGTTTATCACATATACAATTTTTTTCAACCATAAACTTGGAGTTTTTTATCCAAGTGAATTAATTTTCCTTTTTATAAAAAAACGTTTCTTGGCTTATTTCAGATGCCCCTGAAGATGATCTATTGATCGAAAGTACTTGGGCAAGATTAAATTAATCACCGTGTTCGATAGTTGCCTTGTATACCCTCAAAGTTTAATTATTCGAACATTCAACCTTATATTGATTAAGATTTTGAGCTGCAGCGTGCTCTATGTACCCTACAAATTTCTAATTTGCAGATTATTGTAGCTGGCTTAGAGACAAAGATTTAAACAAAAAAGAATTTTCTACGACTAATAGCAGCGGAGTTAGCAGATTTTTTTTAAAAAATCACAGAGGCTTTAATAATAAATATTAATGAAACGAATCTGGCGACGTTCGGAAAAATTTGCAATATCTCGGTGAAAAATGAACCGATTTCGATGATTTTTTTTAATCTGCTGTAGCTTGTCGAAATAATAACATATAGAATACCTTTACCCTTAAAAACCACCCACAATCCCCAATGGTTTTTTTCTAATATTCAATTTTTTTCAATTTTCTTACTTTTACAATACGATTAAACGTAATCCTACTACCAAATTCTTATTAAGAATATCCCCATGAAACATCCTCATTTATGAAAAAATTAATATTACAAAATATAGACTACTATTATTTCAGTATTTATCTTTTTTTTTTAATACTTACTCTGTCTCGCTGTGTAATCTTTTATCAGTAAAAAATTATGTTAAAGTAAAGTTCAAATGATTAAAATTTCTATTTAAAAACATTATATTTTCCCAAAAAAACTCAAACAAATTGATTTTAAACTAGATTTTTAGTACAACTTGATAAGAAATTAAATAATTGTTACATAAGAAATTAAATAATAAAACGAAGATATAAACAGTAAAATAATTGTAATTTATTTATATGGTTTTAAAATGAGATTCAATATTTATAAAATCAGAAATATGCTTAGTTTTTATTTATTTTTCTTTTTTTAGTAGGTTGTATAATTTCCTCAGCATCATATAACAATTCATCCAAAACATCCATCTCACTCTCATATTCATTTTCTGCGTCATCTATTTCATATTCAGCAGTATGACAATTGCCGCATCTCTCCATTACAATTTTCGCACTTTCTCGTACATTTTAAGCTGTGCTTACGGCATCCGCAATGTTTGCCACATGCGGTTTCGGTGCTACATTGAAAAAAGGTAAACTTTATTCGTCATAATAAATAATAAATAATGATTTTCATTTAAGGAGAATACAAATCCTTGAAAATATATGTTTTTAAGTAGTAAATGACGCCAGATTCGTTTCTTAATTGTTATTAATAAAGCCTCTGTGACTTTAAAAAAATATATACTAACTCGGTTCCTATTGGTCGTACAAAACTCTTTTTTTTAATCTTCGTCTCGAAGCCAGCGACAATAATCTGCAAATTAGAAATTTTTAGGGTGCATAGGGGGCGCTGCAGCTCTAAATGTTTATAACTGCCATTTTACAACTTAATAAATAATTGTTTTTAACGGGTTAATTTTTTTTTCTCTATTTTCCAATGGATTATGAAAATTTACGGCTTTAGGAAGAGAATGAAACAAAAATTAGCCCTCTACCATTTTTTTGGTATGAGTATTTTTTTGGTACCTATGAGCATTCAAAGTTGAAGGTCGTGTGATAAACTAATTAACGTATCTTAGCAATAGATTAAGCAATCTAGGCTTACTATGGCTTATTCGATTTGTAATTTCATAGGCTTAAATGTCATACATTTGAATTGAAAAAAATATTTTTTTCAATATTACGTTTTTTAATTTTGACTTTCATTCTCAATCTTTTATGTCTGACCAAACGGATTGCTGTTGTCATGTCATGTTACATAGATTCCTAAAGTTAAGTTATGTTGTTCTGTACATCTAAAATCGTACTGTGTACTTTTATAGTGAAAATATGTAGTGAAATAAGTTGCGAAAATATCAGTATGTTGAATTAATAATAAATCTTGTTTTTTTACTAAAATATGCTTCTTAATATTAATTTGAGGTTAAGAGTTTACCGGAACGGTAACAAAATATCTGCATAAAACTTGTTTTGAGCAATGTTTTTATTATTTAAATGTTGTAGAACAACTTCTTCAGATAAAAAGAGATTAAGCTTGACTTTATTGTCGTAGATATTGCCAAAACTTTACCTGAACGAGATAAAACTCCACCAAGAATCGAGAATATCCTGCATGAAAAGCAGATATCTTCACCGGAGTTGCAAGATACATTTAATGGTAAATATTCATTCTAAAATTAAATTGTTTAAAGGTTTTGGTCTACAGATTATATAAAAAATATAAAGTAACCTACCTACCCTATATGTTTAAACAAAATTTTAAATTGTAGATTCTATATCTGAAGATGAAGTAATTTCTTCAGAATATACTTCAGACGACTACAATCCAGATAGTACCGATTCGAACGAAAGTTTTGAAGATTCTCATTGTGAGGATGAAAGTCATCCCGTATCAGTACCACATGTCACAGCAGAAGATTCAGTTTTACTTATAACTCATCATGAAAATACTGAAAATCTATTGGACAGGAAGTTAAGGCTTTTAATATCTAGACATATTGTTAAGAGAAAGGTATTCAATTTGCCAGAAAAAAAATCAAGAATAAGGAAACGCCGTCCTGAAACATGGAAGAAGAATAAGACTGCCTTAGCGAGACAGAGAGGTGAGACATACATGTCATTAAAAAGTAAAAAAGAGATGCCAAGCAAAAGTCCCGAATTAGGATCTTTATGCAAAAAAGAAAATTGCAAAAAGAAATGTGATGAGCAATTTAACAAGTTTAATAGGGAAACAATATTTCGTAAGTTTTACGCATTAGATCAAAATGCAAAAACCTTATTACTTTTTAAATCTGTTTCGATTATGCCAGTTAATCGCCATAGAAAAAACATTAGTAAAAATAAATCATATACATTTGGTTACACAATAAAGTGTCAGACATGTATCAAAACTGTCTGTAAGACTGCCTTTATCTCCCTTTACCAAATATCAAATAAAAAGGTGCAATTCATTTAGAATCAATTAAAATCAGGGACTACAGCTCCTTCACCAGATAAAAGGGGGCATCATAATTCTAGACCAAATAAAATAGAAAAAGATGTGGTTGATGCTGTAAAAGCACACATTCTTTCTTTTCCTGCAGAACAGTCACACTATTCGCGAAACAAAAATGCCAATAAAATTTATTTGTCTCCCTTGTTAAATATAACAAAACTGCATGAATTGTATCAAGAATATGTTCAAGAAACTAAGATGGACAAACGGTTTTTGGTTTCAAAAAGTTTTTATACGCACATTTTCTCATCAGAATTTAATTTGTCGTTTGGCCAGCCCAAAAGTGATACATGCAGTATGTGCGATGCCAATTTAGGGGATGAGATCCATAAAGAAAAATTTAAATTTGCTTTTGAGCAACAAAAAGTCGATAGAGAACGGGCCCATAATAATAATGAAATATGCTATTTAACCATGGACCTGCCTTTACCACGCCTTACTACTTCCAAGGCATTTTATTTGAGGCAGATGTGGTTCTATAATTTTGGAATCCACTCAATAACGTCAGAGGGTGATAAAGCCTACTTTTTTAATTGGACCGAAGATGTAGCAACGAAGGGCAGTCTGGAAGTTGGCAGTAGCTTGCACACGTTTGTTCAACTTTTAACAAGCAGAAAGAAAGAAATAAACCATCTTCTCATATGGTCTGACTCGTGTGCAGGGCAGAACAAAAATTTTAACCTAATATGCCTATATCAGTACTTAATTTTTAAGGGATACGTGAAGATAATAGACCAAACATTTCCAGAAATAGGGCATTCGTTTTTAGATTCTGATCGAGATTTTGGAATAATTGAAAAGAAATTACGAAAAGTTGAGACCATATATGCCGCAGATCAATATTATTATTACTGCGAGATATTATAAGAGAATCAAGTAAAAAAGGTTCTGTTATCATAAATATGACCGACCATTTTAAAAATATAGCAGATATAGAAAATAAATTACACTTATTAAATAGAAAAAAGAATTGCTGTGGAGATAAAATAAATTTTAGAGATGATATCAAATGGATACGTGTGGATAGCTACGGTGAATATTACTTCAAAAACTCCTTAGACCCAAACACGCCGTTCTTAAAAGTGGATATAATAAAAAATGTAAGGGCGAATTCAGGAGAAGGTTTTGTATTAGAAGTTATACCAAACAAAACGAATACTCTGTCCGTTGAAAAAATTAATAATTTAAAACAACAACTTTGTTTTATAGAGGAAACTTATAGACATTTTTATACTCGTCTATGGAAAAATAAGGAAGGCCAGAAATCGAAAATAAAATAAATAAAAAAGTAAAAAAAAGAAGAACGAATTAGAAATAACATTTGGTTTTACATCGTTTTATTGCTTCTTGTATCCTTTATGCATTTTGAATTAACAATGTTTGCCTAAGTTACTTAGGGAATAAAGGATTTATGTACATTTATAATTAAATATTTTTCTTTAGTTGTGAATTATTACTGTTAAATTATTATTACTAAAAAGTGTACTTTAGGGTCTAAGTTTCTTCAAAATTGTATCATTCTAGGCTTATTAATAAAAAAGTTCTAACTAAAAAACTTTGAATTCATTTTACTTGAAAAGTTGTTTATGTTACATAGATCCTTTATGCACTTGTGTCTTCAAATATTGGCTGTGAGCTTCGGTCAGGAAGACAAATTTAATCATTGTTGCGACACTTTTGATAATGTCTGTTACATTCGTTGACTAAAGGTAAAAAGCAATATAAGCCCGAAAAATAATGTATCATTATTGTCATAGCAATCGTGTAATAAATTAGAAATTTGTAGAAACTATTCAGAGAATAAAGGCCGGTAAAGTAGTAACTGCAGAAGAAACGAGTTACTTTACTACTTATTTTATTAGAATGAATCTGTATTTAATAGTAATTATGCTTGTAACATAAATACCAGAATAGTAGAAATACAGTATTTTAGTGCCTATATAAAAACAAAGGAAATAATTAGTATGTAATATACAAATTATATAGTCATTCAGTTGTTTAACGACATTTTAAATTTATGCAAGATAGGTTAATAACAGATCTCTTATGTAGTACCTACCAGAAGCAGGTTAAATACAGGAATAGCCAAGATTCTTAGATGAAATAATAGCTATAGAATTTTTCATATAAAAATCAATGTACCTCATTCAAGATTTACGACGTCAGAACTCCACAGCATTGCCAAAAGATCAGAATAGTTAATAAGTGAGGAATTTTTAAAATGTCAACTGTTTAAGAATACAGACACTAGTCAATTGAATTTTTAAAATAAAGAAACTTACATTTTCTAAATTTCTTTCTTCTCTTTTCAATAATGTTAAAAACGAGATACGTTTAATCCATAATATTATAAAAGATCATATAAAAATGTATAACTTTAAATACATTTTAAAACGCAACTAGTGAGGCACTAAATAAATTAAAAACTTTTTTATGTAATATTGCATCTAATTTAGGGAGAATTCAGTGTGACATCACAAATGCAACGAAAGTCTGTTTGATAAAAAGGAAATAGAAAGTGTTGCATAAAAGAAAATACGTATAGAAAAAAAGACAGTATTGTGAAAAATATTGACAGAATTGTAAGAATGTAAAATATATAGAAACTGATTTATAAGATTTTAGAAATGAATTGGATAACATTCGGGAGAACTTAATCGAATTGCATTATGAAAAGGCCCTTCAAAAGAAACTGAAGTGTACACCAAAAGCTAATAGTCGGTCTCGAGTTATAAACTGCCATTTTTAAGTTATCTCAACTTAAAAATAAATAAAAATGTTTAAAGTTATTCTTCAATATTCAGATTGTCTAAATACATCCACAAGGCAAAAAAAATCCACACATAATATACATTTATTTTAAAAATTACAATTATTTATTTATTAACGGGTACCACATAATTACATATAAAAAATTACAAAATGATTTAATATAAAAAAAAAATACAATATCTAGTCGCTTTACACGTTGTTTCAAAAAATTCTCCAAGCACATAGAAATAAGTCAACGTCTATTTTACTACAATTTAGAATCATTCTGTTCATTGGAAAGTGTTCAAGAAAATTACACATACAAAACCTTTACTTTACCATTTGAAAATAACTAAGTAAATTTGGAAGGGATATTAAAATCAATTACATACAACAGATTATTCAATCAATCAGTCAGACCTGGATCAGTCAATTCAGTTAATTTTGGAACTTGGTATCTTAGACTTTCCTTCCAACACAACAACATCTGCATACGTTAAAGACCAAGGATCTTTCCTTGAAGTTCATCTGTTATCTGATCCAGCATAAATGAGAATAAACACACAAAACACTAATGAGGCCCGGCTTTCACACAAAATTTTTCAGTTTCATCTTTATTTATGCTTAAGCTAATTGTTAACTCTCATACATGTCTTGCTACTTTCACTTATCCAGACGGCACTCTTTTCCTACTTAATGTCTACTACAGTAGGTGTCTGATAACTTTATCGTAATGCCTTCCCAAGAAATAAATATTATGTGAAAGTCTTTCTCATTCACTCTAAATTTTCGATTAACTCTCTGGCAATAAAAATTTCAGTTGTGGACCTGCCTTGCATAAATCCAATTTGACTTCTATGCACTTTTATTTCTAGAACAATACATTAAATTCGGTTAGATTTTATCATATAATGTACCATAAAAAAACATATTTTGAATTGACTACTTTGTTGTCTAAACAAAATTAAACAAATGTTTACTGGAAATAAGCATTGCAAACCAAATAAAAACCTAAATAGCTATTTTCAAATTTCTTTGTTTATTAAAAATCTGGAAAATCAAAGGAGGGTGTGCCCTTATTGGTGCAATGACGAAGGTAAAACATGGCTTTAAAATTCATACCTACCCTAACTTTGCATACATACATATAATCTTATAAGAAATTTTATATATTTATTGACCGAGTAAAATTTATAATAATGTTAAATTAACTACTTTTTTTGTAAATAAGCATATAATCTATAATAGAAATTCAATACATATACAAAATAAAAAATACATGTGGGCTACAAAAATTGTTAATCAAATTTAAGGTTAACTCAGTTCCAATTCGGTAAAACTTTCATCATCTAATTCGTTTATGAAGTTTTTCTTCTGAAGACTTCGTTTGACTTTTTTCTGGATCACATTTGCTTGTTCTACCTTCCCTCTGAGAAACTCATTAATTTCCTTCCCATGTCTTGGTTTAATACTTGTTTGAAACTCTCCCAAACTGCTTGCAACATCATCTAAAACAAAGTCAGTAACCACGCGCTCCTCATACATTCTTGCGAAGTGCACGTGCTTACAAAAGGTATTCGTTACCACATATTCGGCACTCTCGCACTGGTAGCGATAAATACAAATTTTACATACTCTACAATATCTTATATTAATTTTCACACACATGCCTTATTTCATACACATATAATTTATTTGGATCTCTAAAGGTCTTTATCTGAAATTGACCTTAACATTCTTAACCTTACTTTGTTTTTTATCGATTTTGCAATTTTTTGAGCTTTTGTTATGACCCTGTATTATTAATTGTTCATTTAATGTTAACAGTCCTCTTTCATACTTTTATTTTGACAATAAATTTTCAATTGGCACTATAGAATTTTTTTTTGGTTGTTCCCAAATGTACAATAAACCAGCATATGTATGTTTTATAGACCTGACAATGGCTTTCGATCGCATCTTACACATACTGTATAAAAGAAACATACCAATTAATATTATATAAACCATTGAAAACATCTACCTCCATAATCGAATACAGGCAAAGATAAAGGGAAAACGAACACAGTGTATACCAGTACAAAGCGGAGTCAGACAGGGTGACACGTTAAGACCACTTCTCTTTAATAAATAATGGACGAAATAATACAAACAGTACGTAATAATCATGGCTACAGAATGGAGAACAAAGAAATCCAAATATTATGTTATGCAGACGACGTCGCATTAATCGCCGAGATAGAAGATCACCTCTAAAGATTAACACATATCTTCAATACAACAGCTAAGAAATACAATATGATAATAGCAGAAAAAACCAAATGTATGGCATCTAAGTACCCACTACGGTGTAAAATCGAAATTGATGGGAAAATAATAAAGCAGGAAGCAAGGTTTAGCGGTGGGTTCTCTTAATGACACAATCTAGAAGAACAAACACCTAGGACAAGACACAAAAACAAGAATCTATAAAGCAACAATTAGACCTATATTAACATACACTGCGGAGACAAGACCTGACACAACTAAAACGAGACGACTGCTAGAAATAACAGAGATGAAAAAACTCCGACGAATATCAGGGAGAAGTTTGTTGGATAGGGAGAGAAGCGAAAACATAAGAAGAGGCAATAAAGACATAAATGGATGGGTGAGAAAACGAAAACAGGAGTGGAACAAACACATCAGTAGAATGGCAGAGGATAGAATAGTACGAATAGCACGAGAAAAGTCAAAAAATGGACGAAGAAGTATTGGCAGACCAAGAAAAAGATGGTCGACAATTTAAACAATTTAGAAGGCTAATATTGAAGAAGAAACAGGCTATAAATTCTACATACTACAAGGAAAAAGAAGATGTATTGTTGAATGATTCTATTGCCATGCTTGTAATAATTCCCAAATTTCTTCTATCATAATAAACCCATTTTGATTCTTTCTTCATTCTGAAAGTAATAGCTAGAAAAAAATATACTTACTGCTGCCTTAAAATGTTTGATCAACACGCTATGATATGAAGCATTATCCAAATAATTATCAAAGGTTGTACAAGGTTCTTTAATAACAGCTCTTCAAGTATGTGTAGAAAGTTATCTTTATACATTTTCCCATGGCCATCAGATAGTTTGGTTTTTGAAGAATTTACCGCTTGTTCCCCATCGGTAAATCCATACTCACTACCAGCATTGATTATAATATATCTGTAAACAAAAACCCAAAGGTTTTTGTATTTAATAAACCCAATCCTAATTATTTAATAATAATATATAATTAACGAACCTGACTAGGGGAGACCGGGGTTGGTTGTCATAGATTCGCCTATTATATATTTTTTTAAGACTAGTATTACTTGTTTTGAAAAGTGCGCATTACCGTAAGATAGAGTGAACATTACTTCAATATTGCCCTTTTTTCTAGATCCCTAGATGTATTCCAACATACTCATATAAAATAATAAGAGTAGCTCTACAACCTATGTCAATTTACCCCGTGATTGGGGTAAATTGTCATAGCCCTTGGGGTAGGTTGGCATATAGGTATAAAACATAACTTCACTGGAAAAATATACAAAGGAGCAGTAATCAATAATGGGTAGGTATATAAAATAATAGAAGCCGAAAAATATAGGTAAATGTATTTAATAAGAAGGTATGAATTCAAACAACGTTAACTTTTTTTAGTTAATAACATAATTAGAAATCTGTATTTGGAAATACTGTTAGTATTCATCACAATCGCAGTTTTGACATCTATATGGTACAGTATTGCCATCAGTGCATTTGAAGTGCGCTGAAAAGTTGCATTCAATGCATTCGATCCACTGTTCTCCAGGGCGACTATTGGAATGTGGCTCCATGCAAACTAGACAGAAAGCATTATCCTGGTCTGAGTCTTCATCTGAAGATACTATTGAACGCTTTTTCTTTATTTTTCTCTTGAATAAATCTTTTTTAGCATTATCAACCGTCGTTTTGGTTGAAGTGGAAGCAGAGTTTTTTTGTGATTCTTTTCTTTTTTCTAGCAGAAACTGCTGCCTTCTTCTCCTGTATTGCCTTTTTTTCCTCTTCTAAAGCTTTTTTGATTGGTGTGTCTGTAAGAATTGCAGTGGAACGTCTTTTTCTTCCTCGTTTGGTATTTGTTTTTCTGTCGCCAGCTTTAGGAAATGGTCTTAAGTTTGTCAATAACTTGGTGCTGGAAGTTGATGGAAGGGCAGAGACACCATCAGGAAATGATATAGCCGATGTATCGTTAACAGATGATATAGGCGAAGTTGCTGATACTGCACAGTAGAATTTGGTAGTTGAGATTGTAAGAGGAATAGAATGTGAATTAACCTGAGTTGGCGGAGTAACTTGAATCGGCACGAGTGGAGGCGGATCACACTGCTCCAAAGACAGATTTAAATCAGGTAGAGGATGGTTAATTGGCACAGTAACTTCATTTAGTTCCGGTCGAGATTGATCAATGAGTGCAGCAGTTTGAATTGGTCGATCTGTAGCAAAAGCAGCCATAAACTCCTCAGGAGGGAATATATCCGAATTAAATGGACTTATTCCAGATACTTGAAAGCCAGCCATAATATTCTTTGGAGTAATTGCATTGGGTAGAGCTGACTTCACCACCGCTGGGATATCATATATGGTCATTGTTTGGCCCGGATTATTCGTTATCCATAAATCGCAAGCGGTGTTGATGTATTTTTTTAGAGGACCATAAACACTTCGGTCTAATGGCTGAAGTTTATGGCTGCAATGAGGTGGAAACGATAAAACAGTAACTCCGTTTTGTTTAAAAATATCGAGTGCAGTTATTGACAAATGAGAATCATGATTATCGAGCAACAATAACACTGGTTTTTCTTTTGAACATCTTACGTTGTGTATAAAATGCTCTGCAAATTTTATAAACTGTGTCTCGGTCATCCATCCCGAAGGATTCGCATCACCTATACTGCCAGGTGGACCGCTTCGAACAAAGTGCGCTCGATAGTTTTTCCTAGGAAATATGAAATACGGAGGAATTGAATTGCCTGACGCTGAAACAGCAATGGCCAGTGTCACTAGGGTACCCCGTTCTGCAGACGTTATTCTGCCAATTTGTTTAAATCCTTTACGAGCCACTACTCTATCAGGTTTCTGTACGGTGGTGATACCGGTTTCATCCATGTTATATATGTCACTCGCAGTTAATTTCAGTCGGTCTAAAACTGTTTTAAGATTTTTAAAAAATTGTGACACATTATGTTCATTAAAACTTGAAGCTCTAGCTTGGCTAGTAGCCTCTGGAGTTCTGATGGATAATGTCTGTTGTCGTTTTAAGAACGAAGTAAACCAATCAGGCCCTGCCATTTGGTTTGTAGACCAAGATGTTGGAACCGTAATATTAAGAGTCGTAGCATATTGAAAAGCCAACTTTCGAACCTGCTTTGGTGTAAGTCCATAATAAATATCAGATGCAGTTTTTAGATACTCACATAAAGCCTCTTCGTCTTGCACGTTAAAGATCTAAAACAATATATCATAGTTATTACCTAAGAAAATTTAGACTCTTAAAAATATTTATACCTGTCTGTTCTTCTGATATCCTACATGCAGCACAGATGGAATACCTCCAAGTTCCGTTTGCAGTATATCCGTTTTCATTTTTTTACAATATCGTGCAAGAGTGCGCACGCCTATATTATAGTCTTGCGAAACAACCTTCAAACTTAACTTATCAATAATATGAGCACGTACAGCTCGTTCCATAACGTCAGCAGGTGTTTTTCCTCGCTCTGTTTTTCTTTTATAGGTTCGCATGGTTACGTCTGTAAATAATTAGATAATATACCTAGTTAGATAATACTTTTGTTACAAAAATACATTTCATAGTTATACACGGGGCAGGTTGGCACATCGTGACAACCTGCCCCATTCATAAAATGCCAACCAACCCCGATGACGGTTTTTCAACTAAAATGGCTAACACGTGTTTACGAATTCATAAACTGTTAATTTGTTTACGCCAGATTAAAAAGCTATCAATATACTTTCATACCATCATCACAGAAAATAACTTAAACGTTTGTACTAGATAATATTAAAAAAAGTGTACGACAACGAAAAATTACTCACCAAATGTAAAACCACAAATCAACACTATATTCACTGGATAACGTTACAACTTCGACTGAAAGTATGGTAATACAAGCGCCAACGGTTTGTGCATGCACAGGTCGGCGCGCTATGTTTTACTATGAACGGCGCGTAATTTAAATGCACAATGTCAACGTACCCCGTATGACAACCAACCCCGGTGTCCCCTAATGTGATTAACCTTTTACGATCGGTTTTTTGTGGTTCTGACACTTCTTTGTGATTCCTTTTGCATGAACTACATATTGTTTCATTTTGGAACATTCATGTTTCATAAAAAAAACTTAAATGAAGTGGCGATGATTACCGTAGAAGAAATAAAAAACGCATTACAAAAAAATGAAAAATAATAAAGCTCCTGGGCCGGGGTGATTTACCTATCGAGTTATTCAAACATGCCACTGCAATAACATTAGAATTGCTTTGTAAAATGTTTAACAAGTGCCTACAAGGAGAAAGTATCCCAAGAGATTGGAAAGTCTCGTACATAAACTTCATCTACAAAAAGGGAAACAAGAATGACTGCAGTAATTACGAGGTATCAGCATTACGTCATCCACTGGCAAACTGTATGAAAGAGTTCTGAAAGCCAGAATAGAAAAAGAAGCCACAGAGATCGAAGAACAAAGTGGATTCCGACCAGGCAGATCTTGTGTCGACAATGTATTTACTCTCAAACATCTAACGGAAAAGAGATTAGCAAGAGGATTAGAACTTCATGCCACTTTTATAGATCTCCGTAAAGCGTTTGACTCCGTACCACTGCGAGACTATGGACAACATTGGAAAACGCAGGTATAAATGCAGTATATATAAATGCCGTGAAAAAGCTATATCAAGATAACCAAGCTTATATTAAGGTTGGAAACCAAATTTCCAAGAGTTTCACCCAAACAAAGGGTAAATGACACTCCTATATACACAATCCTCTTCGCAGACGACCAGGTAGTTCTTGTCGAGGACCTACAAGATATGACTTACATGATAAACAAACTAATAGACGAATTCGAAAAATTTGGATTAGAGGTTAATACCGAAAAAACACAATACATGAATGTAGGAGGCATCGGTCAAGACATGGAAACAGAAAGCGGATTAATTAAAAACGTTGATCAGTACGAATATCTCGGAGTTACACTAAGCGAAGACGGGAGAGACGACAAAGATATAACAAGAAAAATAGGAAAAGGAAAAAACATGATAAAAACACTACATCCAATCCTGTGGAATAAAACTTTAACTAAGAAAACAAAGAAAATATATATCAGGCTATAATTCAGCCGGTGCTGACGTATGGGTCAGAAGTGTGGGTCTTTAACAAGAATATGTTACAAAAACTCCTCTCAACGGAAATGATGTACTGGAGAAGATGTTCCGGGTTAACTTTGTTTGACCACATAAGAAATGAAAACATAAGAGAGAGAATGAAAGTAAAGAACACAATAATGGATACGATAGCCGAAAAACAATTAAAATGGTATGGACACCTGAGACGGATGAACGAAAAAAGGATACCACGAAAGGTTTGGAACTGGAGACTTACACAGAGAAATAAAAGGGAAGGCCGAGAAAGAAATGGATATTCAATATTCATATAGAAATGGAAAATAGAGGTCTTCAAGAAGGAGACTGGGCCGATAAGAAATTATGGCGAGATGACATCACTTTTATGAGAATAATTCTGCTGTGTAATGTTCGAGAAGTTTCTCCTATATAAACTTTATCACAGTCTAAAAAAATCTGTAAAAACTAAGAAATCACAAGCTTGTGCATTAGCTGAACACTTTATCAATCTAAATCACACATTTAATTTTTCACAAGCTTCAATTCTAGAGAGGCAGAAACATGAACAGAAACGGTTATTTTTAAAAATGACACATATACAAAAAAATAAAAAATGTGTAAATAGAAGATCAGATATTGACAAATTAAGTAACATTTATTGTTACATATTAACATATCAATAAATACCGTCAAGATCTCATTTTCTATTGACATCCTAACATTAAAAATTTATATGTGCTTTAAGCCAAACTGCTGACTGGATTAATTTATATTTTTTATAGACAATTAAATAAATTATAATAAAAACTATTGTTACTGGTTTTGCTTTCCACATAAAGTAACTGTATTTTCATCCATCTATGTCCATTAATCAAACCATGACAATGACATATATGGTGACAATATAGTTATTTTTAACAAAAAAAATTTTTTTAATATATTTATAATGGTTTGTTTTGTAAAGTATAATAATAGTAACAACTGTAATCTCACGACTAGTAAGTAAGACAATTAACAATTTTAACTAGTTAATTTATATTTCTTTTTATAGATGTCTTGAAAAAGAATTAAATAAAATTCGAAAGCTTGACAGTAAGTCAAAGAGTTTTCTTTGTCTTGTGGGCCAAATAAACTGACTGCATCCTCAAAAAATCATAATTTATATTTAAATCAACAGTCAAGAATACCACCATCTTATATTATATATATATATATATATATATAATATATATATATATATATATATATATATATTATATATATATATATATATATGTCTTAATAATTTTAAATTTACATGTTTTTCCACAAAGAAAACACTACGATTAATAAACATTTCTTATGAACAATCATTCTGTTTATATTTACTAATTTTTCAAAGTTTCTACTTGTTTCGTACGTGTTATAAATAACATCATGAATACCGATAACCATGACTATTCTGTATTAGTTTTAGTATTTTTGTAATACCGTTTTTTAGAAGATGATTTTAAAAGTTCATTATTTTGAACAGGTTGAGAAATATAAGTAACAGACGATACACTTAGTTTTAACACTACTGCAACATACCAAAATACATAAGAAAACATTTTAATACAATGTTATTTATTCTAAATTCTTTAACTTACCTCTTTAGACCATTCAATAGTAAAACCGTCCCGGCATTATGTCGTTCTTGTTCAAAATAATCTGTTAAATAAGCAATCAGCTCTCTACAGACTATTTAGTTGGTTTGGCATAGCACAATCAGAATACACAACAATAATTAGTTTTTAAAGTTATTAATCTAAATTTTATATGTATTTATAAATATAATGTTTTAATATATTGTGAATCAAAGTGTTTAAGAACTCAAAACATAAACAAAATTCTTACTTTAAAAAGGTAGCAACACCGTAAACAAATTTGTCAATGAACTGCCATTGAAGTTTGAAGTGTTTCCGTATCAGTGGCGTACGAATGTCTAATCTATTTAATTAAAATTATAATTTTGTTAAGTATTTAACTTAAACAGTTATTTCACAAAATTTATACTATTAATAATAAAAAATTTTTTTATTAAAGATCGAGCGGTTCTAAGCTCGATCATTTGAACAAGAAATGCCTGACAAGGCATTTAAACGAGATATATACTTCACATAATTATTATTCCTTTAATAATAAGCTTGCATGATTTATGAAGACAATTAGAAATAATATAAGAAGATAAAATTAAAACTAATATATTGAGGAAGTCATCTATTAATGCTGATTTGAGAAAATGGTATTGTAAAATGTCACTTTCATATAATATAATATATTTTATTTATATTTAAATAACAGAAGTAGAAGTAGTAATGAGATAATCAAAGGAAAAACAGCCAAACATGTTTATAATATTTATTACTGGTTTCAGTGTCGTAATGTTATTCTTTTTTATTTTTTTCATTTATTAGAAAACTACACTATTTCCAATTATATTTACTAAAACTACAATTTTTACCTGTTAAAATACACAAGTCGATTTTTTTACATAAAATTCTTTAAGTTGCAATTTTTTATTGATATTTTCAACAGACTGGCCTGTAATTGATTGAGATGTCATCATCATCCGTGGCATTACAGCTCATTATGAGCCAAAGTCTTCTTCAGAACAATCTTCCCATTCACCCCTGTCTCTAGCAACTCTTCTCCATGCTTTAACTCCGATTTATTTTAGATCATCTTCTATGTTATCCTGATACCTAAGTTTTGGTCTTCCTCTGACTCGTCTTCCTACTGGTCTTCTTCGGTCGAAAATTTTTCTGAACATTGCATCTTCATTTCATCTCGCCTAATTACATGTCATATCCATCGAAGGCGTTCTAATTTAATCCATTTTACAACGTCAGGTTGTACAGATTTTATTAAAGATGGTGCCATTCGTATTAATATGGCACTCTCGAATTACTTTTTCTAGCGCATGGTTAAATACGAGACACGACATTATATCTCCCTGTCTCAGTCCATTTTTACAATGGAGGGGTCTTGAAAAGTCGTTTTGGATTCTGACTACACTTTCTACGCCTGTGAGTGTAAGCTCCGTTAGTTCAACAATATGTAGCGGCATTTGAAATTCCATCATAGCCTGCAGAAGTTTTGGTCTGTTGACTGAGTTGTATGCGGCTTTGAAATCCACGAATATGTGGTGGGTGTCGACTCCGAACTCAAGCGTTTTCTCAAAAATATGCCTGATTGTGAGGAATTTGATCCGTTGTTGATTTATTGGGTTGGAAATTGCACTGGTAATTCCCAACTATTTGCTCAGCATAGGGGATTAATCTTCTGTACAATACGTTGGACAATACTTTATATGCTACGTTAAGTAGGGTGATGCCTCTATAATTATCACACACCATCATATCTCCCTTTTTGTAAAGAGGGTGCATTACACCTAATTTCCAATCCGCGGGCGTTTCCTTCCGTTGCCAGATTTCGGTTACTAATTTATGCGTGTGTTTAAAAAGAATGTCACCACCATTTTTAAAGAGTTCGGCAGGAAAATTGTCCAAACCAGGGGCTTTGTTATTTTTCAGTTCTGAAATGGCTTCTCTAATTTCTTCTTCGGTGTGGGGGGGGCGCTTCTTGAGCGTTTTCATCGATTTCAGGCAAAGTAATTTCTATTTATTCTTCTCCACGACTGTTGCCAAAGAGTTCTTCGAAACGATTCGCCCACCTGTTTAGTATCTGATCTGTATCACTAATTATAATCTGTTTTCACATGCTGTTATTCTGGCTTTGAATTCTTTTCTACAGTTGTTTATCTTGTGGTAGAATTTTCGCCAGTCTTTTCTATTATGGTGGTTAACAATTTCGTTTAGAGTGTTTTCGTATGACTCTTTCTTTTTCCTTTTAAAAGTCCTTTTTTCTTCTCGTCTAAGATTGTCATAGTTTTCCAGGTTTGATCTCGTTCTGCGCTGCTGAAGTCGCTTCATTTTTCTGTTGGGTAATGGTATCTACATTCTTTGTCAAACCAATCTTCGTTTGTTTTAGCCTGGTTAGGTTTTAAAAAGACTTTAGCTGCTGTAAGATAGCTTTATTGCATTTGGTCCAGTGTTTTTCTATAGTTAAATTTTCGTCGATGTAATGTTATTATTTTTAGTTTTTTTTTCATTATTAGAAAACTACAGTATTTCCAATTATATTTACTGAAACTCTACAATTTTTACTTATTAAAATACACAAGTCGATTTTTTTACATACAATTCTTTGGGTTCCAATTTTTTATATATATTTTCAACAGACTGGCCTGTAATTGATTGAGATGTATCTCGGTGTTAATTGATTGATTGATAGTTGTTGTAATCACTTTGTGAAAACATGTAACGAGAGTGTGTAATGAAAAAGTGTTAAATAAATTTAATTAAGCGGGAGTTACCAGCAGCAGTTTAAATAAATTTTGATTGGAAACCGAGTAGGCAGATCGTTTATTTTTGTAGACAAATGAGACGGGAGTTCATTGAGCATTTAATGAACTTTTGGAGAATAAAATATTAGATTCCATTTTGTGTTATAGAGGGGATTATATCGTGTATGTAAATAAGTTTTTTATTGATAGTCGGATAATTTCACAGGGAATATCGAAAGCGTTATGGAAGTAAATAATTATTTTTGCTGTTTGAATTGTTTTTTTTTCTATTTTTCTATTCGATAGTTTGATTATATGCCTGTTCAATTTTTTACTAGGAGCAAATCATCGAAGGTGGTGGGTTTTTTGAGGGTGCAGACATGATTGATATTCATGTAGTTTTTCTCATACTTCACAACAATCACTTTTATTACTCTGCCGTCTTTAATAAGGAACTGTATAGTTCATTATTATCAATCAATATTATAAAGACAAACATGAAACAAAAAAACAAGAATGGTGGTCGGAGAATATGCAAACGTTAGTCAACAAGAAGAAAGCTGCTTATCAGAACTGGATGTCAGCGAGAAAGGAGGAAGATTACAAGATATATCAAAAATTAAATCGAGATGTAAAAAGAGAAGTAGTGAAAAGTAAAAATGAGATGTGGGATCGAAGATGTGCAGAGGTGGATAGCTATATGGGTGGAACAAGAGTTGGGCAAGCTTAGATGGCGATAAAGTCTCTTGGGAGCAAAGAAAGGAAAAATATAACTTACAGTTAATAGATCTGAAGCAGTGGAAACACCATTATGAGGTCTTACTGACAGAGGATAGAATGTAAATTCCAAGAGATCGAAATGGAAGAAATATCCGAACACGCACAAATATTGAGAAAACAACGGAGAGTTAAACGATGCCCTCAAAAGATCGAAAACGTAAGCGGCAGGACCTGAGACATCCCAATTGAGTTGGTAAAGTATGGACCAAAAATATTACATGAGATGTTGGTTCAACTATTTTAATAAATGCTCAAAAGGACAAAATATCCCTGACGATTGGAATATTGGATATATCAGCTCAATATTCAAGAAAGGGGATAGAAAATGCTTTAATTATAGGGGAATAACTGTTATCAGCTCAGTGGGGAGGTTGTACGGTCGAATAATAAAAGAAAGAATAGAATCAGAATACGAAAAAATAGAAGAACAAAATGGATTTCGTGCAGGAATATCGTGCACTGATGCTATATTTGTTCTGCAGCAGGTAATCGAAAAACGGAAGGTAAGGAATCTATCTACCCACCTATTGTTTGTAGATTTAGAGAAGGCATACCGTACGGTACCTTTGAAAATACTGTTTCAAACATTGACGAAAGTAGGTCTCAGTAGAGAGTATGTGAATGCTATCGCAAATATTTACAATAATGCGAGAAGTGTCGTTAAAGAAGGAAACTTTATATCTGAATCATTTCCAATAACAAAGAGGCTTAAACAAGGATGTTGTCTATCTCCGACCTTATTTAAAATATATATTCTATCATCGCTAGAGAAGTGAAGGAAACAAGTATCCGGAATGGGAATAGACATAGGCGGTGGTAAATGTCTAACAACTTTATTTTTCGCAGATGATCAGGTAGTCGTAGCGAATGATAAGGAAGACATAGACTACATGTTTAGATAACTAAAAAAAGAATATGAAAGATGGGGCCTCAATATGAATATGTCAAAGACAGAGTATCTTAAAATGGAAGATGATGAAGAAGATTTAGAGTTAGAAATTAGAAACACAAAAGATGACAAGATATATCAAAAATTAAATCGAGATGTAAAAAGAGAATGCAATGAATATAAATGTAAATGAAATATAAAAACATGCAATGAATATAAATGTCTCGGATCTATAATATCTAAAGAAGGCACTACCAAAAGAGACATTGACAACAGAACGCAGCAGGGAAAAAGAGCGGTTAGTATTCTAAACTCTACTAGGGTCTAAAGATATTAGACAAGAAACGAAATTGACAATCTATCGAACCTGGTAGAGCCTATTATGACTTATGGGGCAGAATTTGGCAGATCATGAAAAAAGAGAAAAATAATAGAAGTAGTAGAAATGGATTATCTAAGGAGAGCGTATGGCGTATCCAAAGAAGATCATATCAGGAATGAAGATATTAGAAGGGCGGCAAATACTGTATATTCCAGTGTAGATAGAATTGAAACGAGACAACTAGTGTGGTACGGTCACGTGAAGCGAATGAATAAAGATAGATGGCCAAAGAAAGCTTTAAATTACATACCACAACAAAGAAGAAGAAGGGGAAAGCTTTCAGTTTACTGGGAAGAAAATGTACGACACCTAATGAGACACACCTATTTCATTGTACTTTATGGCTTATTGTACATAAAGATGATGTAGGATGGAAACCATCTATGTCACAAAACATTAAATTTGGGTTTTTGTTGAATATCTCTACAAAATATCGCTGTGCGTACTTGACAAACTTCCTATGACAATACTAAAACAAATGCTGTAACGTGAAAACCATAAACACCTTCTATGTCAATTGCTAAAATCCTCAAAAATGCTTAAAAGCAATAAAAAATATGGAAATCTCCCAAGTAAATTACTGAATTTTTGCTGCGGAATCCTATTATGTCAGTATTTTCAGCAATAGTTTTGATGCCAAACCATCTATGTCGGGTGCCTACTCTAAAGTTAATGAAAAGTTTTCTAAAAAATTGCTTTTATTTTTGTAATATACATTTCTAATTGTATTCTAGCGTTTTTAAATAAAACGAGCGTTAACTGGTGGTAGCACTTTTGTATTGGTTATCATGCTCTCTAACTGTTTGATCTTCTCTTCTACGTCTTCAATCTTGTCGTCTATATTTTTCTGTATCTGATCGACTGTTCCAGAGACTTCTTCAAATTTCTCATTATTCTGGATACATATTTCTTTAATTATTTGTGAAGTCTCGTTGAATTTTCAAGATACATTTTCGAATGTTTCATCGAATCTTTTGAAAACGTTCTCTAATTTATTATCATATTTTTTAGAAGTTTCTTCAATCATTTGCGAGACGTTTTAAAATTTCTCGTCGAATCTACTACACAAATTTTCGAATTTATTATCATTTTTTTTAGAAGATTCTTCAATCATTTACGAGATATTGTCAAATTTCTAATTCATTTTTGTTAAAACTGTTTCTTTTGCTGATTGAAATTGGAATGTCTCTGGATCATCTCCATTCTTGTTAAGAACATTTTTCAGTCGTTCTTGGAAGATCTGCTTGGACCCGTTGCAATCTTCATCGCGTTCTTCTAGTTGCTCACGCAACTGTTTTACTGAAAGTTATACAAACAATAAAAATATTTTTCAAAAGTTCAAAAGTCTTTTGTTTTAAGTTACTGCTGAATTTATTTTTAAATAAATCAATTGACCCCACACCTAACACCAACTGTAGCGTTTTTAAATTAAACAAGCGGTTCAAATTTATATAAATACGAGCGCCTTAAAAATGATGTATTAAATTATTTTTAGTTTGTATTCTTTTTGAAATTGTAAAAATGGATGATGCTATCATGTCAACCAAATTGAAAGGTATCACTAGAAAGCCAAACAGATGAACTACACTGGAGAGCAAAATTAACCGGACACTCAGATTTTTTTGTTTTTAGTTGGTGTTTAAATCGAAACTTGTTTAATGTTTTTTTTGCGAACAACAATACTTTTATACATACGTTTTGTTATTAATGTGAAATAGTGGCTAAGTATTACTCGTAATTTAAGTTTATTATGGTACTGTACCTGATTATAATTTCGGCTATAGGTTTTTGTATTGTCTGCTGTTTAAACATTGCATTAAAAAAATGATGCAAACAGAGGAAGTAGCACAAGTTTTTGCTTAACAGGATGACGGGCTAAGCATTTGTTACATCGCAAATGCTTTAGAAATTTTTTGAAGTACAATGTTTAGTGTAATACAAAAATTTCGAGAAGCAGAACAATACACCAGGAGACAGGTTAAGGTAGACGAAGACCAAAAGTCTAGTAAAGATCGCTTTCTTAGGTTACAAGCATTACGCGATCTTATATTATCAGCACCAGTACTTCTTCAACGATTAAATGATGTTCATAGAAACACAGTTTTCGTTTATACCGCTCAAAGACGCTTAAATGAATATGGATTACGGTCCAGAATACCTGTCACGAGACCTCTATTAACACCAGCTCCTCGGAGGCAACGTTTACACTTCTCGCACGCTCGGGAACATCTTGATTGGGGTTTTGACAATTGTAGTGCTGTGCTTTTCACAAATAAATCAAGATCTAATAGATAATCATCAGATGGGCGGCCTAGGATATAGAGAAGAGCTGGTGAAGGGTATCAGCAATGTTCTTTTACTCAGAAAGTTTAATTTTGTGGAGGTGATATAATGGTGTGGGCGGCCATTCCCTGTAGGCTCATACAGAACTTGTTACAATTTAAACGGGCAATTTGAACGCTGAACGGTATATTCAGCAATATTTGGAAGATTATGTAGTGCTATTTGCCCCATTTTTCGACTTACGTCTGATGCAAGATAATGCTCGTCCGCACATCGCAAGAATACAACGGGCTTATTTGGATGAAGTTGGGATTCGTTTCTTACCACGGTCCCCAAGGAGTGCAGACTTAAATCCAATAGAGCATGCATGAAATATTCTAGGACGATGTATTCGACGCAACCGTGGTCAGTTTGAAACCATGAATGATTTGGAGCAAGCAGTTCGTACTGAATGGTAGCAAATCCCTCAAGCAGACTTTGCTGCTTTAATCCGAGGTATACCTGATCGAAAGAGAGCCATAATTAGGGCTAATGAACGTAATACACTCTACTAAATATCGTTTTCCATTAAAAATGTTTATATTAAATAAAGAATAATTCCGTAATATTGTTTTTCATAAAAAATATTTATATTAAAAGAAATAATTTTTGTTTCTTTACAGATTTTCAAATTTTTTTCCTTGTTTATTATTTATTCTGTGTAATATTCTTCAGTTGTAATAAATTTGACTTTTAAATTTTGTTTATTATTAAATACTCAATTGGAAACATACCTTTTTTAAACTCCAGTTTTTGTGAAAAATTTGAGTATCTAGTTAATTTTGCACCCCAGTGTATATAAGAAACCGTGAAAATATCAAAAAATATTACCTTTACACAAGATTGTTTTCAGAATTAAAACTACTGGGGTAAACAAAGGGAGAGGGGAAAGACAAGGTCGTTCAAGTTGAACTTTTACCAAAAGTTGAATAAAACCAAAATTTCAATAAAATTATATAATAATTATAGCTGCGCTTTATCAACTAAATTATTACAATTATTTTCTTAGGAAAAAATAATTTATATATGTCTTATAATAAAATATTTTTTCTCGAATTTGAAGAAAAATTTCTAAAACTCTCGTTTTAATCCAGTCCCGACTTTCCTTGATAAGTTTCCAATCAAACTTCATCTTAAACAGAACCCAGTCAATCTGCCCTTTCCCATTGTACTCCTGAACCAGACCTTTATCTTTCGAAGGTTACTGAAAGATCGTTAACAGCAGCCGTAGTGGATGGGGAATCAAATAAAATGGGAAGTGCGTTCTTTGTTATTAGGAAAAATATTATCTTCTTCTAGAAGTGTAGTCACTCTAATATCCTTTAATTTATTTACTGCTAAATTGTTCTTTTTTCACAGAATATAGGACAAATCTAATTCTGAATAGATATCATCCAACATAAGACTTTGTATTCAGTTCAATTGAAGTATTCAGGTGAGTAACCAACAAAACTATAATTGTATGATTTCCAATCTCCGATGGGAGTGCAATTTTAAAAAGAAAGAAGTGACTGCATTTTTTGCAAACCTTTGCTCTTATTGCTAATTTTTAGCACGTTTGAAGGATGAAGATGGGATGTAAGCGTATTTTTGTTTAATAATTTATTTTTCAATGGTGAAATAAAGTTAAGGCATGATCACCGACTCTCTCCAGTATTTAATCGCAGTCTATGGTATATTACGTCTCTGTAATTGCTTTTAAGCAATTCATGGTATTGATAACTTAACCAAAATTTTCTATGCGATATTATGTGACTTTTAAGTACTTCATCAGAAACATGTTTAAATTCTTGTGAATCCTTCTTGATGGCTTCAAGGTTTATAATAATCAAGTCCATATTTTTATTCTGTAGAAAGTTCACAACGGGTTTCAAAGTCGTATAGTATTTTGTAATCAGGATTAAACTTACGATGAAAATTGGTTTAGAGACTGCAGAGTGCAATTGATAGGCAGATTTTTTATAGCATAGCATTTTTTATAGCATATATATATATATATATATATATATATATATATAATATATATATATATATATATATATATGATTTCATGAAAGCTGTCGGAAAACTTTATAATCTCGGATAATGCTTGTATTTCTTAGATCATCTGGCCTCACAGAGTCTTGATAAAATAAGAACCAAATTTATGCAAGTGGCGTCTAACAAAAGAAGGATATTCTATCCTTTGATGGTAGAATTAAGTTTTTGATTTCTGGTATTTTTCTATCATTATTGACCACAATATTTAATTTGGTTTGAGCAATAGAAATATTTGATACACTTTCACTGGCTGCTTCTTGAAAATGGCCTGTACACTACCTACCTATCAATGTAAAACATTCGTCAAATCTAAATCCAATACAATTCTCTGCTAAAAGATTCAGAAAACAGGAAACTCCGATTTGCATTAGCGATTTTGGTGGCATGTTGAGATTTGAACATACGGGTTGGGCATTTTTTATGTATAAAAGTACCTAATTCTCTCCTTGTGGAATTGTCTATCATCCATCGGACGCGTCCCCAGGTAGTGAATATTAAACCGGTCCTAGGACAGGTGGGTAGGTGGGAAATAAAAACACTAACCGCAAACCAAAACGAAATAAGATAATAGCAACACTAACAGAAGAGGACATTCGAGTTGGGGTGTCTCCATTGTAAAAATAACGCACACCCTATCCTTCATGCTATGGCATGCTGGACGAGCTGTACAGTCTGTAGTCAACACTCGGAGGTATGCGTGGAAACACAAGGTGCGTTAATACTCATACGCTTGTGAAACGCACCTGGCGCATCATAAGGGCCTTCACAAATTACTCTTTTTTCAACTTGTCTTGAGTGATATGTCTTTAAACTTTCCTATCAGCCTATCTTGGTTAACTCTTATTTCTTCAGACTTCGAATGGCTATTAGGTTTCCAAAAGCAGACGGGTCACTATATTTCCTTCTACCGCATACTCTTCAGTGTAGCGAGTCACTCAGTAGCCTCGGCCTCAAAGGCGGATGAACTAAAGATTTGATCAACGGAATAAGGATGGGGAATTACAAGTAGGGCAAACACTCTATTAAAGATCCAGTAATACGCCCTAGTCAATCAATCATGGCAATTCTCAATACCAAAATAAATTCTGGAGTAAATTCTCCGATGAGTCTCCGAGGATTTCAATTTTGAGTTTACTAAAAGGTAATAACTTGAAGATCAGAAAACATATCAAGATCTGCATATGGAATGTCAAAACCTTACACAAAGCAGGAAAAATCCACAATGCAATACATGAGATGAAGAGAATGCATATTGAAATCATGGGAATAGCAGAAATGAGATGGCCAGATTCTAGAGAAATACAAATAAAAGATCACAAGGTATATTACTCAGGAAAAAGTAATGGACCATAGAATATGAAGTCGGAATAATCGTATTACCCAAGGTTACCAAATGCGTTACTAACTTTACACCAATATCAGAGTGACTACTACTACAAGTAGGATCTAACCCTATTAATATAAACATTATCCAAGTCTATGCTCCCACTGCAGACAAAGAGGAGGAAGAAGCCATTGAGTTGTATCAGATTATCAGCAGTATCATACAGAAAACTCCTAGATTTTAATGCCAATATTGGAGTTGTAGATAAGAAAGACGCAGTACATTGGAGTACATAAACTTGGAGTCAAAAACGAGAGAGAAGACCGTCTAGAAAAATTCGCAGAATACTCAGAACTAGTTGTCACCAACATATTCTTCCAATTACCACCTCGCAAGTTGTACACGTGGAAATCCCCTCAAGACAGACCCGGAAGAATTATTAGGAATCAAATAGACTACATTTTAGTAAATAAAACATTTCGAAACAGCTTTACATCTGTCAAGACTTATCCTGGAGCAGACTTGGAGACAGACCACGTTCCACTGGTGAAAGAATTTTAAGTCAATGTCAAAAGAGTGCAGAAACGGAAAGCACAATTATATGACCTAGTATGCTGAAAGAGTTTAATACGAGTGTAGGACTCCAAGCCACGGTAAACGAATAAGTGATTGCAATTAGGGATGAATCGAACAAAGAACAAACGATCACACATATTACAGAAACAGTGCAGAATGTAATCGATAAACACTTAAAGACAGATAGATTAATGAAGAAAAAATCATGGACGACGGATGAGATCCTGAAACTGATGAACGAGAAAAGAGAAACCAAAAATGGCCCAGACAAATATAAAACCATAAATATATTAATAAGAACGAAAATCAGAGAAGCGAAAGAAAAAAAAGCAAGTAAAAGTTGTAAAGAAATTGAGTCTGCAGTCAAAGTACGAGAGTTACAGTGTACATAGGAAAGTTAAAGAACTTACAGGGGATTAAGATGAAGGCAGAAAGAAAATATAACTAACGAAAACATCATCTTGGACAAATAGAGTAAAATAAGAACGTGAAAAGAATATCTAGAAAAACTATTTGAAGACCAAAGAGATAACATCTTTGAGCTGGATGAAGAGGTATGTGATAGACCAAGAATATTACAGCAGAAAGTTTATTCCGTATTAACACAGTTAAAGAATGTCAAACGGAAAGCCCTAATAATATACAAGCAGAACTACTCAATGGACAATAAATTAGTAGCAATAATCGCAAAGATATTCAACAACATATACAACTCTGGAGAAATACCAACAGAATGGCTGAAATATTGCTTATTGCACTTCCAAAAAAACCAGGAGCCAAAAATGCAAAGATTATCGTACTATAAGCTTCATGAGTCATCTCCTAAAATTATTCCTAAAGATAGTTCTTAAGAGAATCTACAAGCTGTGTGAAAGCCAAATTTCCCCCAACCACTTCGGGTTCACAAATGCTGTTGGCACTAGAAAGGCTTAGTACAAGTCTTATTCCAGAGATGCAGAGACATCAACGCCAAGATGATGAAAATACTAAAAGAAGCAATAATTAACAACCAAGATCAGAAAATAATTGGAAATTAGACATTACTGCAATCAGATAGCAAATCTCAAAGTTTAAGATAAACACACTGACTATAATAGAATCATGCGTGGAGTGAGACAAGGCTGCATTTTGTCTCCCTTACTCCTCAATCTGTACTCTGAAAGAATATTTATAGAAGCTTTGCACGAAACTGAAAAAAGTATTCTAGTAAATGGTTACCGGCTAAACAACATCGGATATGCAGATGACACCATAGTATTTGGGGACAACTTTGAGGACCTACAAGTTCTTATGAACAAAATCACGTCTTACAGTCAACAATATATGGACTCAATATAAACGTTAAGAAGACGAAGATTATGATAATAAGCAAGAAATAAAAACAGAAGGTCAACTCTCCGTCAACCAATCCCCTGTAGAGAGAGTGACGCACTACAACTACCTCGGCACCATAATAAATGAAGAATGGACCAACAACCAGGAGATTAGAGCACGCAAGAACAGAAGAGTCCCTGGCCCCCCAGGTTGGGGGTTGGGCTAGAGGCCAAAAATCTCTTCCTGTAAAAAGTAAATGTTTTAGCACTGCAGGAAATACGTTGACGGAAACTGGCACTCTTGACAAGAGAACCCAAAGTTCTTCAAACACCAGTAAAGAAATTAAAATAAATAGAAAAAAATGTAATGTGTAAAAGCTGAGAGCTGCAACAATTGCAGAACGGTACTTGGAAAACATCACCAACAGGCTACTTTATATCTACTTTATTTTGGTCCTACTGGACCAAATTTGGTCCTACTGGACCAAAATAAAGAAGACAATGAAGCAGCAGCAAAATATGAAATAGAAACAGAAAATTGTGCTCATAAAAATCATTGATTTGACGAGGTATGTAAGAATGCAATAAAAGCCTACAGAAAGATGTTTACCCAATGAACTAGAACAACTGTGGAAAATTACCAGACAAAGAAAAGCGAAGAAAAGAGGATACGCAAAAAAATAAAACTACTTGAATAAGAAACTTACATATATAGAAAACCTCAACAGAGAGAAATATTTCAGAGCATTAGATAAGAAAGTTAACATGAACAAAAAAGAATTTAAGGCAACCACAAGTCAATGCAGAAGTTAGAATGACGATCTATTAACAACAAGGAATGATGTATTGAATAGATAAGTAGATACTTTAATCAGGGACCTAATATAGAGGAAGAAAAAGAAAACCTGGCGAAAAAAAGATTAAGACGAACGAGATGAGGTAAGGGGAACAGACGAGAGGGAAGAGGAACCACCAACAATTCTTGAAGTTAAAGATGCAGTTAAAACACAAGCCTGAAGCAAATCACCCGGAATAGATAATCTTTCAACTGAACTATACAAAGAAGGTGGCCATGATACCATAATGTTCCACGGTCGTCTTTTATCTTTATGATTTTATGCCTGCCAGTGGATTTACATGTTTTTAGTAATTTCATGTTCTTATTGTTTTCTACGGTTTCAAGAATCTGGTTTGTTCTATAAACTCTGAGGTCTTTTCGAATATTTTTCTTAACGCTTCTGTTGAGCGCTTTATAGTCCGGGTTATCTCTGTTCGTTCTTCTTCTTTTCTCTATCTGTTCTAGAGTTCGGTTTTAGTTTAGCTTCCTTTTGTTTTCTTATTCTGCAACAAAGTTTCTTAGTGACTGTTTGTATGTCTTTAGTTATTTTCTCAGCTAGTTCATCTATATTCTTGTGCTCAAAGATATTTGCTACTAGTTTTCGTGCTAATTCATCTTGGTATTTCTCTTTATTACTGGCTAGGATGTCTGCCGTCGGTAAAGGGTTTGTTGTTAATAGTTTTCGTCTTTCTCTCTTTATTTTAATACGTATATCAGCACGAACTAGTCTATGGTCACTGCCGGTGTTAAATTTGTTTAATACCTCGATGTTTTTACATATTGATCTATTACTGGAAAGGATAAAATCTATTTCATTCTTAACCTGACCGTCAGGGCTACGCCATGTCCACTTTCTTTGTATTTGTTTTTTATAGAACGTGTTCAGGCAAAACATTTTTTCGGTGCTTACGTAATTTGCTAATGTCTCTCCTCTGGTGTTTCTGTTGCCTAGACCGAAATTTCCTATGTAGTCTGAGTCACCTGGTATTCGCCGCCCTATTTTTGCATTAAAATCTCCGGTGATGATAAATAGTGTGTTTTTTCTAGGTCTTTAGCTCGTGTTATATCTTCGTAGATTTGTGCAATTGACTCGTCATCTGCAGTGGAAGTTGGAGCATAGCAGTGTATTATCTGTAAGCTATATCGTTTATTCAGTTGTATTACAATATATATCACTCTTTCGGACACTGCTGAGTATTTCACAATCTGGTGTTCTATTCTTCGGTTGACCATGAAAGCCACTCCTCCTTGGCCGTGGTTCTCCTCTGAATTATATTGGTATAGAGTGTGTCAAGATGTTAGGGTGGTCTTTTTCTTTCCTTGAAGTCTCGTTTCACATAAGCTTACAATATCCCATTTAATAGCCCTTAGTTCCTGCTCTAACTCCTCTAGATGGTCGTTCGTTCTCATGATTCTAATGCTGTATGTAGCAATTTTAAAAGATTTTGAGAATTAATTTGTTTATTTTTGTCATGTATTTTCGATCTTCTGCCTCCCCCAGAATCCGTGAGGTAGTCCATAGTGAAGTGGGATTCTGAGATATAAACTCTACCCACCTGGGGTACTATATTTTTGAATCTCGATTTATGCATGAATATATTGAAGGGAAAATGGCAGTTAAAACGCCACGCTTGCCGAGCGGGTTGGCGAGTTTAGATTTCAGCCGCCCCTAACCTGGAGTCAGACGCTGTTTGTAGCCGTCCATTCTGGATCAGACGCTGCTTGATTTTATACCAGCAATAAAATCACGGGATTGCTACTTCCGCCATCCACACCGTACCGAAGATTTGCTTCTCCGCCGTGATCTGCCGTTGTGGTCTTCATCCGTAACCCTGGACAAGGGACTCTAAACAGGGCTAGTTTCCCGGGTCAAGAAACCCCTGGAATCTGCGGAGGGCAGGGACCGATTCCTTTTCCCTGATAGAACTGTCCGAAGAGTTCCTACCCGCTACCCGAAAATAATACTACTGCAGAGATAAATAGCAGAATTTGCAACAGATGCTATTTTGGGCTCAATCTCCTCCCTAAATTCACAAATACTTTACTTTTTCGTGTCTGGATCCGACTACAGTTTTTCTGCCCAATATCGGGATACGTCTACACCCTTTGTATTTGCGAGCCATAAATCATCGATGGTGCACTGTGATGGGCAAAGTCTGCATACTCTCAGATGCTCCACGTTCTGTATCTTCCCACATTCAAAAAGTGCGTCGCTATCTGTCTTGATGCTCATTTAATGACGTTCTGTTTTACAGTGGCAACACCTGTGCGTATGCGGTTGAGTGTCCGTCAGGTTCTCCAGTCCAGGATCATTCCATTAGGTCGTTCTGGATGTAGGGGGAACATTTCGGGTGGTTCGATGCTGACATTTCTCATAAACCTTTTCCTTGATTTAAGTCGGCTGATTCCTGGATGTTCGTCAAACCCGTATAATTGGTGCCTTTCATCGAAAGTTTGCCACATATTGTGAGGTGCATCTACAGTCGACTGGTGATGCGAATCCATTTACCCGGTACAGTAGTGGTAGAGGGGTAGGCTTCATACAACCAGTAATTATTCTACATGTTTCATTTAACGCCGTGGTGACTTGTTGGGCGTGTCTAGATCTACCCCAGACGACACAAGCATATTCTCCTGTTGAGAAACATAAGGCCTCAGCTGTTGACTTCAAGACCTGGGGGTTTGCATCCCACTTGCTCCCTACAAGTTTCCGGAGAAGGTTGTTTCTCGTAGAAACCTTTTGTCTTGTGCTCTGACAGTGGAATTTATACGTTAGTGACCGGTCTAGTATCACTCCAAGATATTTGGGCCTATCAGTATGTTTCAAGCGTTGTCCCTCCCAAGAAATATTAAGTTTTACATGCGCCAGTTGGTTGTTGAGATGTAATGCGGATACTTGGGTTTTAGTAGGGTTTGGCTTTAATGAGTTTTGTTTGTAGTAAGTTGACATCACGTTTAAAGCCTTTTCCATGGTCGACATTACTTGTGTAAGTGTTTTCCCTTTACGGCTATACCAAGGTCGTCAGCGTAGACAAAACTCTCAGTCTGAGGGTGCTTTGGTTGGTCGTTGGTGTAGATGTTAAATAAGAACGGCGCCAGAACGCTTCCTTGAGGTAGGCCATTTTTTGAGTTCTCCATCTGCTTTTCTTTCCATTTAGCACAACGTAGAAGCGTCTATTACATAACAGTGATCTAATGATATTTACCAGGTCATAGTCAAGCACAGTGTTATAGATCTTAGTTAGCAAGGCTGTGTGGTTTATCCTATCAGAGGCCGCTGTGAGGTCTATCAAGGCTACTCCCACTATATATTTCTGCTTAAATCCCTTTTGTATGTATTCTGTTAGGTTCAGCACTTGCCTGTGCATGACTTACCTGGTCTGAAGCCTGCTTGTTGTAGGATTAGATCTTATGTTTCCTGGATGAGGTTCAAAATAAGGCGTTCATACAATTTATACAAATGGCATAGCAGAGATATCGGACGGTAGCTACTTGATAGTTCAGTGTTTTTCCCAGGTTTCAGAAGGGCTACTAGTTTGGATTTACGCCACAGTTTTGAATCTGGTGGGTAGAGCGACAGATGTTAAATAGATCGAGCGCCTATTGTCTCGCTTTTTGCTTGAAGTGTTTATATTTATCTGCTCTGTTAGGATTTCTTTCACCCCAGGTGATTTTCCATTGTTCATACAGTCAACACCTTTTTTGAGCTCTTCGATGGTAAATGGGTTTCGCAAGGGAGTTGTTTCCTAGTCTTGAGTTCTTATAATCTTTGGCGTTTTGCAACGATTGTTTATTTTGTCATTCAGAAGCAGTTGGTGGGCTATCTGATTTGGCGTTATTGCACATAGCTTTCTTATCTCTGTGGAATCACCATTAAGTTTTTTGATCATATTCCAAGCCTGCTTACTACTGTGCGTCATATGCATTTTACTTAAAGTCTCGCTCCACCGTTGTTGTCTGGAGGCACTTAGTATTTGCTGCAGTCTCTCCCCTATCTCTGCCGTAACTTCGCTAAATGGGTATATTTCTCGGTGTACTTTGTCATAATTTCTTTTGCTTCATCGTTCAGATCAAATATGTAATGTTGCTGACATCCTCTGGGTATGTGTTTACATGAGATTCGTTAAATTACAATTATATTGCGAAATACAGATATAAAACTCTAAAAAAATACGTCCAGTCGTAACATATGAGTCAGAGGCCTGAAGTCTAACAAAAAGTAATTAAAACATGTTAGGATGTTTGAATGAAAAGTACTAAGGTGAATCTAAGGAGCAGTGAATGATAATGGAGCGTAGGAAAGAGGATACAACTTCAACTTTATAGAATGTACCAGGAACCAGATATTGTAAAACCTATTAAGATAGGACGATTAAGATGGATAGGGCATATAATGCGGATGGAACAAAATGACCCAGCTAGAAAAACGCTCCTTAATATATCTATCTTTCAGAGAAAAAGATAAAGACCCCGAACAAGATGTCTTGATAACATCGATAAAAACATGAGAAATATGAGAAATATTAGAAATATGGCTAATAAGAAGGCGATGGATAGGGAAAACTGGAGAGAAATTTTTGAGGAGGCTAAGACCCACGCAGGGTTGTAAAGCCAGAATGATGATGATGTAACTAATTCTCACATTTTTTAATCTTCCTTTAATATGTTTTTAAAATAACAGACTTTAACTCATTTTTAAGATTAAATGGACATAACATGTTCATTTAACATATTTTTTGTCTGTTTTCTAAATTGATCCCTTTAAAAGCTAACATATACCTGATTATCTCCCATTTTATAATACAGTAGCTATTATAAAATAGAAGATATTTTATTTCTGTACTTTTATCTTGAAATAGTCAGTTTATTGCTTGCGCATATCCTATAATCGTTTTATTTAAGAAATAAATAATTAATTTTTAAAATATCACAATATTCTGTCACAATTAAAAATCGGGAATACTGTTTCCCAAAACGAATTATTAATACAGTTATAAGAGACAAAGGACGTAGACAGTTAACTAATTAAATTCTTTTAATAGAGATAATTTAAGTTATTAATTGTATTGATTAACATAACAAATAAGTCTAATGGCTTTGGTTTTTTTATTAATTGAAAGATATTTGAGACATAAGCGGCAGTTTCGTGACACTGTGCCTGAAAAGGTCAATTTATTATGTATTTAATTTAATCATCATGCATGATTTGTCAATATACTTTGTTAAGGATGCCGATAAAAAGAACGCTAGATTGAATTCTTGATACTTGGTAAATAATATACGAAAGGTTTTACTAGTAGTCCAGACCCAATCTGTTTAGACTTGATTATAGTCAATCGTATCTTATTTTATTTATCGAAATGTCTTTGAATAATTTATTCAAGCTAGAATTGGAATATGTTGTAGCTTAAAAAGATGCGTAAAATTCAGGAAAAATTTTAGAACGAAAAATCATCATTACAGATCCATTCGACCGTTTATCCCTGTAGTAAGGAAAGTATCATATATCTACGACAAAAATGGATAGAAATAAATTTGTTCGCAATTCAATTTCGTAAAAAAAATTAAAAAAAAAGACTCCCTGCTGCTCTCAGATCATTTCCAGTTCTCCACTAGAGAATTAGTGAAACATGATAGGTAATCCCTAAAAAGAAATGTTAAAAGTTAAGGAAAATTTTGAGGGATATTGTAATGAAAGTTCTTTTTATTCTTCTTCTTTCTTCTAGTATGTAGGCTTTAAAGCCTGTTTCTTCTTCAATATTAGCCTTCTAAATTGTTTAAATTGTCGCACCATCTTTTTCTTAGTCTGCCAATACTTCCTCGTCCATTTGGTGACTTATCTCCTTAATGAAAGTTCTTCTTATTCTTCTTCTTTCTTCTAGTATGTAGCTTTAAAGCCTGTTTCTTCTTCAATATTAGCCTTCTAAATTGTTTAAATTGTCGCACCATCTTTTTCTTAGTCTGCCAATACTTCCTCGTCCATTTGGTGACTTATCTCGTGCTATTCGTACTATTTTATCCTCTGCCATTCTACTGATGTGTTCGTTCTACTCCTGTTTACGTTTTGTCACCCATCCATTTATGTCTTCTATATTGCATGCTCTTTTTATGTTTTCGCTTCTCTCCCTATCCAACAGACTTCTCCCTGATATTTGTTGGAGTATTTTCATCTCTGATGTTTCTATCAGTCGTCTCGTTTTAGATGTGTCAGGTCTTGTCTCCGCCGTGTATGTTAATACAGGTCCAATTGCTGCTTTATAGATTCTTGTTTTTGTGTCTTGTCTTAGGTGTTTGTTCTTCCAGATTGTGTCATTAAGAGAATCCGCCGCTTGACTTGCTTTTAAACTTTGTTGTCGTACTTCTTCTTCAACATCTCCGTAACCAGTTATATCTATTCCCAGATATCTAAACCTTGCTTCCTGCTTTATTATTTTCCCATCAATTTCGATTTTACATCGTAGTGGGTATGTAGATGTTGTCATACATTTTGTTTTTTTCTGCTGATATTATCATATTGTATTTCTTAGCTGTTGTAACAGCTAAGAAATACAATATGATAAGTTTCTCGGAGCCATCAACGATCTTAAAAACATGGAAATCATACATAGAAAAATTATTTGCATCTGACAGGACTGATGATCAGCTATATGGAGAAGGAGAAACAGGACCTTCAATCCTTAAATCGGAGATAGAAGATGCCATTGCAGCACTAAAAAACAATAAGTCAGCAGGTCCGGACAATGTACCCTGCGAAATATTAAAGATCCTATGTAAATCAGACAAACAGTTCCTTGATGATCTAGTTGTACTTTTTAACAACATATATAATAGCGGTAAAATCCCGGAGAACTGGCTGCAGTCAACATTTATTACAATCCCGAAGAAACCAAATGCCCAGATTTGTGATGACTACCGGTTATAAGCTTGATCAATCATGTCACTAAAGCGTTCACTAAGATCATTCGTAGAAGAATATATGATAAATGTGAGTCAAATATTGATAGATCGCAGTTTGGTTTTCGGAAAGCACTTGGAACTAGAGAAGCAGTTTTCGCTCTCCAGGTGCTTATACAGCAGTGTAGAGACGTTGATAAGGACGTGTATTTGTGCTTTGTAGATTTTAGAAAAGCATTTGACAATGTCAATCATGAACAATTGATAGGTATTCTGCGAAAGACAGGTATTGACGAGAAGGACATTCGAATTGTGGCAAACCTATACTGGGGTCAAACAGCAAGAGCAAAAATTGGCAACGAACTCACTGAAAGCGTGCAGATCAAAAGAGGTGTCCGTCAGGGGTGTATATTATCCCCACTCCTATTCAATATGTATTCCGAGGAAATATTTAACAAATGTATGGAAAATGCAAATGAGGGCATAAAAATAAACGGCGAGTTAATGAACAATATAAGATATGCCGACGACACGGTGATCCTTGCCAGTACCATAGACGAATTACAACAAGTAATGGAAAGACTTTATTCAGTTAGTGAGGAATACGGCCTGAGCCTCAACTTCAAGAAGACAAAGTGGATGCTGATAAGCAAAAAGCAACAACCTGCTCGACAATTACGGATAAGTAACATACTAATTGATCATGTAGAATCTTATGTGTACCTTGGCACCAACGTAAATGCAAAATGGGAACAGACCATAGAAATTAAGGCGAGAATAGAACAAGCTAGAGCAGCATTTAGCAATATGAAAAAGCTCCTCATTAGCAAGGATTTGTCTCTTCCCTAAAACTACGTCTAGTTAAATGCTACATTTTCCGATCTTGTTGTATGGCGTGGAGGCCTGGACGCTGACGGAGACGCTAACGAGGAAACTAGAAGCATTCGAAATGTGGGTGTACCGACGCATTCTTCGTATATCCTGGACCGAACATGTCACCAACATAGAGGTACTCCAAAGAATCGGAAAGGAGAAAGAGATCGTGAATACAATTAAACAAAGAAAGCTTGAATATCTAGGCCACATATTGGGACACGATAAGTACCGTCTGCTACAATTGATTGTCCAGGGAAAAATAGACAGTAAGCGAGGGCCAGGCAGGAGAAGACACTCGTGGCTCCAAAATCTGCGAAGTGGTTCGGGCTCATATCGGTCGAACTATTCAGAAGCGCCGCAAAAAGATCAAAATTGCCATGTTAATAGCCAACGTTCGCAACGGACAGGGCACTTGAAGAAGAAGAAGAAGCTGTTGTAATAAAGATATGTCTTTGGAGCTCGTCTTCTGTCTCGGCGATTAATGCGGCGTCGTCTGCATAACATAATATTTGGATTTCTTTGTTCCCCATTCTGTAGCCATGACCTTTACGTACTGCTTGTATTATTTCGTCCATTAGTATGTTAAAGAAAAGTGGGCTCAACGAGTCACCCTGCCTAACTCCGCTTTGTACGGGTATACACTGTGTTAGTTTTCCATTTATCTTTGCTTGATTCGATTATGGAGGTAGATGTTTTCGATGGTTTGTATAATATTGATTATACAAACAGTAGGTGTAAGACATCTTCGACTTGGATGTGATTGAAAGCCTTTATCAGGTCTATAAAACATAGGTATGCTGGTTTATTGTACTCGATGGCCTTTTCTGTGATTTGTCTTAGTACAAATACGGCGTCTACGCAGGATCTTCTCTGGATCTGAATCCTTGTTGTTCATCTGATAAAGTTGTTAGTTTATTGATTTTATTGGTTAGGACTTTTGTGGTAAGCTTAAGTGCGGTGTTCAGTAGATTTATACCTCTATAATTGTTGGGATCTTCTTTATTTTCTTTCTTGAACATTGGTATCATTATGCTGTTTCTGCATGCGTCTGGTATCTTGCAGTATCATTTTTGAGCGAATTTATGGCTATTTCTACTTCCTGAAAACTGATTTCTATTTCGTGTCTTAATTTAAGTACGTTATTGTGTTGACTATTATTTTTCTTTGCTTTAAACAGTTCCGTCAGGTATCTTTTCCATTCGTTTGCTGGTATATTATTGTATTCCTTCACTTCTGCCATTTCTTTTCCTTGGTTTCTTCTAAATCTCCATATTTGTTTTTGTGTACCGTAGAAGTCGCTTTCCATCCTTTTTGTAAACTGTTCCCAGTGTTCATTTTTTGTTTAATTTTGTATTCTTCTATAGTTGTCTCGGGATTCTGGGGTATTTGATGTTTTGTACTTCGTGTAGGCCTCTCGTTTCTTAGATTTATGCCCTCTGGAGTTTTAAAATGTATATTTATACTGGAGCTTATGGTCGAAAAATTTATTATTGATTTTGAGTTCGTTAAACGCACAGAGATTAGCCATGAGTTCTCCATTTGCGTTAATATGGTTTTCATTAAATTTTTGTTTTACTCCTGAAACTATTTCATTTCCGATTCGTGCATTAAAGTCACCCTTAAGAATTAAGGGCTCTTCATGAGGTATTTCATCCAAAATTCCTCTCGTTCCTCCTTAGGTTTGCAGTCCTCGGGGCTATAGATAGATATGACATTTCATTTTTGGTAGTTAATTGTGATGTTCATATGTATTATTCTTTCGGAGATATAACGGCAGTTATTTATGTTACCTTTAAATGTTTAATGGACAAGTATACCTACGCCTGCTCGTGCTCGTTCTTCTTTCTTCACTCCACTGTACGCTAGGAAATATTGGTTATATTCTCTTTGACCTTTACCTTTCTTCTTGGTTTCTTGGATTGCACAAATGTCTATGTTTTTATTTATCAGTTCTTCTGTTATCTCTTGGTCTTTGTTGTTAAAAGAAGTAATGTTCCATGTTGCTAATCTAATTGTGGGCTTATTTTTCCTTCTCGTTTTCCTTTTCTTTGCGTGGTTCTTCATCTTAGGTTCCGTCTGGTTCCGAGGCTTTATATCGGTTCTTTGAGCCTTGTTTCGTTTTACAATGGGTAGGATGCTAACCTGTAATGAAAGTTGAAAACAAAAATTAGGAAAATCCAAGCCATGAATTATGGTGATATTATCGTCGTGTTGGTTACAAAATTAAAAAAAAAACAAAACCAATACTATTTTTCACATTTTGTTATGTCACTATATAAGCCACTTTTGCAAAATATGACATTTTTAATATGCATATTACACATAATTATTATTATTTCTATATTGGCGAGAATCCTCCTGTTTAAAATAAATGAATGGATAAAAGTATTTACGTATCGCGTAGGCCTTTTTCTGTTCTAAACTGTTAGCTTGCCATCTCTAATTCCCATCTCTCTGATATCTTCCATGACCACATCTCTCCATTTCTTTCTTGGCCTTCCTTTCTTTTTTTTTACTTATTAAGGTACTTACTAACCAAGACCTTGTCTATTACCTTTCTCCCTTTTTGTGTATAGGAATTATAATAAATTTGTTCTATTCTTGAGACATTTCTTTGGCATCTCAACTTCTACTATTAGCTAAGTTGGTTTCTTAAAGCCCATTCTTTATATTTTAAGTTCTTTGCCACAATGCTGCTCTCCCCGGGTTTTTTTGATTTTTGATTTCTTTTATTATTTATTTAAATTCTCTTTTTGTGAGCTTTGGTATTTCTTCTACTACTATTTGGGATTTAGTAACATTATAATTTTCTTCAATAGTCATCCTGTCAGCAGCTCTTTGAAATATATCTTTATTTTTTCACATATTTGCTCTTTGTCCACTATTAGGTTTATTTGTTTATCCGTGTATTTTCTCTTCTGCGCCCTTAGTATTTTTTATTACTTTTTTTCGTACGGCATACCTTTCTAGGTCATCTTGTTTTTTAGATCATCTTTCACTTCTTTTTCTTCTCTTCTTTTAAAGCGTGCATATTTATTAGCAATATCATGTTCTCTTTTACTTTAATTCTAATTGCGCATATTCTGTCAGATTTTGTTACAAATCGTTTTACCTGCTCCATATCTTCATGTGCCAGAAAATCTACTACACAATTTCTATTACTGCATCCACTTGTATAAAACGTGTATGGAAAAATCTTTTTAATATTATTTAATCTATTATTTAATTTATTTAAATATAAGTAGTCGCAATATTTAGGTACACTTTTTTTTTATTTTTTTTTGCTATTTATGTTCAAACTCATTTTCCTGTTTATCTCTAGAGTCCGTCGGCATAATAGGTCGTCTATTTATTTTTTTATTGCTATGTGCCGTTTTTGGGTCCATATTTCTAGAATTTTCTCGTTTGAAAGTTCTATTTCCAGCCCATTCCCATTTTATGCCATCTGCAGTTAGTTTTTTGTACCTTATCTTGACATTTTTACTTTCAGCTCTTTATTTCTTGCCTTTATTTACAATTTTTTGCCTCATGTGTCTTTCCTTTTCGGTCAGGTTATCGTTAATAAAGATTTTGTCTCCAGTAAAAAATCTGAGTTTTCTTTTTTCTTTCATTATCTTGTATTTTGCGCCATAATCCTTTATTAGTGTTTAGACCAGACCAGACATATCTTGACATTTTTACTTTCAGCTCTTTATTTCTTGCCTTTATTTACAATTTTTTGCCTCATGTGTCTTTCCTTTTCGGTCAGGTTATCGTTAATAAAGATTTTGTCTCCAGTAAAAAATCTGAGTTTTCTTTTTTCTTTCATTATCTTGTATTTTGCGCCATAATCCTTTATTAGTGTTTAGACCAGACCAGACATATATTGTGTCGTAGCTTTATTGGACATTCTATTTCGACATCCTATTTTAGGTGATTTTATATAAAATCATAAATAAATAAACTTTAAGAGTGTTTCTTTTGTTTCTACTATTATTAGACTCGTTATTACTATGGTATTTCTTTTCAACTGTTATTTAATTCTTCTTACTTAGTTTTCAACCAGGGTTAGCTTGTTTTTTGTTTCTCCCAATTCTTGCTTTACCTTTATATTTTCTTTTTTTAGCGCTGTCGTCTTTTCTATATATTCTTTATTTTCATTCCTGATTTCTTTCAGTTCTCCCATCATCTTCTAGAACTTACTCATAACGTCCTTATCACCCTCTAAATCATCTTTCCTTAGTTTTCTTTTGCTTGGAGTTCTGGCAGCTTTTTGCTCTGTAGGAATGGTGAAGTTGACCCTCTTTTTTTTCTTCTTGCCTTCTGACGCGTAATCATCACTAACCGTGTGCATCATATCTGTTTCTAGAGACCGCAAAGGGAACTAAATCCGCCTCAACCGTTTACAAAGTCCGTTTCCATCAGTCCTCAGTTAGCACAATTATTTTTAACTTTGTCAACGTCGAAGAGTTCCTCCAATATGTTTGTTTCGAATTATAAATAACCTTACTCTTATCACTTCAAACCAGTGACATTTGTCTTGGGAGATAAACTTCCAACTGGGGTGGGGGGGATGCAGTGGGGGAACTTCCAATGAAACACCAATCAAAAGACATAAACAAGATAAACCCAAAATACACCAAGGACATAAATAATAGATTTTGTTTAATTTCGGACCTTCTTGGGGAGGGAGGAAATTTCCCTATTTTCACTCCCCATGTATCCGCCCCTGCTTCAAACACTAGTTTTTACTGAAAGCGAGTTTTTTCAGAAATTTCTCAGTACGCTATTACTAAGCCTTTTTAAATTCACATATGTAAACAAACCGTAAATTATTTTCGCTACTAATTACAATATTTGGGTATTTGTTATATCACCTAAAATATCGTTCCATTCCATAAAATGTCGTGCCATATTAAATACCGTCATTGGTTCTAAAGAAACTGCTGCACTATTTATTATAAGTGTTATAAGTATAATAATAAGTAATTTTTTGAAATGTTTATGAATTAAATAATTAGATTAATATCTCACCACAAGAATATAACTACCATGAACAATCCAACGTTCAGGAAAGTTGTATTTAAATACTGTCTCACTTCGCTTTCTCTGTAATGCAATGGTGTGCTATCTTGTAGAAACCACATATTGCGCCTTAAATTTGATGACAGTTCTTACAATAAATCAATAAAATTATTTTATAAAAAATGTAAATAAATCTCGACATTCAAATTGCAAGGTAATTCACATATCTGTAAAAAATAATTATCAATGGTTCCAAACCATAGGACATGCATTTTAAATATGAATTTTTAATGATATTTTACAGATATGCGAATTACCTTTTAATTTGAATGGTAAGATTTATTTACATTTTTTATAAAATGATTTTATTGATCTATTGGAAGAATTGTTATCAAACTTAAGGCAAAATATGTGGTTTCTACAAGATAATACACCATTACATTACAGAGAAAGCGGAGTGAGACAGTATTTAAATACACTTTCCTGAACGTTGGATTGTTCGTGGTAGTCATATTCTTGTGGTGAGATGATATAATTATTTAATTCATAAAAAATTCAAAAAATTACTTATTATTATACTTAACACAACTATAATAAATACTGCAGCAGTTTCTTTAGAACCAATGATGCTATTTAATATGAGATGATATTTTATGGAATGTATTGACAACTGAATTAAAGAAAATGATAGACATATCGAACGCTTACTTTGACAAAAAGTTTAATGTTATTTAGTTTAACTATTTTTTAATTTGGTTTGTAAATAAAATGTTTTGATTATGACTTTAATTTAATACAAAACGTAAAATGTTTTATGTAAAATCCAATTATTCTGTTTTTTTATCAAATCCTATTATTAATTATCCTGCTGATATATTTATTTTATTTAATATTTCGTTAACTATTGACTTTATTAAAGGTATGTTATAACAAAATTTAGAAATATTGATGTTTTTATCTATTTTTTTTTTCATTACCTGGAGTAATTGTGATAAATCAGAATTATGCAGTTGATTTGTACAATGCAATTATCTCGAAAACTGTTGAGTTTTAAAGATATTAATAAGTATACCTTTTTTTGTTAAAATATTGTATCTTTAATATTTTTTATCAAAAACACCGGTAACTTGAAGAACAAAAAAGTTAAGTGCAAATGTATGCCACGTATGTGGCATATGTGGCGCCCTCTATTAGCTATATCAAAGTATGCATCAAATTAAAATTCGTGATATTAAATAGTACCCAGCTGTAAAATTTAATACATAAATGTTTACAAACATGAAAGTTATAGCGAAAAATAAAATTTTAAATTTCCACTTTAACACCCTGTATCTTTTTTAATATGAACATTTTATTAAAGCAAGTTGGCTTAAATCGTAATGTTTTAAAGTATAGAATCTGCGGTTTCTTTTTGTACAATTACTTAAGGACCACCCTGTATATAGTATCATCATCAATCTGCCAATCGCGTTCACTGCTGGACATAGACCTCCCTCAGTTCTTTCCAGTGTTCTCTACACTGGGCCGCTTGTAGCCAGTTTCCCGCTACACGTTTAATGTCATCGGTCCATCTAGTCGGTGGTCGTCCTCGGCTTCTTTTATAATTTCTGGGCCTCCATTCCATAATACGTCTTGTCCACCGTCCATCTTATGTTCTGGCTAAGCGCCCTGCCCAGTTCCACTTAAGCGTCGTGGTTCTTTCGATGACGTCTTGAACTCCTGATCTTCGCCTGATTTGTTGGTTTGTTATGTGGTCTCGAAGGCTCACGTTCAGCATTGCACGTTCCATGGCTCGTTGTGTAACTCTAAGTTTATTCGCAGATTTTTGCGTGAGTGTTAAAGTCTCTGCTCCATAAGTTTGGACAGGTAAAACACATTGGTTATAAACCTTTCGCTTGAGACACATGGGAATTGAACTTTTTAGAATATGGCTTAATTTGCCAAATACTGCCCATGTTAGACCTATTCGCCTCTGTATTTCATGTGTTTGATTGTCTCTGCTTATTTTGATTTCGTGTCCCAGATATTTGTAAGTGTCTGTTTGTTGTATGGTATTATTGTCAATAGTTATATTTCCACTCATTACGAGATTTGTTATAATTTTAGTTTTCTCAAAGTTTATCTTTAATCCTGCTCTTTCAGACAGAATTTTAAGCGAATGCATCATAGAAACTGTATCATGTAAGTTATCTGCGATTAATACAACATCATCTGCAAACCTTAGGTGATTTAATCTTTCTCCGTCTATATTGATGCCCATATCTTGCCATTGAGTACCCTTAAATATTGACTCTAGAGCTGCCGTGAACAATTTTGGTGAAATATTGTCTGCTTGTCTAACTCCTCGACCTAAGCTGAATTTTTCTGTGTCTTCGTGCAGTCGTATACTTGATGTAGCGTTCTGATAGATGTTTTTGATTAGTGTCGTGTACCTGTAATCTATTCGGCTTTGATTTAGGGCTTCCAGTATTGTTTCAAACTCTACAGAATCAAAAGCCTTCTCGTAATCGACAAATGCAAGAACCAGTGGTATGTTGTACTCGATGCACTTTTCTATTAAGATCTTTATGGTATGCAAATGGTCATTTGTGCCATATCCTGCCCTGAAGCCTGCCTGTTCTTTGGGCTGATAGAAATCAAGTTAAGTGTTAGCCTCTTTGTTAAGATTTTCATAAAGAGTTTGTACATATGTGTCAAGAGGCTGATGGGTCTATAATTTTCTAATTTAGTAATATCGCCTTTTTTGTGTAACAAGACTATTACTGCATTGTTCCAGTCTTTTGGAATCGTACCCGCATGTAAGCATTTAGTAAACAGTTCGCTTACTGATTTTAATAAAATTTCTCCACCTGCTTTTATTGCCTCGATAACGAGTCCATCATCACTAGGCGATCGATGGTTCTTCATTTCCTTTAAAGCTGCTCTTACTTCTGACACAGTAATGGATAAAAGTATTTAGTATAGTATTTATTATATAAAAAATAAAAAAATGTGTTTTTGATACTTGTTGAAAAATTGATAGTTGGTCTCATTTAGCATAATTAGAGCCGCTTCTTTAATTTTTTTTTATCGTCTGTTTCTTTTAGGATTATACTTGTAGTGATCCATTGAACCCAATGTCCATTTTCCATGCATGTTTACATATTTGAGATTTATCAAATTCTCTATTTTTAATATAAAATTGATGCTCACTTATTCTAACATTTAATAGTCTCGATGTTTCACCTAAATAAAAAAAAAATGATGGCATTTACAACTTATTTTATAAATACAATTCTTTGTTCTTTTGATATTAAAACATCTAGGAAAGGGAGTGTATTATTATATTGCTTTAAATGTTAAATTTGTTGTCAAATGTAAATGTTATTGTCTCTTCTTTATCGTTTATTTATATCATTCAGGACTGTCTCCAACAACTCTGATCCATGAGGTCATATTGAGAACATCATCTACATATCTCCAGCGTACTGTGGGTTTTAAAATTTGTTAAGAAATAATATTTGCTTCAAAATCTTCCATAAATATATTGGCTAATCTTGGAGATAAACTAAAGCCCATATTGCTATACCATTATTAGCTATTGCTAGAACAAATTTTGTTTATAGAATTGATTTTTTAATTGAAACTAGGTATTATCAGTACATAATTCAATATAGCTGTACTATCATAATTTCTTAACTATATTTTGAATGAATTTAAAATCTTATCTAATGGCACCTTAGTAATTAAACTATTTATGTCAAAACTTACCAAAATATTATTTGAAATAAATTCAATATTTGAATTTAATTTCAAAATTTTTAATAACGTACAAGTTTCATAATATTGTTCTGAAACTATTTTCCTGTGGCATCTTAATGCAAGTACTATTTTTATTGGGAATAAGCCACAATTTCAGTTTAAAATAAGATAATTTTGACGTTTTAATTTTAACGTAGGGAATTGTTCTCAAAATACAAAACATTAATAAATTAAATAAATTTTGTATTTTGTTACTTGGTAAAAAATTCTTCTAATTTTTAAATTTTATTTACAATTTAGATATGTGCGTGCTGTCGGTTTATTTTTACTGTGGACTTAATCCATTAGAAGAACTGAATTGCTGTCCCGGTGCTTATACAACGGTGCAGTAACGTTCATGAGGAAGTCTGTTTGTGCTTTGTGAATTTTGGAAAAGCATTTGACAATGTCAATCATAAACAACTCATAATTATTCTATGAAAAAGATCTATCATATTTAAGATTTTATCTGTTACCTTTTTTTATATGTATTAGTTATTCGCAAAGTTTGATAGGGAGACGAGAAGGTCAATGTGAATTCATGGTCAAATTTTTTCGCCCGAGATAAGCAATGTGCTCACAATTTGCTCCATTTCAGAAAACATTTACTCTGTAGTATATTTTGACACTACTCTGATGATGAAATTCAAAAAACCTATCTAGTTTTAAAAAATAGTATCCATTTCGTCTGCTATAGATTTTCAGGTGTACAAATGTCTTGGTGGCAGCTTTAAAAACACATTGGTGACTTCCATTATCTACCTCTGTTTCTATTTAAGATCCAAAGTGCGTGTTAATTTTTTTCTTATCTTAACATTCAAATTAATAAAAATAATAGCAAGTAATTCTAGCAATGTTAGCAATAAATAAAATAAGGATAATAATTTTAATATCCTAAAAGGTCGTGAGTAAATGAAAGGAATAAGAACTACACTATAAATTGTGTATCTTATTCCGCTAATATATATTTAAAATTGAGTATATTTTCCATATACTTAAAGAAAAAGGGCATATTCTTTTTACGACAAATTACATAAACAGTTCTGCCAAAGTCGATGTTGTACAAAAAAAAAACAATTTTAAGTTTGTTACACCCAGTTCCGAATACTTTTATTGCCGAAATCTCTACCTATAAATAACATATTTTATTGTCAATTAAAATTCGCACTATACATTAATTTACTATGTAATTTCGGTAAACTATAAATTAATATGACATACAATATCGTTACTGTCGTCGAGATCGAAGACGTATATACAGAGTGTCCCATGAATAACTTGGCATTAACGAAGGGTTGATGCTTGGACCATAATAAAGCAGAGATGTGCAAATCGTTGAAAATTAAGGACCGTAAAAAACCGTAAAAAAGATACTTTCTGAAATATATTATATTATAATATATACAATTATAGTAAAAAGCCCGAGATTTTTACTATAAGTTAATAGCCCGAAATGAAGATAGTCTAGAAACACTGGTCCACAGATTTAACATAAAAGCAAAATAATTTATTATGACAATCTTATCCCAGAAAACTAAAACAATAGTAGTCAGCGAAGAACCAACTAGATGTAAAATAGAAATTGATGGCATCAATATTGAATAAGTAATGGAAATAAAATACCTAGGAATTACACTGTCTAGCTATGGAGACCTGTACAAAGAAGTGAGAGATTAAGTACAAAAAGCAAATAGACTGGCAGGATGCCTTAATAACACTCTATGGCGAAACAGACGCATTAACACTGAGAATAAATCAAGAAATTATAAAGTCAATATAAGAGCAATAATGACATATGCCTCAGAAACAAGACCCGATACAGCCACAACGCAAAGACTACTGAAAACGACAGAGATGAGAGTACTGAGAAGAATTACAGGAAATTACTAAGAGATCGACAGAGAAGTAAAGACGTTGGAAAAAAATGTAACATACAGTGTATAAATGGATGGACACAAAACAGAAAAAGAATGGAATAACCACATAAGCAGAATGGAGGAGACCCATTTCGTCAAAATAGCAAGAGATAAGTTAGTTAATATAACATAAATTAGTTATATGTGTACTGTTTATCAATAACTATACAAAATGGTAGACACAGTAAGTTAATAGGCAAATGATAAAAAGTTTATTAAGAGGAAGGAGTGAAATTGATTTTTAATCATTATCATCTAAGTACAAGAAAGTTAAATTCTGATGTGTGGTTCGGAATCTAGTCTATTGTGGTATTTTGTTTTTGTAGTTGTATTATGCTGAAAATCCCGTTTGACACAAGTACGTCGTTGGAAATGGCAGAAGAATATTTAATTTTTCTGTGGCAAGTTGATGATGTTCATCACGAACCTTGCACCAAAAATCGTTCATTGAAATTGTTTTGAATACTGATTTCAAGCTGTGTCTGATGTCATTTTTAAAAATTATTCAAATCAGTTTGTTTTGAATCTATAAGTTTATTGTCAGTTTCATATATGTTCTTCAGGAAATTAATATTCTAAAGTATTTTGAAAATAATTGAGATGTTGTAATCATTCAACAAATGTTTAATTTTAAAATATTTGTGTATCAAGAAGACAAAGGTGACTAACAAAGATATCATACAAAAATATAATTTTCTTTTAAAGGCGTTTATCTTTTTATGAACATTAAATAGTTTAGAATGCAATGGTTAAAACTTCAATTTAGTGCTTTTATGTTTATTCATCTCTATCTGCTATTCTACCTTTCATTGTCGTGGCTCCATTGGCACAAATATCGATGCAATCATTCCAGTCGAGTTGGTTTTGAACAAAAAAGATATTGAGCATATTAACAATTATCTTCCCCGGTTGTGTTAGTAGGCAACAATTAGCTCATAAGCAAGTCTTCTTCAACTAAATGTTTATATGGATATTACATAATTACAAGCAATATGGCAAGTCAAAAAGCATTAGTGGACTCATTGATTTTCAAGGCGAATTGGTTGTTTTGAATATGAACGTATATATAATTCAAAAATAAAATTAAGCGACTAAAAAATAAAAACAAGTTGTAGTTTATTTATGAAATTCTATGTTTAATTAATAAATTTGATATATCACATGTATCTGATAATACAAATCTTATTTCAGCCTTATTAAATCTGGGTTTTCTCAGTGTACAATTAAGAAATACGCACTCTCCGGATAACTTTCGGCGTTGCTTTCGGTCTCTCTTATGTTTGGTTTCCTTAACTTGCTTATCAAATGGTTGAGATGCAACAGTTTAGAGTTTTAGAGAAATAGACACAAGCACCAGCATGGTCTTGGTAATATTGAATAGTCTCTCTCCGGTTTCCGAACATAATGTAGCTTCGCATATTTTAAAATTTTAAAGTGTTTGTCCTTGTGTAGTGTAGTGTAATGTACAATTTTATGTTTATAACATTTTATTTTTGGATAGGCCAAAATTGACGAAATGTCCCTAAATATGCTATAGGCAGCGAAAGTACTTGGGCAAGATTTAATTAATAATACCGTACTTGATATCTGCCTTTTATTTGATCAAAATTCATTTATTCGAGCATTCAACCTTATATCAATTTAATTTCCAATTGTTGATTATAGATCTTCTTTTTCCCCTTTATAAGTAATTTTGCTTGTACATTGGCGGACTAATACATCTATGGAAGGTTTCATTCTAAGACTCCATCTTTTGAGCGGTCGTGTAATACTTCTTCCACTGATTGGTGATTTATCTCTTTCTATTTTGACCATCTGGATTTCCCTCATTTTGCTCATGTAATTATTTAATTTTTTTATGTTTAGTGTCCATGGGTTTATAAACTGTACTTAAAATTATCTTCTAATGTCTTCATTCCTCTTTCCATCACTCAGCGTATTTCCTGTGGTTCCTCTTACTCTGCGTGTTTCCTACTCTCATCACTGCTGTTTTTAGTAGTCTTTAAGTTTTGATTGTGTCGGGTCTTGCTCTGATATATATATATATATATATATATATATATATATATATATATATATATATATATATATATATATATATATATATATATATATGTCAGTATTGATCTTACACTGGCTTTATAAATTCTTGACTTGATCTCAATATTAATATGTCGGTCGGTGCAGGTAACTCCACTGCAGTTTTCTTGGGTGGATCGAGCAGCTCGGCAGAACTGTTGCCGATTCCAAGTCCGGATAAACGAGAAGGGGGTCTGTAACCAGGTTAGCATCCTATTGATAGACTTTAAACACATATTGCTTATGGAAACAGGATTATACCTCGGAACAATAATAATAGATTGAACTATAAAAAGATGTATATTACTTATACAATGTGGAAACCACTTATGAAATAAAATTCTTTGTGTCCTTATTATAGAAAATAATCAAAAACTCTGGGACACGTTCACTTTTATAAATTTAAATGTGCGCTTTTTAAACATAAGTTTAAATGTACAGGGTGATCCACGCACGTCGGGCATAGTCCATATATTTTAATGTTTTTAAAATACTTAACAACCTGATTTCAATGAACTATATCATGTAGGGTCTATAATGAATAATACAAGGTGAAATTTTGAAATTAATAATTTATCACGTGTTACGATATTATTTTAAATTAGCTAAATACAGACAATAGACTTCTACTGTAAGTGTTAGTACAGTGTATATTGGGGAAAATTTCTGTTAAGTAACCGTGTTAATATTTTTTGTCGTGAATGGGTAAAAAGATATAGATAGTCTGCCAATTAAACTAAATCGGTTAATAATGCGTATTGTTATCAATCAGTTGACATGCTGTTGACATTTTACATTAAAATAATGAATTCTTAACTAAAAACTAATTTCTTGCAGAAATAACAATGGGATATTTAACTAAGGCCCACCGAATTGAGATTTTAATGATGATCGGTTACGGGGAGAATTGTAGAAGTCAAGTTGAAGTAGTTAACTTATTTAATCAGAGGTATCATCAGTTGCTAATATTTCACAAGGTACTGTGTCTAAAATTTATGCACAATTCAGAGAACTTATATATGCCAAACCATTAAACAGAAAATCGAACTTCATTGAAGATGAAGTGAAAGTGGATATTTTGTTAAGTGTCGCAGAGAATCCAACGTCAAGTTCACGTCAAATTGGACGTCAAAATATTGTGAGTCACACAACTGTCCTAAGGTGTCTCCATGAAGAAAACTTCATCCATATAAATTGACATTTGTGCAGAAACTAACAGAAGACGATCCGGATCGTAGAATGGATGACTGCAAAAGAATGATGAATACAATTAAGAAATGAAATAGCTCTTGGCACAATTCTTTTTTCTGATGAATCAAAATTTAGATTGAACGGAGAGGTAAACTGACAAAACTGTAGATATTGGTCAGCTGAGAATCACACTCACTATCCTCAAAAGTTGAATGTTTGGGCAGGTATTATAGGAGATCATATTATTGGTCCTATATTTATAGATTTTAATTTGACAGCGGAAAAATATTTAAGCATGCTAAGAGACGATGTTCTTCCTTAGTTGGCTAACTTATATCCCAATCCAATAGATCCGAGCCTACCGCATGAAACTGTCTGGTTCCAGCAGGACGGTGCAACACCCCATTATGCTTTAATGGTGAGAAATTACTTGAATGAAATCTTCTTCAATAAGTGGATTTGATGAAGGGGACTAGTGAGCGGCCAGCTAGGTCGCCAGATCTTACTCCTTTGGATTTTTTTGTGTGGTTATCTCAAGAACAAAGTATATGCAACACAATCAACTATCATTGAGGACCTCAAAAAGTAAGGATAACTACAGAAATACAGAATATTTCACCTCAAACTTTAAACAAACTTTGGAACGAGTTTTATAGGAGACTGTGTTATTGCCAACCACAAGGTGGAAAACATGTTGAGCATTTATTTTAATGTAATCCAATCAATTACCTCGGATATTCTATGAATTCATTGTCTTGAAGAAAATACCTAATTTCAAAATTTCACCTTGTATTATTCTTAATAGACCCTACATGATATAGTTCGTTGAAATCGGGTTGTTAAGGAGCTTTTAAAAACATGAAAATATACAGGGTATTTTATTTAAAATACAGATTATGCACTATGTCAGACTTGCATTGATCACCCTGTACATTCAAATTTATGTCTAAAAAGCGTACATTTAAATTTAAAAGTTAAGGTATCTCAACGTTTTTTATTATTTTCTAAAATAAGGACACAAACAATTTTATTCCATAAGTGGTTTCCACACTGTATATCTCGGCTTACAAGGGTGAGCCAAATCCAGATAATGAGTGGTAACTTAGGTAGACAGAAGTCTATCTTTTAAGTCCATCGATTTTTATAAATTACTTTCGATTTTAGAACGTATTAAAAATTTTTCTACATACCTATCGTGTCCCCATATTCTTCATTTGAAAAACTGTGATACCTTAAATGCCTTTTTAAATTAAATTATCTTCTAAAAAACAATTTTCAATTGCAAAATCATGTTTTCTCTCACCATTAGCTAATATTTGATTTATTGTGGGACACCCAGTAGATCTAACGGTAAAAAGTTTATCATTCTTCCGCTGATCAGAAGCCGACGCGTAAATTAAAACGTTAACAATTTAATTTTTTTTTGAAATAACTACATCGTAAAACAATAATGTGAAAGTATAAAGATCTAAATTTAAGGTGACCACACCTGTTTGGAGTGAAGTTTCGAGATGACAGTCGCGGAACGTGCGATAGTAAATCTGCTTTGACAGAATATGTATCTAACAGTAGTAAACCCAATTCATTCGTTTTCTAAGACAAAAGATTTTCTTGATATAATATTTAAGGTCGTGAAATAGACCAATATATTAAATTACGTCGTAAACATTACAGGTAATGCTACAAATCCGAACTACATTAAAACACGTTCGTCAAATCGACCTTATTATTCCTTACTTATACAAATTGTTCATACTGAAAAAAACGAGACGATTAACTCATTTCATTTGTGCAGAGAGGCTTATTTTATACCGGATACCAACTGCCCAATATAAAAGTTTTTTTCACCATGACATCTTTGTAATAATTATTCTCTGTAGAATAGTATAATAAACACCTATCACTGTTACATGATCTTTAATTTGAGTATTATTATTTATTTTATCCGCAAAAGACTAGGCAGAGATTATTTTAGATGAAGACTTCGTTAGATAGATGAAGAGGAAGTTAACCGAAGATTATTCTAAACAGGGTATGGACATAAATATTAAACAAAAACCAAATATCTAAGATGGGACCAAAAGCGTGAGACTTAATAATACTAGAATCATCAATACTGATGATACTGCGATCAGCAATAAAAAACTGTAACAAATGTAGGTACCGTAACAGTTTAATAAGGATTGCCAGTACGAGTACGGATTATATATAAAGTGATATTTCACAAGGAAAAAGATGCATACAAATGCTATAGTGTTTTTAACCATCGGCCGGGAGCGCGGCAGTAATTTTCTGTGTAAAATCAATGTTTCTAGGCAAATTCTTTCTAAAAATCTTACTTAAATATCTTGTTAAGTACACATTCCACACCATTTTAAAAAGAAAAATCGAATATTTTGCAAAATCATGTACTTCTGGCGAAATCGATCTGCAGCTTCCATGATTCTATTCTTTAGTTGTTGTTCGTTCATAATTGGTACGAAATATAAATTCCTTTCATAAAACCCAAGAAGTAAATTGGGTTAGGATCTGCACCTTTGGGTGTCCAATAAATAAGCGCATCAGGGCCCTATTTAATCCAACGTTCAGGATACTGATCGAACAGATATTTTTTTATTTCATTATAGTAATGCGTAATTTTTGCGTGGAGATTTTTTTTTGGCCCAGATGTGCGTGTTTTGATAATTTGTAATGCCATTTCTGTTAAAGGTAGCTTCGTCGGTAAACAAAACATGATTAATAAAATTGACTTCTTCTTCTTCTACTTTTTGTAGATCTTTCGATCTGTTTAATTCTGAAGCTGTCTCTGGTTAATTTCTTGGGAGGTAGATTGCCAACTATCCCTCCATCTTTTAGGTGGTCTTCCGGGGGGTCTTGAACCGGGCGGATTGTTTTCTAGAGCAATTTTTGGGAGTCTATTCTCATCCATTCGTCTTACATGGTTGTACCACATCCTCTTGCGCTGCCTTCCCCATCTTACAATATCTTGAATTTTGCACTACTCTCTAATGTTTGTATTTCTCACTCTGTCTCTTCTTGTTTTCCCCATTATTGTTCTTAGGGTTTTCATTTCGGCAACCCTTAGCATCTGTTTCGTTTTGTTGGTATCTTCGCGCACTTCTATGCCATATGTCATGATCGGTCGTATGCAAGTCTTATAGATTCTAATTTTAATATCTGTGCGCATATACGGATTTGACCAGACTATCTCCTGCAGACATCCTGACAGTGCAGATGCTTTGTTGATCTGACTCCTCAGGTCCTTTACTGGGTCGTGGTGCTTGATATATCTATGCCCAGATATCTGAATTGCATCACCTGTTCTATGGGGTTGTCCTTAACCACTAACTTACATCTGAGCGGATCTTTTGCTATTGTCATACATTTAGTTTTGTTGGTAGAGATGTTCATATTTAGTAGTCGGCTTGTTTGAAAGAACTGAAAGAGCTGCCTTTGGAGATCATCTTCGGATTCGGAAATAATTGCTGCATCTTTTGCGTAACACACCATACCAATTCTTTTGTTGCCCATTCTATATCCGAGATTAAGAGATGTTACTTTGTTGATAATTTTGCCCATGAGAAGATTAAACAAGTAGGGACTTAAACTGTCGCCTTGTCTAATTCCTCCCGGTGTTGGAATATTTTCAGTGAATTCGTCTCCTGCTCTAACTTTGGTTACGTTGTTGTTATTTAGGTTATGGAGTATCTTTGTTATACTGGTCGGTGTTTCATTTTCTATTAATATATTTAGAATATCTCCCAGGCGAACTGTGTCAAATGCTTTCGTCAAATCAATGAAGCAAATATACGCTGGCATGCCGAACTCTATAGCTTTTTCTTTTATTTGTTTTATTATAAATACTGCGTCTGTTATAGACCGCCCTTTTGTAAAACCTTGTATATAAAAATTTTCCTTTAAATATATTATATTTAAAGGAAATTACACAAAATGCCAAAAAAATTGACATTTTGTGTAATTTCCTTTAAAAACCAATCGCAAAACCGCATTCTTTTAGAATAATCTTCATCCAGTAATTCTTAAACGGGTATTAAATGATAAGGATGAAACTTAATATTCTCCAAATCATCGTGTGAGAAACATTATTACCAACAGTTGCGGTCGCAATGTGCCTGTCTCTCGTAAAGACGATCAATGGAAAAAAATATTCGTCTGCCTAGTGTATTTCGAATAGGATATTTTTCTGGATAACGCCTTGCAGGATTGTAATAACCAAATTACCAATAATTACCTCAAACCCTAATTTAGCCTGCTTTAAGTGATTCAGAATTAAATTCATATCTGCCATTTCTGAAAACGTGTACGAACAGTTAGTTTTGCTTAATAATCTTAATCTTATTCTTAAAATAATCTTAAATGCACAATAATTTTAATATTTATTACTGACAATATGTATTGTTGATGCTAGTATTTAATACATACTAACCATGATAGCGACAAGTGTTATACAGCCAACTAAACAATTTTTAAAACATACTAAAAATGTAGCCCCATGTCGATAAAAACTTATGGCTTATCGAAAAAGTACTAATGAGACAAAAAAGTTCTTATTGTGTTTAACTGATGGTACTTCAATAATGATTTAATTGGAACGTATACAAACATTTTGGGGGGAGGGGGTTCAAGGTAATAAAATCCTCATAAAATTTTTATGGGGTGCACAAATTTCACTCTTGTTTTAAGATATTCCTGCCGTAAGAAAGTAACATGTCCATTTTCAATATAACAGTTTTCGACATACTGAAAAAATTCAATTTTAATTTTGTAATTTCAAAGGGCTGTAACTTTTTTTATGTGCACATTTGTACTAATGTAAGTTGGGTTCATTCGAACTATTTTTGGTCCCAGAATACGTGATTTAATTAATGATCTACCTTTTTATTACACCCTGTATAGTACTAAAAGTCGGCAGAAAATACATTGAATAAATGTTTTCATTTTGTAAACGTAAGAAAAATTTTTTTCTTAGTATGTCATTTTTTAAATTTAATTATCTAATTTTATGTAAATTGGTTTTTTTAATTCTACCATCTATATTCACCAATCAAAAGCTCTTAAATTCATCACCTTTGTTAAGTGTACAATTCATAAATATTTAAGTGCTTTTTTAAAACATTTCAGGGTTAGCGGTTTATTTACCGCTCAGTGCAGATAAAAGACTCTGATTTTACTTTGGTACTATACTTTAGCCAACATTTATCACAGATAGGTGTATCAAGAAGAAGAATATGATTAACTGAAACAAGGAAAAATGAAAATTTACTGAAATGGTGATGACAAAAGGACGATGTTACGAGATTTTACCTAAAGGAAACATACTTTTTATTTACTAGAAAAAAAAGAGGACTACTTTGCCCACTGAGTGAAACAAGCCAACTGAATAAATCAAGAAGGAAGTAAATTTAATTGAAAAATAACAGTCTCTGTTTTACCTAATATACTGGGATGCAAAGTTACCCGGACACTAAGATGTTTCCTAAAAACTGGGGTTTAAAAAAGATATTCCGAATTGAGTATTTAATAATAAACGAAATATAAAAGTCAAATTTAATACAACTCCATAATGTTACGCAGAAAAAACAATAAACAGTTTAAAAAATTTAAATATCTACAAAGAAACGAAAATTGCTTTTTTTTTTAAATATAAACATTTTGATGAAAAACGATACTCAGTAGAGTGTATTACCTCTACGACCCCTAATTACGGCTCTTATTAGATCAGGTATACTTCGGATTAAGGCAGAAAAGTCTGCTTGAGGGATTTGCTCCCATTCGTCACGAACTGCTTGTTCCAAATCATTCATGGTTTCAAACTCACCATGGTTATGTTGAATACGTCGTCCCAGAATATCCTATGCATGCTCTATTGCATTTAAGTCTGCACTCTTTCGGGGTCATGGCAATAAACCAATCCCAACCTCATTCAAGTAATCACGTGTTATTCTTGCTATGTGCGAACAAGCATTATCTTGCATCAAACGAAAATTTTCTCCAAGAAATGACATGAATAACACTACATGATCTTTCAAACATTGCTGAATATACCGTTGAGCTGCTCCCTTGAATTGTAACAAAATCTGTACGAGCCTCTAGGAAAATGCCTGTCCACACCATTATACCACCTCCACCAAATTGAACTTTCGGAGTAAAACAACATTGCTGATAACGTTTACCAGCTCCTCTTCATATCCTAGGCTGATAACAGATGAGAATCTGTTAGATCTTTGTTTATTCGTGAAAAGCACAGCACTCCAATCGTCAATACCCTAATTAAGATGTTTGCAAACAAATTGTAAACGATGATTTTGATGATCTGCTGTTAATAGAGGTCCCGTGATAAGTATTATGGACCTTAATCCATATTCATTTAAACGTCTTCGAACGATATAAACGGAAACTGGGTTTCTATGGACATTATTTAATTGTTAAACAAGTTCTGGTCCTGACAATGTACGACCACGTTACGTTTGTAACCTAAGAAAGCAATCTTAAACTTGACTTGTGGTTGTTTGTCTACCTTGACTTGGCCTCCTGTTGTGTCCTGTATCCTGAAGTCTTTGTATTGCATCAAACACTGTACTTCAAGAAGTTCCTAAAGCATTTGCAATGTAACGAATGCTCAGCCCATTATGCTGTAAAGTAAGAGCTTGTGCTACTTCTTTTGAAGTCATAATTTTTTTAATGCAAATTTAAGATAAGATAAGATAATACAAAAATACAAAAACGTACAGCCAAACTTATATTCAGATACAGTACCAAAATAAACTTAAATTAATACTAAGCCAATATTTCATATTAATAACAAGACGTATCTGTAAAAGTATTGTTGTTTAAACAAAACATCTAAATAGGTTCAAACAAGAAAAAAACGTTATCGCTAATAAGACATAAAATATAATTCAAACAAATTAAACAAGTTTTGAGTGTCCGGTTAATTTTGCACCCAATATAGTTACATAATATGCCATTATACACCGCAAGTTTTTACTTCTTTGTAAGTTATTTTTTATTTGTTTAAAAGGTGTTTTGATGTCATTGTGTATATATAATATGCAATAAAAAGACGTCCAAATGCTAAAGCTTCTTCGTAGAGCATAAATCAGTATGCATTTGAGCGATGGCATGAGTTATGTTAGCTTTGAGAACCACTGTGGTGTGCAAAAAAGTTAAATGAATAGCGATTAAATTAAAAAATAGCAAAGCACCAGGCATCAATGAAATGGCGAATGAGATGCTATAATATCCCAAACCGCACAAGACATCCCAGGGACGTCCATTTAATGCCATTTTAAGGTCCAAACGTCCCGGGACTTCTTTTGGACGTCCGAGGGACGTCCAAGGGATATTTCTAGTCGGACATACCAGGGACGTCCCATAAGGTTATGAGGGACGTTCCATTAGGGATGTTTTCTAGATGTTAACTGTGTCATTTTTTTACTTGTCATGAATGAAGAATGTGGTTATGTCTTAGCGACGCTTCTATTTATCTCCTTGTATTTATGTTTCTTTTTAACGCATTTTTAATTTTTAGCTAGCATTTTCGGAATCTTTTATTTCTCGAATTATAATCATTGTAGTTGTAATTAGAATTAGTTTATTGCTTTCGATACTATAGTTTGGTAATTTATTATTATAGACAGTAAGTGGGTATATAAGAATTTTATAGGTTATTTTTGTGGTTGTGGTGTGAGTTTCTACATTTGTAAAGTAAGTATGAGTAATGTACTTAAAAATAAATAAAAATCCCATTTATTTTTGCTTTTTATTTTATTAGCTTTTTGTAAGTTCCCTTTAGGACCTATATACATCCTAATTTAGATCCTGTATTAGTCCATGTGGACGTACAATGGATGTCCCCAATACATCCTTCTTAGGTCCTATATAAGTCCGTATTAAGTTCTGTATATGTACTATGTACGTCCCCATGAATATTCCTGGGACGTCCAGGAGACGTACTTTTTGGTAACATTTAGATCTTATTGGACGTCCCGGCGACGTCCAAATTATGTAAACGGATGTTTGTGGGATGTCCGGACATTTAATGAGGTACATCCTTCGGACGTCCATGGGACGTATTTGTGCTCTCTGGGATGGGGGTGATATTTTATTGACAGAACTAAATATCTTCCTTAGCAAAGTAATTGAATTAAAAGTAGTATCTGTGTAAAAAAAAAAATGTTGATACCAATTTTTAAAAAAGGAAAAAAAATGAACCCACAAAACTAGCGAGTTATTAGTTTAATGTGTGCGGTACTTAAACTGTTAGAGGAATTAGCAATTGAAGTAATAAAAATAGGACTAGTTAAAACTTTTACATACTTATCAGTAATAATAGAAGAAACACAATCTCTAGAAGCATAGAATAGCAGAGCTGTTGATTTCTGCAGTTTATAGCAGTTTATATAATTACTCTGACTTTTTCCAGAATCATGGCTACTAAAGGAACGGCAAAAGAGCAAAATACAGGCTAAAGGGATGAGGTTTTCAAGAAGAATCACAAGAAAAATGAAATTCTTGTAGTTGGAATCACAAAAGTTTTATTAAAAAATAATTTATAAAAGGTACATAATAAAAATCCTATCGGTCAGATAACCAAGCGGGCTAAGCGGCCGGTTCTCACTCGCTTCACTGCGAATGGTTCAGTGGATGTGGGTTAGTGCCTCAGCTTGGTGTACAGAAAAATAAAAAGGCTAACCAGCTAGTGCTGGTGCTGACAACGGTTAAATGCCTTGGCGTAGTCAATAAAACAAATATAGACATCACAACTGATATCGCGGTATCTCTGAAGTAGGACTTGTAAGAGGAAAAGTGCTTCACGTGTACCCATAGAATTGCGGAATGCAAATTGCATTTCACTGATATTTTCTTCGCATTTGTTGTGAATTCTGGCATGTATGATTTTAAGAAAAATCTTAAGTGCATAACTCATATGGTTGATAGTTCGGAAATCTTCGCACGCTTTCGCAGATCGTTTTTTTGGTAGTGTTACAAATGTTGACCATAGCCATTCCTCTGGGATACTACCTGATAACCTGAGAAGGTTATCTACCCTTAAGTAAAGGCTCGTCTGATCTATGTAACAAGAATTACATTTAGTACAGGTAATGTCGTAAACCAGGTCAACAAGTTCACCACAAACAGCGACCACAGGATGATACGAGCGAAAGTTCAAATCAATATAAAAAGAGAAAGGAATATAATGATTAAAAATAAATTTCATGGTATCTGGACACCCCCATTAGATATCAACCAATATCAGACACATATCAATAATAAGCTTCTATTGCAGGAAACCTCCGCTAACGATATTAACGACTTGAATAACTGCATCATAAACGCCTTACAAGAAAGTCACCGAGTGCACTGTCCTAAAAGAAAATCAGATAGTAAAATAAGTTCATATACTGAAACGCTCTTGGATCAAAGAAGACAAATGAGAAGCGATAAGAATGTAGATGCAACACTTTAAAAAAAATGAACAAAACTGTTTCGAAAGCAATTAGGAGAGATTTAAGGAAATTTAATACCGATTATATTAAACGCACTAAAGCCCCAGGAGAGGATGGAATCGTAATAGAAGCTATCGTAAATGGAGGAGATATGCTATTAAATAAATTAAGGAAACTATTCAATCTATTTTTGCAGCAAAGAGAGGTGCCCAAAGAGTGGAACAATGCTACAACCATCCTTTTGCATAAAAAGGAGATAGAATGTACCTAGAAAATTATAGACCTATTAGCCTGTTGAACCACATATACAAGCTCTTCACTAGGGTAGTGACATCAAGATTGGAGAAAAAATTAGATTTCTACCGACCGAGAGAGCAGGCAGGATTCCGCTCAAATTATGGTACCAATGATCACCTCCACACAGTAAAAACACTCATTGAAAAATCTATAGAATATAACAAACCTCTTGTTCTCACTTTCATAGATTTTCATAAAGCGTTCGACACGATCGAATTAGACAGCCTTATAGAAGCAATGAATGACAGCAGGATTGACCATAGGTATAGTGAGCTTATTTATAATATTTACAAAAATGCTACTATGACTGTTAAACTAGACAATAAAACCCGACCAATACAAATAATTCGTGGAATAAGGCAAGGAGATACATTGTCGCCGAAATTATTCATAACGGCATTAGAATATGCCTTTAAGATGATCAATTGGGACCACAGAGGAGTAACGATAGACGGCGAAAAGCTTAACCATCTCCGTTTCGCAGATGACATTGTCCTTATCACAGATAATTTAGGAGAAGCTACAGATATGATAAACGAATTGGATTTTGCATGTTCGAAGGTGGGCATGAGAATGAACTTGACCAAAACTAAGTTTATGACAAATTTGGTCCCCAATAACCATTTGACTATTCAAGACAAAGTGGTAGAACTAGTGGAGAAATATACGTATTTATGTCATGAAATAAGAATTAGCAGGGATAACCAAATATGTGAGATCCAAAGACGAATTACTTTCACATGGGCAGCCTTTGGAAAACTGCGAGACACACTTAGGACCAACATACCAATCAGCCTCAAAAGAAAAGTGTTTGACCAATGCGTATTACCGGTCATGACCTATGGGGCGGAAACTATGACTTTAACCAAGACCACGGCTTCGAAACTGAGAGTGGCACAGAGACGAATGGAACGGTCTATGCTGGGTGTGACGTTGAGAGACCGAATAAGAAACGAGGATCTGCGAAGAAGGACGAGTATTACTGATGTTGTGGAACGCATAGCGGAACTAAAATGGAACTGGGCAGGCCATGTAGCGAGAATGCACGATTCACGATGGACGAGCAAAATTACAAATTGGAGGCCAAGAGCAGACAAACGCAGTAGAGGAAGACCACCTACACGTTGGGCCGACGACATCAGGCGTATCACTAAAAATTGGCAACAAAGAGCACAACATCGTGAGGAATGGAGGAGTTTAAGGGAGGCCTATGTCCAGCAGTGGACGTGATAAATAGAGGCTGGATGATGATGATGATGATGAATGTCGTAAACAACATTAGATTGTTTAAGATGATTTATTCGCTTTGTGTCTTATTGGCTAAATTTAAATTGTCATTTTCTTACCTGCAACAACTTTAATAAATATAACTACTGAAAGTTAAATATAAATTAAAATAACGTCTATTAATAAATAATATCAGTGCTGTTTTGGAATTTTGTTTGTTATCTATGGTGGAAAGTTTTTCTGTTTCTTTCACTTAAGTTTTATGATGACTCTTCTTTGCTACGTTTAATATTTTTTACAAAATTGACTTAGTCCTGTTTTTTCTTACTTAACCTTGAATTTTTTTTATCTGTATAGTTTTTAACTTTTTTCACTTCCATCTTAATAAGCTGTATATATCTTTTTTAAGATAAACCATGGGGAATTTTTTTTCTATAGATGTTTGCTTATTAAACTAATTTGTAGATGACAGGATGTGTAGGAATGAATACGCGAAACGTCTTCAGTAAAAGGATGAAGTAGCTGATATCGTTTCTTTTATTCTCTTTAGCTTTTGACCGAGAAAATTTTCTTTATAAGAAATATACTTCAAGTAAAACATTTTGTTTGTATTATTACTAAAAAGACTAGAAACCGAACATCTTTAAATATAAATAGTTTTTGAACAACGTCGGGGATAACGATTATGTCTATTTTTCTCAATATCTAATCACACAATCTAAACTCTTAGCAGGAAAGATAATAACATATTATTACCGACAAAACATCACACGTATTTTTTTAAACGTTGGCGATAAATTCCTCCTCGGCAAAATAATTTTCAAAATCTCATAACTCACATTCAATAAACGGTTTAGCATTCCAATTTTTACAAAACGACATCAATCAGTGTTTAAGCCCCGTTATATTTATCGACTTTTTTACTTTCTCGACAAAAACAAGAAAAATGCGTATTATTCCAAGCCTTTCTGTTAAACGAGAGAAGCTGAACAATAAATTAACAGATAAAGTTGTACAGGTAGAGACATCCGAGGCGATATTTGCTAAAACAACGTTTTAATTGATTCAAAGAATCTTTAGGATTGTGTAATTTGAGAAAATTGATACCTCTGAAGATACACGTTTTACGGTAAAGTGGAGAAACTCGAAATATTTTTCGATTTAAAGCCTTTAAAAGAATTTTTAAAGTTGTTAACGATGGTTAAATTTATGAACACTCCGCGTTTTGGAATGATCATTATTATGGCGAAGAAAAATTATTCGAGGTCTTAGGTTATTTATGTTTATTTTGTTGTGACCATCCTCGATTGAGACATTTTGGAATAATACTTGTCTAAACAAGAAAATATGGTGTTTAAGATAACAGCAGATAAAATTTTGTTTATATATATTTGCATGCTTACATCCACCGTTTACACATTTTCTTGACTTTGAATAAAGTTCTCAATTCAGAACGATTATATAATCTGGTTTTTGTATATTTGAAAGGTTTGTGTATATCTGTAACATTCTATATCTACCACAAATCAAATTATTATAGATAATATGATCGCTAACGTGGGATAACAGCTACTAAAAGAAGAAATAAAACGTAGCGAAAATTTCAACCATTATTTTTTTTATTTAGTCAAATATCTCTTGTTATTTTAATATCGAGTAATCAAATTTCAGCTCCACTCCATAATACTGTTTTACGACGTGCTTACAGTATCTATGTATATATCGGAAACTACGTCAACATTATTAATTAGAAAAATTGGTTTAGGGAGATTGCAAGTTATCACGAAGTTAAAAAAAATATTTTGACAGTTATAACGAATCATCATTTAGCATGGATCTATCCACTGCTGGATATAGGTCTCCCTATAGGCCTCCAGTTATAACGAATCATCATCATCATTTAACCCGGATCTATCCACTGCTGGATATAGGTCCTCCATGTATTTCTGTTCCTTCAGTCCTTTCCATGTATTTCTCAGTCCTTTCCATGTATTTCTGTTTTGTGCTGTCGATCCGTTTTATGTCATCAGACCATCTTGTGCTTCTTGTCTCGGTCTCCACTGTATTATTAGCTGTGTCCATCTGTTTTCCGACATTCTAGTTATGTGCCCCGCCCAGTTCCACTTAAGGGTCATAATTCTTTTTATGGTATCTGTCACTCCTGTTCTCCATCTTATTTCCTTGTTCGTGATCCGATCCCTACGAAAAATGCCTTACATCGATCGTTCCATGGCTCTTTGGGTAACACAAATTTTATTTCTTACTTTCTTGGTTAGTGTTAGTCTCTGCACTATATGTAAGTACTGGCAACACGCACTGATTAAAGACTTTTCTTTTAAGATACATTTAAGGCAGTTCTGATTTAAGAACATAGCTCAGCTTGCCGAATGCCACCCAAGTGAGTCCTATGCGGAGTCCTAGATAGTTATAACGGATAAGTGAGCAGAAAATTTGTTATTTTACATGAACCACTCTGTATTTGACTAAAGTTTTAGATTCTGCATACGATTCTAGATAAAATTTGTATATTATGGTATGTCAAATACAGATCATTGGACAGAAAGAGATACACTTTTCAAATGTAATAACTCCATTTATAATCTTTTATATCATCCATTTATAATATCCATTTATAATCATCAGGTATCAAAAACCTTTGCATGTAACAGAAGAATGAGCTGTGCGCCAATGTAACAAAAATTGATGAAAGAGTGAAATGTAACAAAAATGATGAATGTAGCAAAAGGGTAAACTCTAAAATATACCTTGATACACCAACGAACTAATATGTGGAGTAACGGAAGACGGTAGGGATTAGATAGAAATGAATAAATTATGTAAAAGAAATCAATAAAGGGTAAATATGAATTTTAAAATATAATAAAATTAATGCTGGCTAGCGACTATGCAGGAGAATGACCACTTGACACTCAAAGAGGAATTCGGCCAATTTGCATGCCCTACAGAGACCGTAAGATATAAGAACTAATGACAAGAAAACCACCAAGAAATAAACAGATGAAAGATAAAGTTGCTCTACTGAATGTTTGGGCGCCAGGAAGTTAAATGTTTTCTTCCGAGATATCTTGTATTGCTGAAATATGAAAGATAGGTACTAATTGAAATATTAAATTTTTAACCAAAACTTTAATAATTACCAACTTATTTACAGACTATTTTAAATGCTTATATATTACCCACCACCTCTTATGTACAGTAATAGCTATATTTACAGTAAAATCCCTGAGTATAATTATACAACAATTTACCCCTAATATACCTCTTAATTTCAAATGGTGACAAAAGTTATACTCAATAATAATGTATAAATAATAAATATAAAAATACTACTCACTAATAGTTTAGTTTTCGTTTAATAATTGTTTAAATTTTCAAATGAAACTCTCCGGATATGTGTGCACACGATAACCTAACAAAGAGAGATTCAAGGGAGAGTTATAACCTCATCCTTGGTAGACAATAAATAATTGAAATTAAGTTATAATGACTATTGTTTTAGAAAAATTGAATGTATTTATTATTAAAGATATATATTTAAATTAAAGTGAACCAAAAGTTAAAACCTTGAAGAGGATGCAGCAAAAGTTATAAAAAATACTGGAATGAGAAGCAAAAAAAAAATAAAAATAAGTTCTTCCTGCCGGTTTCCGTCGGTTGATCTGGAAGATGATCCGGTGAAGAACTAGATTCAGGTGGGTACAGGTACACCAAGCCTGGATTTCATGTCTAAAAAGGTACTCTTAAACTAAGTCCTTCAAATTCTTCTTAACTCAATAAACACCCATAAACTTAAAATTCCTTCCCTTTTCTTAGTAAATATACCCCATAAAACAACTAAAGGTTTCTTCCCTGACTTGTGACTGGATTCCGGAAGTAGGCTAAAAAAAGGAACAATTGTGTTACTTCATGTCCTTTGTACATACAAAAAGGTAGGAAAAACACACAAGGTTTATCAACCTTGAAAGGTGATACAAGAAATGTCAACAAGTGACCTTAAATTGAAATAAAAACCTTAATGGTTTTCGGTAAATAGTGACCTTCGAATGGTGTGACAATGTTTTTTTACAAGATAGTTTTAACGGAAAGCATGATCTTTATATATTATAGAATAGAAAAAAAAAGAAATATTAGCTGGTTTAAACGGTATGAACTTGAAATAAATAATTGTTTGCTTTCATCCTTGAAAGGAAATAAAATTTGAGATAGATATAAAATCTAATACTTGTAATATATTTAGGTATTAATGAAATAAGGTGAAATATGACATGTATAAAATATGTGAAATACCTATCAAGAAGGAATAAAAATAGATTTGAATTTCACTAACAATGGCGGATAGTATGAAAGGATTTTTCCATGTAATTATTTATAATTTAATCTTACCGGCTGAGGTGATCCAACTTAAAGTATCTTCAAACAAACAACAAAATAACAAATGGTTTCTTCTAAAGTAACAGCTCTTCACAAATAAAAATAAACTTAAACTAAATTCGGGAAATGGCACACCCAGCCGCCACTAATTGATCGAACCGATCTTTATTCGATCAAACCCAGTCAACAAGTGATTCTATTATTCTATTAACACTTACAAGCCGTCAAGTCGATGTACTTTCAGAATCTTACACGAGAGGGCGGGATTTAATGCCAACCTTAGAAAGTAAAATTTACTGTGAGTTATTTAAATATTCAGTTTAAGAATATTTCAAATATGAATTTAATTTAAAATTAAATTAAAAGACTCCAGTCACAAAAAAGGTAAACGGTTATTTAAGTAGCGGACTCGTTACATGCACACAAAGAATAGTTAACGTTCTTTCAGGAATTTATATCCAATTCAAATTTTTAAATACAGGTTAATCACAAGTGGTACACCATTTCTTTAAACTTCAAACCACAGTAAGCCAATAATTTTAAGTGAAACAGCTCATATTTTATAATTTAGTGAAAAAAAAAACATAGAAATTAATTGTCTTCCAAATATTATTAGGGTTCTATATACCTAAAGTTATTACTTTAAAAGATTATTGTGGTTTAATACTAAAGGTAGATATTTATTATTTTATTTTAGTAGGCCGTTCATAAAGGTGACATAATTGTCATTATTTACGATCATTAGCAGTTTAAGAGTAGGGGGTAAACACTGAAGCCGAGATGAGAAGAATAAAAATAGACATCTTGGGGATGATTGAAGTAAGATGGCCTGGTTCAGGAAAACAAAAAACGAAAAGCAAATACATCTATTGGTCAGGAGGAACCGACCTAGAACATCAATATGGAACGGCTATATTAATATTGACAAAAGTGCGCCGTCAGTCATATACTTCATCCCCCTAGATGATAGAGTAGCAATGTTGAAATTAAGCCAAAGAAACCTAAATGTTATTTACGTCTGTGCTACAATAAATGACAGATCAGAGAAAGAAATTGAAAACATGTATAACAATATAGATGAAATAATGCGACTGTCAAAAAAAGGCGAAATAACAATGATTATTGGTGACTTTAACTCCAAAATTGGTCATGGCACCCAAGGAAACAATATAGGAGCATACGGTCTCGGTACCAGAAACAATATGGGAGATAGACTGGTGTAATTATGCGTAGACAACACCGTGTTAGTAGCCAACACGTTCTTCAAACAACATTCTAGAAGGCTATACACATGGAAATCACCTGCAGACAGAAAAGATAAAATAGTTAGAAATCAAATTGACTTAATATTGTTCTGAAGCTATTTTCTTGTGGCATTGTAAATTAATTACTATTAAACTGGGATTACTGTTTGTATTTTGAGAACGATTTCCGAAGTGGAAATTGAAACGTCAATAAACGTATTCTTATCTTTAATTGTGGCTTATTCCCAGTATAATAGTAATCAAATTGACTTAATTTTGCTCAATGATAACTTCAAGAAGAACATAAAGTTAAAAGGGAAAAAGTGTCGACAAAAACAGACATCTGACAACTGAGAAACCCTGAAAAGGAATATAAAATAAGTATCGAGGTTGAGAAAGAAATAGAAACTCTAAAGAACTTGGTACAGACAGACGTTAAAGTAACATGGATTGCTCTAAAAACGAAAATAACAAAGAAACAAGAAGACGACTTCGAGTTCACAAAAAACAACAGAAAACAAGAATGGATAACGCAAGAGATCATGGATCTCATCGGCGTAAGACAAAAACAAATCCAATCGAATACAAACGAGTCAATAAAATCATTAAAAAAAGTGCAAAGAATCTAAAGAAAACTGGATGACAACCAAATGCCTAGAAATTGAACAACTTCTGGAAAGATACGACACCTTTATTGTCCATAAAAAAGTAAAATAAATAACAGGTAGACACAGAAATAGACAAGAAATAATATTAAAAAATAATAATAACGAGATAATTATAGGCAACGAAGACGAACTGAAGAGGTGAAAAGAATACATTCAGATGTATAATACATTCAGAAATACTTAAATTACCAGACAAAAATACCAAACAAATCCAATGCCGCACACTGCGATGACTATCGAATATTAAGTATGATGTTCTTAAAACTTTTCTCAGAATCATTATTACACGAATTTACAAGAAGTGTGAGTTTCAGTTTAGTGAAACTCAAATCGGATTTCGAAATGGATTGGGAACAAAGGGAGCTCTTGTTGCCTTAAATGTATTAACACAACGATGCAGAGACATGAATATAGATGTATATGCACGTTTTAGTGATTATCGAAAAGCATTTGACTGCGTCAACCATCAAAAGATGATCGAAATTTTGAGAACAACTGGAATTGACGAACAAGACTTTCGAATTATCTCAGAACTATATTGACACCAAACGGCAACAATTTAAATAGAGCATACAACATCCGAAGATATACGAATCCGACGAGGACTGCGACAAGGTTGCGTCTTATCACAGCTATTATTTAGTCTGTATTCGGAATCTATATTCAGAATAGCATGAGACGAAGTTCAAGGTAAAATTAAGATTAACGAAACCAGCATAGTCAACATCAGGTACGCTGATGATACCGTCTTAATAGCAACGCACAAGAACTACAAAAGATAATAAATGCGGTTGTTTGTCAAGCGAAATGTTCGGTTTACATCTAAATGTTTCCGAAACTAAAATTCTAGTATTTTCAAAGATACCGAACAACGTACATTTGTACGCCAAGGGATAAATAATAGAACAGGTAACTTCCGCAAAATATTTGGGACCAAATATTAAGAGCCATTGTAACCCAAATAAAGAAATTCGATCAAGAATAGAACAGCGAAAAAAACACTAATAAACATGAAAATTTTTTTTATAAGATCAGACCTTAGACTAAAGCTCAAAATTCGAATAATCAGATGTTACGTTTTCTCTGTTTTGCTGTAAGACTGTAAAAGTTGGACAATGGACTCTGAAACAGAAAAAATAATAGATGTTCTTGAAATGTGTATATACAGATGGATGCTGAGAATTCCATTGATATAAAAAGTTACCAATGGTGAGGTACTTCGAAGCATGAGTAAACAAAAAGAATTACTCAGCATAATCAAAGAGAGAAAAATACAATACTTGGGTCATGTGTTGAGAGAAGAAAGATATAAATTACTCCAAATCATATTCGAAGGTAAAGTGCGGAGCAAAATATCAGTTGGAAGACACCAGAACTCGTGGCTGAAAGACCTGAGGAGATGGTTTGACCGCTCATCCACAAAAATCTTTCGTGCATCAGTTTTCAAAAATACAATTGCCATTTGGATCGCCAACACTCAAAAGAAGACGCTCAGTTTCAGTTTAACCGGAAGTGCAAAGTGTGTCAAAATATTTCCTTTAAGCTTGTCATAACTTATTATTCCCATAAACCAATTTTCATAAGTATTGTTTAATTAGTTTTCGATATTTAAATAGTGTAAGTTCGTCGTGAAAAATGTATGTTATCTGTAAATAATTTAATTTTGTTGACAATTATTGTTGTGAAATTGGAAGCATAATTACACAATTCACTCTAAATCTGTAATTAAACACTACAAAGAGGTACCTATTGAGATGAGAAAAGTCCATTGTTGATCAAATCTGGAGAAATATTCAAGGAATATAGGTTTTTCGATCGAAGTTTCGGATTCGGATCGTTTACTGTTTCTGATTTTTTATCCAAAACTTCTTTTTCTTCTTCTTTTTATGTAGACAGGGCGATTAGAACGTTTTTACCGTCTTAACTACTCTATTTGTTATCATTCGGCTTGTGTATTCGTTTCATTCTACTCCTCTATTTCTTACCCAGTGCTTGATGTTCTCCACCTTGTATCTGCGTTGTATATTTGTACTTCTAGCTCTGTCCCAGGGTGTTTTATTATCAATTTTTCTAAATGTTGTGATCTCCGATGTTTTTAATATAATTTTTTTCATGTGTCATTTTGTGTTTCTGCCACGTACGTCATTATTGATCTGATGACTGATTTGTAAATTCTGCCTTTCATTTCTTTCCTGATATTTTTTTCTTCATAGTATTTTATTCAGGCAACCTGCAACTCTGTTTGATCTATTCACTTAATCTTCCACTTCAGTTTCGAGTTTGCCGTAGCTAGATAGTTTGATTCTTAGATATTTAGACTCCATCACTTGTTCTATTATCTGACCCTCCAGCTTTAATTCCCATTTTAGTAAATTTGCTGTTATAAACATGCACTTTGTATTATTTGGGAAAATTACCAGGTTAAATTTTCTGGCAGCTATATTAAATTGGTGCAGCATACGTTTTAAATCATCTTCACTTTGAGAGAGTAGTACTGCGTTGTCTGCATTTGTGAGCCATTGTGAGCTTTACAGATATAATATGCTAACATTTATAATTAAGCTCCTTAAATAGTCCAGACATTTTGATAAAGTTTCAGCTTTGATAGTGGTATGTACATACGGCCTAATGTTTCTTATTTCTGCCCAAGTTTTAAATACTGAACTATGGTAATGCCTCCACGGTGGCAAGATTTGCAACGAAGTCTCTTATCCTCTAGACAGAATTCTAAAAAGCCTCTTACAGATAAATGCATACGACTGCATGGTATTTTATCTTACCATGTCCGGTCAGAAGTTCCACTATTATACTAATATCTTTCTATCTGTGACTTAGTAGCTGTAAATTTAGCTAAATGTCTTTTGGTAAACTCTAGTTTGCCTTTATCCTGGTGCATTTATTTACCATTCAAGAGACTTATTTTGCAGCCTTTTCTGAATTAATTTGTCATTTTTTTTAATGTTCGCAATTCCATGTTGTGCAGTCCCATTTTTTTTATATATATTGAAAAAGTTTTGGTTGAAGTTAGAATTTAGGAATATTCGGTTCACTGGCATTTTTAGGAGAGGATCTGCTTTTATTTCCTGCTCTTTATATTCTTGCTTAGCAACCTCGTATTATAATTTTAGAAGCACAATTGTGTATTATATATCTGGTCTCTCTTTGCATAATATATACCTACAAAGATAGTAAGTGAGGTAAAAATATTCAAAGCGTCCGTTAGAATTGTCCTTATGGCTGCCGTTACTCTTAGTATGCAAGCTTTGGAATGCCATTCAGCAGTCGATTTTTTCAGGAATACTATATTCTCTTTTATAAACCATGTACATTCGTCATCTGGTATCACCTGCATCTGTAAGATTACAGCTCCCTGTTTGACCTTTTGGATGTGTCGATTCCACATCAGCTTGTGGTTTACAAACGCTAAATGCCGGTATATCTTACAGTTTTGTATTAGCTTTACTTATAAATGAATTTTTCCTCCCATAAGCACTTATTAACAATAAATAATAATTGATCATCAAGTCGACATCCTCATGCCAATTGTCAACCTCACTCAGAGCGAACTGCGTTCGCTCTATTGTTTGGCAGAACGTCCGTTAAAGCTAGTCTATATATAAATGAATAACTTTACTAACATGCTAACCATCAGAATATCACATAACAAAAGAGATAGGACTTCACGCTGTGGGCAATCACTTCCTATCCTTATTTTATTTGTAGCTTTGCCTAACGTGGATTTTCCTAAACGTTCCATCATTTTCAAAATAATAATCTGATTAGATAAGTTCGCCGTTCACTGTATAAATATGATATCTAATAAGAAAATATCAAACTCATCGAAACTTTTTAAAATAGTGTAGAAAGTTTTAAATCAAGTAAGCTATAATTGTTACTTGCAACCTCATTTAATTGTTCTTAGTACAACTCAAATTAGAATGACGCATCAAAATTGCTTAAGAAAAACAACATTAGCGCTCCCAGCTATATTCTGCTCTTAGTACGCACGCACTTCCACCTACAACATACCACTACTATCGACATGGAACAGCGGCAAAAGTATAAAACGCCGTTTTATAATGACAACGAGCATACCTAGAAACGGATCATTGATTTGGTAAGAGCTTCTACCCCAGATCTTTAAGTATTGATCAAAGGCCAATTGTCCTTTCCGTTTTCCATCTACGATCGAGTATTGAGCGACCTTTCGTTACTTGTCCATATTGAGTAGTGATCAATCAGCCACCTCTAACATAGACTAAGTATTGATTAGTCCTTCCTGGTTTTTGGATATTGACTCATGATCGTCCTTTGCCTTACCCATCCGAGTATCGACAATATTTATTTTTGATAGGTATTAACAGCGGAGTATAGCTCCATCGATTTTATTTACTGTTCTTTGACTTAAAAGTAATTTGCCATCTATTGAATAGGTATCAACAATAAACAAAAGTAGTGACATAGACTAAAGACAAGAAGGATTTTACTCAGTGGTAAAATGAAATATATTTATTGTAAAATTAATATTATAAAGGTAATGAGACACAAGGAAGGCCCCAGCACGCTACCTGTGGTACTCCAGCTTTGATAGAATAGAGTTTACTTATTTACTCCGTGGCGTTACAACCCTTCGTGGGTTTTAGCCGACTCGACAACATGCCTCCACTGTTTTCTGTCTTGAGCAACCTCCATCCAATTCTCCACGCCCATAGTGCTTAGGTCTCCTGCTATGTTATCTCGCCACCGGAGACGAGGGCGTCCGCGTGGTCTCCTTCCAGTTGGGACATCCTCCCACACCAGTCTTACTGTTCGTTCGTCAGAATATCTTCTGAGGTGTCCTGCCCATTGGAGTCTTCTGGACTTTATTTCTTTTATGATGTTGGCCTGGGTAAAGTTCTTCAAGCTCTTTATTAGTTCTTATCCTATATTGTCCTGATGCTTCATCAAGCACCGGACCAAAGATCTTCCTTAGGATTTTTCTTTCCCAAACACGTAGTCTCTCTTCATAAGAGAGACTACGTGAAAAAAGAGAAGAAGTAACACTTACCTGATAAATACGACTTAAGAACAATGTAAAGGATTTGCGGCAATGTCCTTTTCAGCTTGTATACGAGGCCCTTTATGCCACATCTTGTCAAATGCCTGTCTAATGTCCAGAAATGCCGCTAAACAGTGCTTCTTGGCCTCAAAATAGTCGGAAATTCAAACTGGTGGTCTGGAATTTGACTTTTGATCCAGGGTCTTTTGACTAATAGTTTTTCGAACACTTAAGACGTGATTGGCAAGAGGCTGATTAGTGTGCATGCTGTAGTTTCTCCTTGTGCTTTCCCGGTTTTAAAAATGTTATTATCTGAGATATTTTTCATTGATCAGAAAATTAACCCAAATTTAGTGTGTTATTGAATATAAAAGTTACACAATCCGTTATAGGTTTTTATTAAAGCTGGTAAAAAAATTGAGCTACTGGTTTCGCTGTATACAAACTTTTACAGCATCTTCAGGCCCTCAAGAAACTAAGGTTAAAATACATGGTGAAAATAAATTATTTGTATATGACAAAACAAAGAAACAATTATTATTTGAGGAGTACAGAGGAAAATCAATACTCAGTCGATAGTCGATAGTTGATAATCAAGTAGATAGAATAAAATAGAATAAAAATATGTATGTGTGTTTTAAATTTATATTAGATATTAAGATTCCATAGACCAGCTTCACTCTGAAAGAAAATACTTACATATCAGTCCAATCCTAATCTATGCATCAAATGTGATTTAATAATATGATCTTTTTTATGGATACTACTTATTTGTCCAACCATAACCTTTGCCTTTCTGTTATTCTTGGGACAAAAAACAAAAAACATATGCAAACATACAACACCAATATGTAAATTAATATAGGTTTCATATTAAATTAAAATTTAAAATGCACGTCGTTACCGCTTGTATGGACTGACAGTGTTAAACAAGATATGAAATGGGGTTTTATTTTAAAAACTAATTTGTTAAAGGGACACGATGGTTTGTATTGTTGTTGGTTTGATGACAGGACTGTTAGGTTACAAATGTCATGTTGACTATGTCGTGCACTTGCTGTCCCTTGGTAGATATCTAGAAGGACAAGGAATGTTTTTAGAGAATATTAAATAATATTAATATTAATAAATATGTTGTAGAATAATTTAAACTTTTTAAATATTTAACGGCACTATTTTTAGTATCTTAAAAAAAAAGAAACAAAAAACTTCCACTTTTTATTTAAATTTTATCCACAGGCTTTCGATATTATTTGGACATTCATTTTAATTGGAGCCAATGACAATTTGTTATAACTTGTAACAGTATTTTGATACATGTGCAATTTGGTAGCTGAACTGGATAAACTTTGCAAGAAAGAATCGAATTTGTGGGTTTATACTACAAAACTAATAATTGTGCAAGACCTGTTGCTAGAATTTTTAATGAAACACGCCACAATAGACATGCAAAGATGCAACATGTGATTAAACTGATGCGGAAATTTAGAGTAACAGGCTTGGTTTAATATAAAAAACATAACCAACAGGAACTTGTAAATAACGAAGCAATTCAAGTAGCCGTTTTAGGGCAAGTTAACTTAGAGGCTGAGCAATCACAATCACTGTCAACAATAAGCAGAGCAATCGGTGTTCCATTTTCTCCAGCCTTCTGACTCCTCTATAAATTTAAGTTTCACCCATACACAATTAAATTGGTAAATGAAGATTTTGATTGTCATCCCGAATTTTGCTAATTAATCACTCAATCCATCATTAACAAATCCACAATTGTTAAACAATATTTGCTTCTCGGAGTTGGTGAACAGACATAATTGCCGATATTGGGCTGAAAGTGATCAGTATGGTGTAGCATTCTAGGTGATCAGATTATCTGACCCTTCTTTATTACTGGAAACTTAAATGGTGCATTGTATCTTGAGTTACTTGAGTTGGCAAGTGGTTGATCGTATTAGAACCATAGTAGAAAATAATGATAAACTTTCCGAAGATTTGGTTGTATTTTAACATGATGGACCGTCACCGGATTTAACACCCCTAGACTTCTTTTTATGGGGGTATTAAAAAATAAAAATGTATGCTACTTAACCAGAACTTTAGGATGATTTACGACAAAGCATAGAGGATAAATGTCGACAATTAAATACAGACGTGTCAGAGAAGAATTTCAAAATAGATTGTACTATTGTATGTAAGTGAATGGCAGTCATTTTGAACAATGATTGTAAAAACTTTTAGTAGTAAAATGTTAATTCTAAATGTTTGTAATATAATTGTTAAATCAATAATTTTCTTCAAACCAGTTTTCTTGTTTTTGTATTTGTTTTTCTCATAAATTAATCACTTTAAGTATTATGTGATATACCTTTTTGGAAATCAGTAGAAAGAGGAGATTCCAAATATTAAATAAAACAAGGTGATCGTAATTTAAAAATAACTAAGGTATGATAAGGGGCTGAGAGGGTACCTTTCCCAGCAAGCTTAAATATGACATAATATCTCCCGCTTCAAATATCTATTAATTGACGTGATTTTGCGCTTTTCTTGAAAATTAGAAGTTTAAAAGTTATTTAAGGTAGATAGTTTTATCTAAAAAGCACTCTATAGTATTTAGGTATAGTAATAATTTATTATTATTAGTGTAATGCGGTTTGTATCTATGATACCTATGAACCCTAACTATGCTCCATGCCAATCCCGGAAGTCCCAAAATTTGAAATCTTAAATCTTAAATCACCAGCTCTGAATGTGTTAATGCCGGCATGTTGAGTCCCCTTGAATTGTAAGGTAAAAAATAACAAATTAAGTAAATTTGTAACCTCAATACAAAAATTGGGGACAAACTGGGTTTTTTCATTAACAGGTGCGTCTTGAAGGGTGTTAGCCTCTATTCATGTTAATTTTAAGTTAGAAGGAGATACATTATGGTTTATAACTGTCATTTATTCAATGGAATATCTTAAAATGGGAATCGAAAAACAATACAAACACGTATCTATAGAAAAACTAAAAAATGAAAATTTTAATTTAAAAATGTGTACTTTAACATATATGGTTAGTGTGCTATTATATAATTGTTGTAAGATATTAAATAGATATCTGACAAATTAATTGATAAAATTTCACACAAAAACCTCAAATAACATTTAGAAAATACAGCATATTCAGCACATTTATGAATACTGCAATGCATTTACTGCAATGAATATAAAACCTTATAGGGCACCAAGATTTACTGGTAAATTTTTATACACCTTAGCTTAGATCTTAAAAGAATATTTTAAGGCTATCAACAGCCTTGGTCGGATTTTTGTAAACAACAAACACAGAAGTGAATTATCAACAGAAGAGGCTATCAACAGCCTCGGTCGGATTTTTGTAAACAACAAACGCTGAAGTGAATTATTAAATTAAAGTAGAGTATATGAGTTGAGATGAAATACTTGTGAATCCTTTTATATTGGTAGAACGTATAAATTCTTTAAAGACCGCCTCATGGAACACATTAGATCATCATCTATTGGACATCATAATTCTCCATACATCAGAAATTCTAACCATGAGTTTGATCCAGAAACAGGCTTTAAAATGCTGTTTACATATCAAAAGAGCTTAAACTGAGCAAGTTAAAGCAGATATAAATTACAAAAACAATGAGGAACAGCAACAGAATAACATTGAATACTCAGTTGCATCTACAGTTTACTCCTGCGTATTCTATCTCGTGTTAACTAACGCTATACATCAATTTATAATCATTATCAATATCCTTAATGATTTGTGTGTCTTTATTTCGACTGTAATATCTTTATAAGAGCCAACTACCACTATGTATGGAATATTTTACCTGTACCCCTCCCCCTTCTAAAATAAAAATTATTAAAACGATAATTAAATACAAATATTTTAGCAAACACACATTGGACCATGATACCCCATTATTCGTCTGGAATACTAATCTAGTATACAGTTTACGTGCTCACATGTATTTTTACAACACTTACCTATATAGCACACTAACCATATGTTAGAGTACACATTTTTAAATTTAAATTTTCATTTTTTAGTTTTCCTATGGATCTGCGCTTGCATTGTTTTTCTATTCCCATTTTAAGACATTCCATTAAATAAATAACACTCCAACCTGTCCGCTGTCTCCAACCATGACTGTCCAAAATTGAACACCAACCAGTATTTAAATACTAGTTTCTATCATTATGTGGCGTCCATGGGATAATAATAATGGGGCTTCTAGTGTTCTGGTAAAGAAGAAACATTTATCTGTAAAAATTCTGTCAAATTGTAAAAATTATATACAGTACCTTACTTAAAAGAGGACTTGACACAACTTCCGCTACGAGTGAAATATACACTTTGATGAAAAAACCTCTGACCACAGTAAAAAGAATTACATCAAATCCCATAGAAACAAAAAAAAAACGTAAAGATTCCAGTTTCACCAAATGTGATGACGAAGCCGATAAGGACTTAATACGTCGAAAAGTCTATACCATGTACGAAAAGCAACGCATACCTACGTTAAGAGCTCTAAAGAAACGAGTCAATGTTGACGAAACCCGAAAATGGCGTTATGAGCATATAACTTCGATAAGAAAATTTCGTTATGAAAATCGTCCGATAAGTTACTTCGACGAGACATGGTTTAACACACATTTAACGCGATCCAAAGTATTTTCCGATTCCTCCGGTAAATATAAAACAAAATCTCCGTCAAATGAAGGAAAAAGAATAACGATTATACATGCTTAATCAAAACTGGTTGGGTTCCAAATTCCCTGTAGCTTTCTGCAAATAATATTAAAGACTCCTGCGTTGACTAGCATAAAAATACAACGGCAGAACTTTTTGAAAAATGGTTCAAAAATAATCTTATACCAAAAATTTCCCAGAATAGTGAGACAGTAACGGACAATGCAAGGTTTCACAGACGCCAACTAAGTAAGGATCCAAATTCAAATAATACTTGTTGTAAAAACAACATTTTATATTAATTTTAGTTTAATTTTTGTTCTCACAAATATTGGCTTGGATCTTATGCGACAGATCTCTTGTGTTGTACTTTTTCATCATCATCAGTTGGCGCTACAGCCCTTTGTGAGCCTTGGCCTGCTTCAAAACATTCTTCCATCCTTCCCTATCGAGTGTCTGCCTTCTCCAGCCGCTCACTCCAATCTCCCTCAGATCTTCCTGTACATCGTCCAGATATCTGAGTTTAGGTCGCCCCTTCTTTTTCTTTCGACCGGTCTGTTTAGCATAGGTATTGTAGTGGGATCACTCTCATCCATCCGCATAACGTGGCCACCTTAGGCGGTTTATTTTGATGGTGTTCACAATATCTGCATCACCAAAAAGTCTATAGAGTTCAAAGTTATATCGCCTTCTCCACAGACCCTGTTCGTTTACTCCGCCATATATGGTCCTCAATACTTTTCTTACAAAGACTCGTAGTAACTCTTCATCTCGGGTCGTCATTGCCCATGTTTCCGATCCGTATGTGAGCACTGGGCGTATTATTGTTTTATAAAGTTTGCACTTTGTTGCTATTGCCATACTTCTCGCTCTTAGTTGAGGGCCCAGGCCAAAATAACAGCGGGTAGCCACGCATATTCTTTTTTTTTTGTCTCTTTGGATGAGGTATTTTTGTAGTCTACCAGTGATCCTAAGTAGCAGAATTCTTCTACCTTTTCTATCGCTTCGTGTTGCACCTCTAAGTTATTTTGTTGAATTCTTCATATGGCCGGCATATATTTAGTTTTCTGGATGTTAATCAGAAGTCCGATGTTGTCTGCGGCATTTTTGATACGTGTGAAAGCCTCCACTGCTTCATTTTGGGTTCTTCCAATTATGACGATATCATCAACGTATGTCATTATTTGTATACTACGGGTATATATCGTACCTTTTAAGTTTATTCCCGAATCTCTTATAACTTTTTTTAACGCTAGGTTGAACAGCGTGCACGATAGCGCATCTCACTGGCGCAGTCCTCTGTTGGTTTTAAATGGTTTTGAAACATCCCCTTGTACGCGCACTTTACATTCGACTTTCATCATTGTCATTTTAATTAATTCTACCAAACCTTTGGTATTTCTAATTCGATCATCGCCGAATATAATTGGGACTTGTCAATAGTATCGTACGCTACCTTAAAGTCTACGAAGATGTAATATCAGTCTATGTCGTACTTCGTCGTTTTTTCTAATATTTTGTCTAATAAAGTTGTACTTTTTATCTGCAGAATATTTATGTCGTAAATACCTTATAAGGGCCTTGGATTGTAACCACTTGACGCCGGCATGTCGACACTTTCAGATAAAGATTCAAGCCAAAAGTATCGCAGATGTGATTTGTGTCTCAAGTTGTGCGGTACTCGCCTGTAAGTCCTCTCTTCGCCTCTAAAATGCAGTGAAATGTGCATTTGTTTTCGCTATGGTCGCGTGCCCCTAAAATGCCGGTATAACAATGAACAATGTGTTAAAGCGACCTCTTTAATTATAGTGGTTTTCTAAATATTCTCTAGTTATTAAATGTGTAGATTCGATTAATTACACTTTATTTTTCTCTGAGTACAACCCCTATTAAACCAAACACATAAGGCACCATCGCCGTGAAGTCTGCTTGCATATATCGAAGGAAACTCTTTTATAGTCCATGGTCCTAAAATATTTGATACTGCACACACACGGCGAAAGGAATTTAATAGCTTTCCCCCAACAATTGGTGGAAATCAGACAAAGTTCCATCAATACTAAATTGGAAATTCAAAATTACATGGAGACGTATTTTGAAGAATGTTATACGAAACAAGAGCTTTTAGAAGTTTTAAAGGCATTTTCTATAAAAAAGTATATGTTTGTGATACATTGGCAAAGGAAATGGGACATACAGTGCTGCGGCTTCCACCCTATTATTGTATGTTTAATCCCATAAAACGTGTGTCACGATTTGAAGTCTAACGTGAGGTCACAAAAATATTTCTCCAACGTAAAGTAGTACCAAAGAATATAGAAGCGTCTATATTCTTTGGTAGTACTCTTGTAGAGTTAATAAGAAAATGTGTCAATGATGTTCTTCCAAGTAGTTGGAGAAATTCAGTCCAACACTTAATAAGTAAAGAAAATTCATATGTTCATGTAGATCATAATATTATTGAACCGATCATAAATAATTTAGATGAGGAGAGTAACAGCGATAGAAAACTAACTATGTGTGGAGTGATACTGTCATCAAATCTACAAATGTTACGATTAAAAAAACTGTTCTTATTAGAACCATATATTATTATTATTAATGTTTGTTTTTCTATACTCTTAGCAATTAACATAGATTTAATTTATTTTGAAACTCATTTGAAAACATTAATTTCTAGTATATAATTCAAAGCAATATATTTTACATCCGTTTTTTGTCTATGTCGTCGTAATTATTGTAAATTTTGTTGATCCTTTGCTTTATTATAGAAGAACCGTCTAGTCAGTGTTACATGGGTCAAGTCATATAATTTAATAATATTTACGACCGCACTAATTGACGTCAACCATTTTCTGCCAAACAAACTTTACCTAATAATTCTCATGTTGTAAGTATTAAATCTGCTGCCAGCGCAATCGTACCTATAACTTAAAGAACCGCATATAGAAGTTGGATTATAGCAGATACCATCGGGGCAATCATCCCTACCTACCCAGGTTACATGGTAATTCCACAGTGCAATGGAATAACGCCAACGAGTAAGGAAGGAGTTGCAATAACAATACTTATAAATGATCAAAACTGAAGGCACTCGTGAAAATACAATAATCACCAACAAGCTCAATATTTTAATGTCCGTATAGGACTCGAGTTATTTCAAGGAATTAGGCAAATGTTTAAAGACAATACAATAAACAGGCAAACAAAACTTATTTTTACCTAACAGCTCAATACAATTTTCAAATACAAAAGGTCAGAAATCTAGAATTAAGTGCATAACAACGTTGACTAATAGAAAGCGTACATTGCAAATATTGAAATTTATAACACTATATCAGCATATATGTGTAGCAGTAACAATATGTTGTTGAGAAACAATAAGATCAAATTCAGACGACAGAAGAATCAGAAAAAAAAACAGCAGTGCAAGTAGACAATATAAGTTAACAGAGGAAAATGTCATCGTGTATATAACACGTTGGCTTAACTCCAGAGTTCTGTCCAAAAGGCAAACACAAGTGTAAGAAAAAAATTAATATACCTTATCGTACAAGAACAACATAATTGTATGATGGGTATGTATAAAAAAATCAGAAATAAAAAGCTAATACTGGTGAGAACGCTAACATATCAATATAAGAAAATCTTAAAATAAATGGAAAATGACAAATAAACTAATACGGCAAATAATCCGATAACTTCAGGAATTACTTAAGCAAATCAAATGGATATGTTTGTAATGTAAATAGTAACATAGTTTGTATTTTGCCACATGATTTTTTTAAACATAACTTTTATTTATACTTTATACTTTCCAAAAAAGAATTTACTATAATTCATGATTTTTTCCAAATTTTAACTTTTATTATTTATATTACAAATTATACTGAGAATTCCTTTAAAGCTTACCGAAATTCTTTCAACTAATTATTATTTGAATAATTATGCATTCGTGAAGTCTTTTCTACCGGTTTTTCTAAGTTATTCGTTCTGGCAATTAGTTATTCACGTAACAAATTCAATTCTTCCTGTATTATTACCATACCCATCACGACTTAATTCATTGCATTCCCAACCCTTAATACTCGAACTATACATATTCATACATCGTTTTATCTCCTCTTCCACATCTAATCTTCGTATCTGTGGAGTTAATTAGGGCATCTGTCATTGTACGACCGTTGCACCGAGCTGAGCGGCCGTCGCGAGCCCTCAAAATGGTCCTTGTGGTAGGCCGCCGTAGGGCGAGGGTTGAAAAACTGAGGCACGTGTCGGCACACGCGACCGACATAAGGTGTTCTTGTTTTGCTGTTTGGAAGAGGAGCGAAAGAAAAACAGATACCAGTGGCGTAGTGTAGACTCATAAAGAAATAACGTAGTTTAAAAATATAAAATGTATTATCAATTATTTTCTTGAGTTATACGAATAACATTATAAAAACAAAGTAACACATTTGATATTATTTGAAGTCGCTGCGAACATTTGGACAATATTGTATTATATATTATATAAATACCCAATAGCATCCATATGCCTTTCAAACGAATAGATAATAAATCTTGAATATGTTGCTTGTGTGAGTCCATTTCAAATAGATAAAAAGAAATAAAAATAAGACTTGCTCTCAATCAATTTATTCTACCACCAACGACCGGTTTCGCATATTATACTTTGCTATGCATCTTCGGATCAACGGTACATAGTAAACTAAATGCTGAAAATATAATAACCCGTATTAGGGTGCTGTCTGGTACAAAATATATAGCAATTATGCCAATATTATATGTGTGATTTATTAATATGAATTTAATATTATATATTCAATATTATATATTCAATATTACTTCCATGCTGATACAAGCATTATTATTAAATGTTTGACAAAATGTAGTTCAAAAATCCGTTATGGTAAACTGGTGACTAGTGATCATCGGTTTTACTGCACCTATTTAACGAGTAAAGGGATAGTTCTTGAGGGGAATAGATATTGTTGCTGCGATATTTATGTTATTTTAAAAATTTTCCCAGCTTACCTCGATGTTATCATTTTCTAGTATTTCCTTCCCAGCAATCTTCTCTGACATTTCTTTTTTGTATAAGTATTCCGTGGATTCCGCATTTAATCCTTCGACTCTGATTTTTGTTTGTGTTGTTGCCGTTTTCTTGGGTCTAAAAGTATTTCATAATGATTATTATTTTACATAATACTAGGCTATGGTCACTACCTACATCTGCTGAGTTCAGTCATCTTACGTCGATTATTTTTAATGGAAGTATACCTCTGTTGGTTATGATGTAATTTATTATCTTCTTCTTCTTAGAGTACCGTCTCCCTACGGAGGTTGGCAATCATAATAGCTATTTTTATTTTAGAACTTGCTGCTCTAAACAAATCAATCGATCTGCATTCATACCAATCACGTAGATTATTTAACCATGAGTTCTGCCTTCGGCCAACAGATCTTTTTCCTTGAGTCTTTCACTATATTATGATTATCAAAATTTCATATTTTGGATCCCTCATCACGTGGCCTAGGTATTACACTTTTCTGGTTTGTATAGTCGTGATTAGTTCTGTTTCTTTACCAACCCTCTCCAGTACTTCTTTATTTGTAATTCTGTCAGTCCATGATATTTTTAATACTCTGCGGTATAACCAGAATTCGAAAGCCTCGATTCTTTTTAAATTGCATTTTTTTAATGTCCAAGTCTCAGCATCATATAATATTATTGAAAATATATAACAGCAAATGGTACATAGTCTGATCTCCAAATTTAGATTTTTGTACATTAGGAGGAGCTTTATTCGTATAGATGCTGATCTGGCAACCTCTATTCGCCTGTTTATTTCTACAGTATGATCATTGGTTTAATTGATTAAAGTTCTTAAGTACTGATATTTTTCTACTTGTTCTATCACGCTACCATTGATTGTCAATAGGTGATGCATATTTTGTGGTCTTTTTGTAATAAAAATGTACTTCGTTTTTTAGCGTTTATAGTAATTCCCAGCACTATTCAAACTCAAGCTTTCGATAATGTAGATCCTTTATACTCTTTGCTATGATCACAGTGTCGTCTGCATATCGTGCGTTGTTAATTAATTTTCCGTTAACGGTGACTCCCGCTTCGGTATTATTGAGCGTGTTTTGGAATATCCCGACATCGCTGAATCAATATGTTGATGGCAAATAGTCCTCGAGTACCCATTCCATTTCGGAACCCGAACTGCGTCTCACTAATATCCTATTTTATCATAGATCTATTTATTGTAATTTGTCATAAAACGTTTCTCTTGTTGCTTGAGGCTTGTTATTTTGTGAGCCGTATACTCTGATGATCTTCAGGTCTTATTTCCCCATTTTTATCTTTGCTGTTACAATTCTTTCTGATATGTATTGACATTCTTTGATGTGATTTTGATGTCTTTGGCGTATTAGTAAGGCTGCACAACCTTCCTGCACCCTGTTTTATTTTGTTATTATACTGTAGAATATCGATGTATTTATATATCACCTGATTTTTGTTGTCCTTTTCCTTTCTTTTTTGTGTCCTGTAGAGCGCAAATCTGATATTCCATGTAGTGATTCTCATCTAGATTTTGGATAATTTTCGCTTGTCAATATTTCTTATTGTGGTCATCTTCATAGTATCAATCCTGTTCCAGGACTGTATATTATTTTTTTAAGCAATATTCCTTTTTACGATTGGTAGGTTGCTAGCCCTGCCAATCACTCTCCAAAGTTTGTCCAGGCTACTTAATCCACCCCAAAATTACCCCAGGCAATGTTGTACAGACAGATAGACGAACACTAAAAATACTGTGGATTGCTAAGCAGCTAAGTAAAGCAGTTCTCAACAAAGCAGAAGCTACTCTTCAGCTGATTGTTAGCGTCTTATTTTGAAAAACAGCATATCTTGAAAGTATAATGCAGGGAAAAGACTATACTAATCATCGACTAATTATCATAAATAAAATCAAAAAAGGGGTAAAAAACAAGCCTTGTCGTTGAAAAATCTCAGAGAATATACTGGGATACGAACAGTTGAATAATTGTTCAGATTAGCTTAAGATAGAGAGAGTGCCGTGTTATTTACCAACGTCATAGGTACTTGATCAGGTAAAAAGCAAAATTTGGATGACTCGTTTAAATATGATTTCTTTTTTGTTATGAAACATATTTCCTTTTGCTTCTGAGTAGAATTAATAATAATAAAACAAATGAATTCATTAAATTGTTGTTTCTCTTTTGCAAAATTAATAATAAAGGGTGTTGTTTATAGGTATAGAACTTTGAAATGGAATAAAACAAAGATGATTGTTATAAGTTGAATGAAATTGACATTATTTGAACAATAATCTTTTGTTATTTTAATTTAAATACAATTTCTGGCACATAACCGTTATGACTGGCTCTGAGTAGTCTAATCTGAAGGTCTAATTTTTAATCACTTTTTCCAATATTTGTCGCGATATATTGGCAATAACGCGGCGAATATTGTCCTCCAAGTGGTCAATCGTTTCGTGTTTATCGGCGTAGACTAGCACCTTCACATATCCCGACATAGAGTAGTCTAGCAGTGTTAAGTCACACGATCTTGAAGACCAATTCACTGTCCGAAACGGGAATCTATGCGGTTACCAAATTTTTCTTTAATAAATCTATGGTGGCACGAGCTATGTGACATGTTGCGCCGTCGTATTAAAACAACAGCTTCTACACATTATGGTTGTTCAACAGGGGAATGAAAAAGGCAGTATCATGGCTCTATAGAGGTTACTATTGACTATATCGTTCCGGTCAGGATCGTTTTTGAAGAAGTACGGTCAATAATTTCATCAGACCATAAAGCACACATAGGAGTCAGATTTTTTAAATGTAATGGTTTCTTAATATACATTTGAGGATTATGTTAATTCCAAATAGGACAGTTTTGTTTGTTAGCATAGCTATTCAATAGAAAGGGAGGCTTATCGCTAATCAAAATTCGCTGATAAAAATCAGAATCGACGGCAATCTCGTTTTGGACCCACGTACCGAATCTACACCTTGCTAGTTGATGATGTACCTTTTATTCTTACGTGATTAAATGAGTTGGATTTTGTAAGCACGCAAAGCAAGATCTTTCCCCAACATCTTCCATTTAGTGTACGGACACTGCTGTGCATGATGGCAGATTGGGTGATTCGGGTCTTCCTGTATGCTACGCTCTACAGCAGCAACAACTTCTTCTGTGTGCACTATACGACGTATCTGCAGATGTATATTAACATTTAGAGTAAACGTGGTGCAAAAACATTCCATGGTTAATCGAACTACTTACTCTGATTAACTATTATTGTGTGGGAACGTATTTAATATTTATTTTCATATTTTACATTAAATATTTTTTCTTTACGGTACTATATATGATCTAATTTAGTGGTATATTCCTTCTATTTAGTCACTTTAAAACATATTATTTCTTTCTATTCATTTAAAGTTTCATTGTTAAGCTCGCTAGCATATTTAGTCTGTTTTTAATTTCAAAGAATTTGACTTCTATTTGTTATTTTTAAAAATTATCTCGCCAGCACACAAACCGCTGTAAAGTATTATATTTCAGTGACCATAAAGCGCTGATTTATGGAAAGCACTTGACACATAGACCACCTAAGAATAAGAACAGTCAGAGGGTTTTTCTGAACATCTCAACACACTTCCTGCCGAGACTGTGAACGAAACCCATCAAGTTTATCGGCTACGTTCTTTTTTCGACTATCGGCGCCGGGCGTTGGTCGCGACAGCAGATACAATGCTACTCTACTGGCTACGATTAATACACCAATATTTCAAGGTAAGTTCTTTTTCTCTGTACAGATAACAGGAATGAGTTAAAGCCTGCAGATAATTCAGTCACAATTAATATTTGCTACGTTCGCTAATTTATTTACCATCAAAATATTGCATTTTTGTCTTCCGTTATTATTTTAATTCCATTTCACCAGCGACCTCTAGTTTTACACAAAACCATTATGTTGACCATAAAATGGACGTTGTGCGCGATACATATTTTGAACAGAACTACAATTTTTAAAATAAATTTTGACAATTTGGAACCGTTTTTCGGGCCTCGAGTATATTCATGCTGAAATACCAAACCGAACTTAACATAAATAACTTGACAGCTGTCAAAATGACCGACAAAAAAAGTGTTACCAACAAACACTTTTACACCTCAAAAAAAAAACACATTTTATTTCACATCACAGTAAAACTTAAACTTAAAAATTTAAAATAATAAAGATGATTAAACATATTTAATTATCAGCTTATTACAATTGTAGAAATTACTTTATTTCTTCACTGGACTTTATTTTATTTTTTCCTTATTTAAAATCTATTTTAGCCAGACGACAACGTTGTCCAAAATGGAAATATAGTGCGCCACTGATATCAAAAAGAATACAGTATTGAAAAGATACAAACTGTTTCTGTTCAACTGGTGGCAGATGCCTTTGTGCAGGGGTGTATGAAGCCTTCGAGCCAATTTTAAATACAAATATATTATAGTATACCAACATTTAAAGTATATGTAATGTAAGGTTTTGATAGGGTGCATATTAAATTAGGCATCACTGCTTAAAATTTGCACATAAAATTGTAATAGAAGAATATTAATGCAAATAATTAAAATGAAAAATGTACATATACAATATGCAGTAAGGAATCTTTTTCTTCTTTAAGAAAAATATTCTTCTTCTTTTTCTTTATACTCTTCTTCAATTTTTACTTATTTTTCTTAAATCTTAATTTTTATTTTCTATTTATATCCTTTTTTTTAATAAACTTGTGTTTCTCTGCTATTTGGAAATTTTCTATACAAAACTGTCCCTAAGCAAATTTTATTAAATGTTAAGAGTGTTTGTTAATGTAATGAATGGCAATAGTAAATTAAATAATTCTTTAAAAAACAAACACATTTTCATTTTGGTTTTTAAGTTCTGGACAATTTTATGCAAACCTGTGACAGGTGACTGTTTTAGACATCCACGTGATGTATTTATGAACTGAAACAATTGTTTTTCTTAAGGTTAATTTGACAGTATTTTTAAGACTAATTTTATGACACTAAAGTCAGTCATAATAAGATACAAAAAACAAAAAAAACATTACTTCTGCTTATTAATTTTCGCAACCGTTATTTTTCGTCGACATAATACTTTGAAAAATTGATACTTTTGAAGTAACTAAAGTAATTAATATTAATTATAGTATTTTTCATATAATAATGCGTGCGCGTCATGAGTGAGGAATTTTTAAAACGTCAACTATTTGTCAAACTCTTATATTAACAGTAAATACACTTAGTTTTAAGCTATATATATATATATATATATATATAAATATATATATATATATATATATATATATATATATATATATATATATATATATATATATATATATATATATTCGTATGAACTTAACAAATTGCAGTTTTAACATAAGATTTAAGTTTTAACAGTAAGATAACTGCTACACACTAAAATACATAAGAAAACATTTTAATACAAAATTAAATGTTCTAAATTTTAAACTTACCTTAAAGCTATTAATCTGAATTTAACATGTATTTATAAATACAAATTATTAATATATATATATATATATATATATATATATATATATATATATATATATATATATATATATAGAAAAGAAATTTAATCTTTGCAGATAAGTTAAATAGTAAACTCTTAAATATTGCAGATTTCCCCAATATTTAAGAGTTTACTATATATATATATATATATATATATATATATATATATATATATATATATATTATATTTTGATTAAATTGTGTAAGAAATCCAAACATAAACAAAATTCTAAAAAAGCGGCAACATTTTATTCAATTTTGCCACACGCTGAACTGCCATTAAAATTTGAGGTGATATTATTTTGCAGAATATTAAACTTAAAGAGTTATTTCATAAAATTTATATTATTAAGAATAACAAATGTTTTTGGTTATTTAATCAATATGATTCTAAAATTCCCAATATATTGATGATTACATTTTTCTGATTATTATACCATGTAAACGCCTATGAACGATCTAGCAGTTCCGTATTGGTTTCGTATTATTAGCTGTATTAGGAAAGTTTGAACTCTAAGATTGACGTTCTGAAATTTTGACGTACAACGTTTTTACTTTAAAAAATAGTATATACGATGCCTTACTATTTTGTTTACACTTGTGTTTGTTAAAAAAATATAATTGATTATCTAGTATTTCTTCACAGTTGTTTCTTTAACCTGATAGGTTTAAATCATTTTAAGGTATTCATCTAAAAATCCAGTCCCCTGTGTTAAGAAACGGTAGCGGATTGTTGATCAAGGAACTGTTATTTTTACATAAATACTTAATAAAACAAATTTGGTTAAATCATGTTAGATTTAAGAAGCAGCTGTGTTTATTAGACAATTTAATATTTTAAAAATTTGTCGTTATTAAAACACTTAAAATAGTAAAAGAAGCTTACCAGGGGACTGTTTTCACTAACAGCTGAGACGCCGGGTTCACCAACAGATCATTAGTAACATCAGACAAAATAGCGGTTGTCCGCTTAGTTGTAAAAGTAAAAATGTCTAAACCTGCTTACCAGCTTTTTTTATGTATTTGGATATTTTTTATTTAATTATTAACGACAAAAAAATAAATACTTATAACAAGATTTATAATCCTGGAAAAGGGACCTACTAAGTTTTAAGGTTCATTTATTTAAATATTTCAATATTAAATTACTAATAATGCTGTGAAGTATCAAGAATACCGAGTATTATATCTTTATTGATATAAAAAATATTAACACTTATATAAAATTAGCTTGAGACAGGGAAATACTTATAATATATGACCATCTGCAGAAATTAGTATATGATTACAAAAAATAGTACATTGAACTTGAAAGGTCATATTTGCAAAAACCTCTAATGTCATAATAATACATATTCTTTTTCGGGAAGTTAAATAGATTATCTGTCATCCACTAAACAAGCCATCAATGTTTACAATACAATGTACAGTGAACAAATGGTTTTTAGTTTTAATAGTTTTTACGATTCGTCAATATAAACTATGTTGTAATTTTCTTCGTGGCACCTGCGAAATTGACGAATATATTGATGGCGCCAGGATATAATCTAAGGTTTTGCTATATTGACTTCCTATTTTTTTTGCAAACACAAATACCATATCATGGATCTATACAGCGTTATTCTTGATAAATGGTAATGGTAATGGTATTTATCCTCATCCTCATTTACTGCAGCTATAAAAGTAGACAACGGGATATACATTTTTCAAGAAAAATCCAAGGATTTGTCTACGGATGGCGCTTTTGGTTCCTTCGTAGTAGGTTTTATATCGCGATGTAGACAATTATCTAGCATTTGTTTGTTTATTTCTTGTCTTCTCGAATAGTCGAAGAACTTTCGTTTCGCACAACTTAAATTAGTCTTTGGGAAATGCCTGTTTCTTCAAATATCTATTTAATTACTGTAGAAAGTGAACGGTTCCCTTAGTTTATTCGATAATTCACCAGATTTATCAACATCTGTTTTTCCCAAACTGTAAGCCTTTCTCTGCGGTTGTTTAAGGATTATTATTCTCCATAACAAAATAACAAAAATAATATAATGATAATTGTTGTATAACATCTTAATGTTGACTAATAATTTTCTGAACATGATCTCTTTTAAATTTAATTTTTGTCCCCACTAACTAATATTCTATCCGATAAAAATTAGGCTGTACAAAGGTAGTTACACTAATAGTCGTAGTAATTAAACAACAATGTAGATAAACACCACGCAAGCACTTAAATGGTACTAATTATCAGCGTAATTTACATAAAAAGGCAAAGAAAATTAAAAAATGGATATTTAGTTAAATATTAAAAACAGGCTAAATATAATATTCAAATAGTATCTCGGTATAATCGTGTAAATACCTTTAATAGTATCTTTGAATTAGTTAAAAATAATGAAACTCAAACACATATTTTCAAATCAAGGTGATTGGCACTTCTGGCATATTATATTTAGAAGGACTTCAAGTGTTATTGACGTACGCTTATTTAAAATCGGCGACAATGAGCTCAAATCTTCCATAATATTTACATAGCTCTATGCTGCTCCTTAAAAATTACATCATATATTTTTTGCAGACACACACCACACTCTATCCCGAAATTTACGACTTTTGGTCACGATGATAAACTCAGAAAACCAAATTATGCAAAACTTTAATAATGAATGCAGTTGACCAATTCAATAGTTACTTGTATAAATTTCAATTTCAAATATACCAGAATCATATCATACCGAACTGTCGCAAATAAAATAAACCGAAAAGAGGAAAATTCCATCATAGTTTAGTCTTAATTCTATTCAATATTCGTTTAAAAAATAATTGAGTCAATGAAAAAAAGGTTCCAGACATCCACAGGCATTCTAAATTTTAGTGGAGACCTAGTGCAAATATTACTTTGAAATTTTGTGTAAAATGGAAAATATCGATCGAAAGAATAGCAGAAGATAGAATAGGTTGCAAGAGCGATGCTAAACGTAATCTTCTTCGTCTTCTTTATGTGCCATATCAGAGTTATCTAACGTTGGCGATCACTATTGTGAAGGCTTCTCGATCTTCTGTCAAAAGGAATAATTGTCCTGTATTTGATAACCATTTTTTAACCAAGAAACCTGATTTCTTCCTACAAAACGTAAACACATTAAGGAATTTATAGAACCTTTAACATTTAGCGAATCCTACTATTGTATGGGAAAGACTAGTATTCGTGTATATTTACAATGTGATTTAAATTTTAAAAAGTTCTTTTCTCATTATCAACAAAGATTTCCTAAGAATTTGCATATTAGAATTAGTTATTTTGAAAAATTTGTGTGGAAAATCAAGTGATTAGAGCAAACAGAGCCTCATGTTGCCTGGATAAAACAATAAAATAAAAATATCGCGAAAGAAATTAAAGGCAGAATTTACAAAATGACATACCCTGCAGAAACACGACCTAACACAGACAGGACAAAAAGGATTTTAGAAACAGCAGACATGAAAAAACTTAAAAAGGTAGTGGTAAAACATTATGGGACAGAGCTAGAAGTACAGATCTACGACGTGGATGCAAGGTGGAGATTATCAAAGACTGGGTAAGTAGTAGAAGAGTAGAATGGAACGATCATATAGGCCAAATGACAACAAATAGAGTAGTGAAAACAGCAAGAGATGCTTCCTCAATAGGAAGATGATCAGTAGGAAGACCACGAAAACGATGGAACGACAACTTATTGCAGGTACATTAAAAAACAGGCAGAGTCATAACTACATAAAAAGAAGAAGAAAAAAAAAGAAGGAAAATTTGCAAATGAAAATTATAATACTGCATTTGGAACTCCACTTACAGACTGCTGTTCAACGTTATCTCAGTTTAAAGAGCCAAAAACTTGGCTCTTGGCAATGCCTCGATTACTAGACCAAGCTACTTATCTCAGCCAGAAATAAATTACAATAACCTTATTTTAGTGGGTGAACCGTTTCAAACTAAGTTAAAACCTGCAAACTTATACGCCTATTTATGGATAAAAATTTAGTCTCAAAAAAAGTGAACACCTTTATTGAGAAAGGCACCCCAACATTTCATCTGCAACAAAAATTAACTTGTTTGCTATGGGTGCAGCGACCAAAACAAGAACAAAACCATGACCATAACGTTAGCCTACTAACTTCTTAAATAATCTCCACAAAGTATAAAAAGTATTGAGCTTAAATTTCCAATCGTAAAATGCTTCTTTAGAGATCCAGGTAGAGTTTTCAATTTAATAGAGAAAAATGTTAAGTGAATACTTGTTATTGTAGAACCTAACCATAATGACGTTATTATAAAAAAACATGCTACCGTTAAAAGTGTAGGTGTTGACTGCATCAATGTAAAAATCATGGCAAAGTGAAGCAAAAAGCATTGTTAAACATCCTGGAGCCTGGCATTTTACAGTTAACAAGGAGAAACGATTTATTTTTTATAAAAAAACACATGGTTTTAATTCAAGGTGAGAATGTAATTTAATACCATGGAACACCTAAAATGTAAAAAAAGTTCGTTCACTTTCATCCATTCAGCCAGTTACAGTATCACTATGCAAGGCGCTTAAAACGCAATACAACTTCTATTATTAGTTAGCTGAATAAGCATTATGGTAAAGATTGGATGAAACTACGAAAACTAGACTTCTATAAAAATATCATGAAGCAAAGTGCAAAGAATAAAAAAACCAGTGATGGTGACCAAGATTTGTGTCAAAATGAGAAAACGACTCCAAAATCATTTAATTCCTTTTCCATTATTTTTTTTTGTTTTTTTAAAAATCCACTTGGAACATACTTTTTTTTATACTTTAACAGGATACTTTGTTGCTTAATTAATAAATTCCTTTTTTAATAAAACGCTAACGAGTTTTTATTTTTATTTTATTAACAAAATTCTTTCTTTGCTAAAACAAAGGATTTTTTTCTTTGTAACTATGACAGACTTTGATTTTCTATCATCATAATTATTAATAATGCGTTGGTTACAAAATAAAATAAATAAAAAATAGATTTTTGTTGCTCCTGAAAAGTAAAGCAAATAGCAAAGAGGGAGTTTTGTAAATAACGGCCTCATATATAAAATATGCCTAGAACTGATATGATAACTTGCAATTAAAACCAGTTTACAAATGACTACATCCAAGGATCTTGTAATAACAACTGACAAGAATCCTAACAGCTATTATTGGATTCACACTAAAATATAGATCGAGGCACAAGCCAATAATATACACTATTGCGGACTACATAATGTAGTACAATGACCGAGATAAAGGCGAAAATATCAGGGTAATCAAGGAAGTTACTTTAAATTATCTGTCATCATCTAAATCGTATCCACCAGTTATGATTCCAGAATCAATTCAGATAAGGACATGTGACAATAAAGAAAATATCGTTCAGAATTAATAATAAAAATTAATTTAAAACCAAACAAAGTTTAACTACTCTATTCGATTGGAATAATCCACAATTTTAATTCAAAATATTTTATACAAGACTTTTTGACTTGCATATATTGTTTAAATGACTGCGGACACTAAATCCATTCGCCAATCTTACAATTTGAGGTGTAGTGTGTGTATGTGTGTGTAGAGTAATTGTCTTGATACTTAGCAAAGTCGACGTCATTGTCTTTGCTAAGAGACGCTAATTGTATCCGAACGTCTGCGGTCCCTCCGGTGTGTACCGATCACACAAGGATAGAAATTATTTTCATCTATTAATTTTTTTAATAAACGAAAATTTCCACCCAGGTGGGATTCGAACTCACGACCTTTAGATTTAAAGGCAGGCGCTCTTACCACTGAGCCACAGAGTGGGTTTAACTTGCATATATAAAAATATACTTTATAATAATTGACATTTCGAATTTTGACTACGATTTCCGAGATTGAATTCTAAACGTTAAATATAATTTTTATATAATAAAGTTTTTAAATTAAAGTTATGGTTTCATAGCGTAAAATGCAGTTTAATATAAACAATATCACAAAAACAGTTTCATATTCATATTAATTAAATGCTTCTACATGATCACCGGGCCAATATTAAAAAATTACTGAGAAAAGCAATTGTCCTACTAACAAAGATATATAAGAGTATCATAAGATTAGCCTACTACCCGATTAATTGGAAGTTTTGCATAAGTAATTATGATTAGTAAACCAAATAAACCACCAAATATTGGTGGTTCAGACATATATAACAGGAACATCATATGTCCAGGAATCAGACTAACCAACATATTACTAACAGTAAAAACAGAAGTCAAATACCTGGGAATGACACTCGATCAAAAGCTCACTTGGAAAGCACACATCTTGGCAAAAAAAAATCCAAATCAACAAAAATGAATTGAAATGAAGTGAAAATACGTCAAATGAATATACTAATAGGCCGAAAAACACAGTTATCTACAAATAATAAACTTCTCTTGTATAAGTGCATAATAGAGCTTATATGAATTAATGGAGTGCAACTATGGAGCTGTGCAAAGCCTTTTAATAACAAAATCATTCAGAGAATCCAATCCAAAATAGTCAGAATGATTTTCAACGTGCCGTAGTATGTTAGTAATCAAACACTGCATGATAACTACTCTGGTATACCGTTGGTTAGAAACGAAATCAGCAGACTAACAAGAAATTATTTAGAACATCTGCCAGTTCGCCCCAACGAGGAAGCAAGACAACTACACCTCCAACCAGAAACCAGTCGAAGATTGAACAGACATTGGACAACAGACTTTATTTACTTATTTTAATTCTAATTTTAATTTTCATTTCAATTTTAGTTTTAAATTATAATCCCGCATTAATTTAGTTTGTTAGTGTTATTATTGGGAGTGTTATCAATGGATAATTTCTCTTCTCATTTACATTTGCAATACTTACATTTATCAATAACTTCTAATAGCAGATTATAAATTTGCAAAGTTAATAAAAAAAAATTAGTTAAATAGATGGCTAAAAAATATAGTAAGGGTAATAGTGACGATTTAGGTGATTTGAATTGGAATCAAATCTTCTTTATGGTATAACCTAAGCAAAATGTTCTCACAACAGAATTGTATGAAAAATTTTATTTAAAAATCCTTTACAAAGGTATATAATTAAAACGACCCTTTCGAGCTACATCACAGAACGTTTTTGGACTAAAATGTCCGTCATCAGTGTATTACTAGGTGTATATGAGTCAAGCCACTAAATATTTGGGTAAAAATCTTTAAAATGGTAAACTTATTATGTGTTACATTTTTGTTAAAATGATGGTGTAATGCTAAAGTTTTAAAGAACAGATATCCTGCATGCAACGTAAGTCTTCCAATAATGGTTGCTGCTGACCCTGAGACAATGTCTCTGAATGGGTTCTAGATAACAACTTAAGGCAACTCAGTTGTCATCTGAGCGATGTTGCCATCTAGCACTGAATAATTTTTTAAATTTATTTCCTAATTGATAATTAGGAAAGGTTGAATGATATGGTTGAATGCTCAAATAAATGAACTTTGATAAAATGAAAGGCAGATATCGAGCACAGTTTTCAGGGGCATTTCGTTAATTTTGGCTATCCAACAATCGCAAAATACCATAAACATAAAATTAAACATAAAGTTGTGCATAACACTACACTAAACAAGGACAAACAGTTTAAAATTATTTAAAAAATAGGCGGAGAGAATGATTCTCTTGAATGAATGTGGGATATCCCAAAATTGACGAAATGCTTTTGATAATGCTCTAGGAAGCAAAAGTACTTGGGCAAGATTTAATTAATAAAACTGTGCTCGATATCTGCCTTTCATTTTATCAAAATTTATTTCCTAATTATTGAATTTTATTTGTTGCTTGCTTTTTTCAGTTGTCTATTTTTATTAAATACTAGCTGGCCTTTGTACCCCCTTAAAATTAAATAATGTATCAAAGTTCAATAAGCTCCTTTTATAAGTCTGTTAAGTAACAGATAAAGGTGTCAATACCAACTTTATCATTTCCAATATTTAATATCTGCTTCAACAACACTGTTTAGGATTAAACTTGAGAGGTCGCTGATTAAATTATATTATATAAATAATTATAACGAAAAATGCAATATTGGTTGGTACATAAAATTGGTGAAAATAGCAACTTTAAATTGTCAATAAGTTATGAAATCAACTGGTTTACTCATTATCAATGTTTTGTACAAAGAATTATAAGGCTTGCCCTTTGGTTCTACTGATGAGTTCGTACAAGGCTGAAGACTTGGTCGGTGGTACCGACGCTAGCGTCGCCCCGTCGCCCGAGGCTCAGCACAAGAACCGTCCGGAACTAGATGCGTGTCGATCGATCGTTGTCTCACGAAGAGGTGCCAATCTTGAGGGTTTAAGAGCGTTCCGGGCACAAACCAGCCTCGAACTGTAGGGTGGTCAACAGCTCGTAGGCCGGGCATGCCATAAATCAACCATTTGTTTCAATCTTTCTGGCATAGAATACAAAGAAAAAGCCCAATTCTGCGTACTTTAACTTGATAAATGAGAGCCAGTTTAAGTTTTACGAACTCACAGGAAATAATATATTTTAAAAAAATCTTTGAAATACAGCACCCAAATTAGGTCATATTACAGTACCGTAACAGAAAAAATATTAACTGTAAAAATATTAAATGAATTCGCACATACTTTCCCAAACATTCTCCCGCTCCAAAAACGAATGTTTTTAAGAACAGCTAAAAGTATAAGTATAAAGAATAGACCTGAAAAGATCGATATTCAAGTTAAGAACTAAGTAAGAATAAAATATGAATTAACAAATAAGCGGCGGTCATATTTTGACCACAGAACATTGTTGGATGCCATCTGAAACTGTGCTCAGATTAACAACGCGTACAATGTCATCAATTAGAAAAGAATAGCGTCGAATCGGTATAATTTTTCGATCGGCTAAACTAGGACTGTGTCAAACACAATACCATTGGCCCCTTTTCCTATAAGAATTCCGTGGAGTGCCCAGAAAACAAGAAGAAGAACAGCGTCGAAATCTCGGCGTGGTGTCGCATTTCAAGTCTACAAGGACAGACGGGAAGTAATGATATTTCAACGAGATCTACGGTAGGAAAATGCCAGTTTGGTGAAGATTGTAATAAGTGTACCGGTGATAAAACACGACTACCACAATCAGAGCGGTGTTGATTAGAAGGCATATAATGCCGAGTAGAGTGTGGTATCAGTTCTTATATGTGTTTAATACGATTGACAATTTGTGGGTAAAAAAATTAGCTCAAGGGAGCGCAATCGTAGAATCAGATTAAATATCGGAGGATCAGAAGGAAAACAATATGACAAAGGTGACTTGATCAGCCAGCACTATGGCTGCCAAGAGTTCCAATCTTGTCGAGACAGCGCGAGCATAAAAATTGGACTAGACTCGTTGACAAATGTGACTAGATCAGTCAGCGGTATAGCTACCAAGAGTTCCGATCCTGCGATAGATAATCGTGTATAGAAATAACACCAGAAATGTAACACATACAAATACAGAGGTCAGATGTATCTGTTCAGATGTTCCATCATCCCAGACTACATCAAAGTACCACAGCGGTTGCGGAAGACGTTTGACTAGCAAAAAGACATGGAAAAGGAATAAAAACAAGAGGATAGCAACAAAATACGACTGATTTACGAACGAATAGCCCGCTTTGTACAGGGTTTGTCAAAGGGACGAGAAACATGAGAAAAGAAGTCAGCCGTAGGATTCCATTTTAGTCCATGTACCGTAAAAATGAAAAGTTCCTCTGTGTTACCGAACAACATGTCAAAATGTCTAATAATATATATATATATTATATATATATATATATATATATATATATATATATATATATATATATATATAGCGAACACATCATGCGCATTATATTGGATGGATGCAAGGAGGAATGTCAGTCGGAGGCTGAAAATCAGCAATCTCCGCTATGCTGACGACACTTTAGTACATGACCTTGGTACATCATGAACAGTCTAGATACTATTAGTCGTAAATATGGACTAAAAATTAATGTACAGAAGATCAGGGTAATCACAATGACAGGTTCTGTTATCACAAACAATGGTGGATGCCAAGAAGAGATACGTTGATGACTTACAATGAACAGATCAGCAACGGTCAACTAACTAACATCTGGAAAGAATAATAAACATAACCAGGAACACAAAACTGCGCCTAGTACGGACGCTTATCTTCCCTATCGCTAGCTATGCGTCAAAAACTTGGACCATTAAAAAGTCCGACTCACGACGTATAATGGCCTTGGAAATGTGGGTATATTGTAGAATGATGCACATACCCTGGAGAGCACATCCCACAAATGTCTCAATATTAACAAAACTCGACATCAATACTAGGCTTACCAAAATCATCAACCAAAATATATTGAGGTACTTTGGACACATTACCAGACGAATTGAAGGCATGGAGAGGTTGGTGGTTGAAGGTAAGGTAGATGGTAAAAGAACTCGAGGAAGATCGCCACTCCGATGGTCAGACCAAATAAAGTTACTCTCCGGTTACTCTCTATCTGAGGCAGTACACAGCGCCCAGGAGATAAAAGAATGGATAGCAACCATTCGTCAAATACCATAACGTCACTACATCCTGACAAAGGATATAGGATAGAGGAGAAGGAGTTAATAAACAACTGGCACAGAATTCTGAAAATACAGAGAATGCTGGAAACAGCAGAAATAAGAATACTCAGAAGAATCAAAGGAAACAAGCTAAGAGACCGAATAAGGAGAAACGAAATCAAAATAAATATTTAATATACAGGGTATATTATTTTTGAATATATTTTATTTATAAAAAAGAATAAAACAATCACATCAATGAAAATGCGGACACAGGAGTCGTTAAAATAGCAAGGGATAAATCACCAACTGGTCGAAGAAGTATAGACCGACAGCACATGAGATGGAGTTATATCTTAGCTGACTATCTTCCATAGATGAACATCCAAATGAACATCCAAAAAGACGTAGAAGAAGAAGAAGAAGGAGAAGAAGAAGAAGAAGAATAAGAAAAAGAAGAAGAAAAAGAAGAAGATGCAGAAGAAGTCTTATTAGGCTGATAGTTTTGTGATATCGAAATTCTAAGTATTGCATGTGTATTGCAGTGGATTTATTAAGATACAACATGGAAAATTGAATAAAACATAATCGAAATGAAAAATGAATATAGGTATGTCGATATGGCTTTGTCTAGCCATCGAAATATCGATACAAATGCAGTTACCAATACGTTTGCCGAAATTATTATAAAACACTTAAAAGAAATAAACAAGTAGGAATAAAAATTTAAAATAAAAAAAAACAGTGCTTATGATAATAAAGCCACAAGAACACTAATACGATAATCCTGTAATATACTAAGAGATGATTGAAAATGAAGATGACAAAAATAATTAACAGTAGTTTCTGTATATAATTTACTATTAATAATAAAACAAAAAGAAAAAAGTAATTCCATGCTTTAAAACTTTTAGAAGCCTTGTACGTGCCAGAAATAAAGAAAATATCATTCTAATCTGTTTGCTGAAGCATCGCGTCGTTAAATAATTTAGTTTATCAATGCGTGCAATATATCCAAGCCGACGTCCTCGCCATTGACCATCTCGCTAAAGAACAAACAATATTCCATCATCACCTCGACAGTGGCTGCGGACCACTGACTGAAGAAGTGAAGAGGCCGAGGCCATCTCACACACGCTAGCTACCACTTCTTTCTTTGATTTAATACCGAACGTTCGCTTCTTGGGCTCCAGTCATCTCCAGTTAACATCAAGACACACACCAGCATCTTCATAACACGCGTCTCCAGTGCGTTCACTCACGCGAATATGTAAATAAGAAGCACGCGACAAGTTTTAATGGACGTGTTCTTGTGATATTAGTGTCACTGCAACTTTCTGTTCCGTCTTCGAGAGATGTTTTTAATATGTGAAGTTTAACCGATACGAGGAGGCTCTGTTATTATCACCATATTAATTTTATTTTTAAAATATTCGAAATATGGAACAATATTGATAAAAGTAAGGTATCGAAAATTATATACCTTCAGGAGTTAAGTTTGAGAAAATTATATATAAACTAAAAGATCCTATCAAGATTCCTTCATAATTTTGAAAGTGAAAAAATATTTCAAATATAAGCTGCACTGATTATTTGGAACTAGTAAAACATGCTGTGATTTTGTTAATGTTTGAATAATACTAATAAAAGAAAATGTTTGGTCTTTTGTAATAACTTAGTTGCATCAAATGTTTACTTATTCTTTAATATACCAAATTATATGATTCGCGTAACAAATCTTCCAAATGAACCAAATTTTATGATAAAATTTACTAGACAAGTCCAAACCCACGAGAACTTAGCTCAAACAGATATGAAAATAAAAACATGTATGTCCGGCATCATGCTCAAGAGTCCTCTTCCGACGGTTGCTTGTCTCCACGAGTGTCAACTCCAGACAGCCACTACGCATTGACGGTTTCCAGCCCATTGTCCACAGCTTCCGATCCAGGAATGTCGTCCCAACCGTACACCCCTAACTACTACCGGCAAGAGTGGGGTGGCAGCAGGGGGTACTACGGAGAGAACAACAACATCTACAATAAGTACGACTACAAATACAAGTCCCAAGGAACGGATAATCCCATGAGCAGCTACGGTAGACAGGACTACTATAATGACAGTAAGTACAAAAAAGATACTAATCCTAGAAGAACTAACAGTCAGCCCCAGACCGGGGTAGAAGTGATGAAAAAACGTAGACTAGCTGCAAATGCCAGAGAGAGAAGGAGAATGAATAGTTTAAATGACGCTTTTGATAGGTTAAGGGATGTCGTTCCCTCTCTGGGGAACGATAGAAAATTGTCAAAGTTCGAAACGCTGCAAATGGCTCAGACCTACATTGCGGCGTTACACGAACTATTGCAAAGAGACTAGTGATATATTTTATTGGTTTTCTAGTAGTAGTGTTTTTAATATTTTTTTTCCACGAAATTACTTTATCTAAAGATAATATTTTGGGTTATAATGGGGTATGCTCACAATTTGATAACTTGATAATTTTTAATATAGTAAAATAGTAAATATAAAAATAGTAACGTATTAAAATATCCAATTATTTGATGCTTATTTTTTAATTTTGCAAATTATTGATCATCATTAGATTCAGAAATATAGTAGGTAAACATATATATGTTACGTATTTTTGTCTTGCAAGATACTTGGATTTTCGTTCGACTAGTAGGCCCTCTTCTAATTTTTTCTATTTAGGATTAATACGATTACGGATAGCTTATATCTTGTGGTTAAATATTATGTGGTCTTTTTCGTGCTTATTTTGCTTTACCTAAAAATTCAATTAATTCTGTATGTTTAAAATTAAATATTTTTTTAAAATACATAATAAGTCACGAATTTTTCCTTCTGTTCTTCTTTTAGCCGAGTATTCTTCCTTTGAACGAGTTCATGTCTACGTGATATTTATTTAATACATTTATGTATTAAAATTGGTTAAGATATTTTTAAATTACATACCTTTAAATAAACTTAAAAATATACTTTTGGTTCTTTTACAGAAAATCATTAAAAAAACCGATTTTGAAATTATCTAAATCTTGATCATCTAAAACTGCTTATATGGAAGACATTTCTTATCAATATTAAAGTTTAAAAAACACATTATTCGTATTATCCGGTCAATAAATACAAAATTTTGCCTAGACCAAAAAAAATCAAGTGTGAAAATTTGGGAATAGATAGTTAAAACTGTTTATTTTGTAAAAGTTCTCCATTTTACGAAAATTAAAAAAAAAAAAAATACGGCGTACTTTTCATATATTGTGCTTCATTTCGTAAAATAGAAATTATAGATACCTAACTATTATCGGATTATTTTCGAGATTAAACAATTTTTTTTATAGCTTCAGTAATTTCTGAGATATAGCCCTATTTTAAATTCCTATCTGGTTGCACACGCACATAAAGTAAGTAATATTCTTTAATTATTGAAGTATTAAGCGAATAATATAAAAAAAAAACTTAAATATTATGTAAATTAATAATTAATAATATTGGTAAAAATAGACAAAACATTGCATTATAAATAATATTAAAATATATATACTTCCCAATGATAAATAAAACGCCTACGTGACTGCCAATGTTAATACAAAAAGTAGCAATTATTGCTTCAGTCCATATTATAAGAATACATGATAAATGCAATTAAAATGATTATTTCACATAATTATTAGTGTAATAATTGATTTAGCTATTTATTAAAATACATATTTTTATCTGCATTTTTTCTGTGATTTAATTCCTTCATAATCGAAAAGCAATTTGTGTCTATTATCCAATCTTTCTAAACCTGTTTTTTGTTGTACGTATTCCACGTTTAACAAATACAACTGTGTCTTCATTGTCACATTCTAATCCTTTTTCACATATAAAACAAGAAATATTGTCAACTACCTCACTTTTAACACTCATTATATACATTTATCTTTCAAAATACAATACAAAATATTAAAAATTTATAAAAACTACAAAACATTGTAAGGGAACAAGAATTTAACAACATGGGCTTGTTATCTGTCTTTAAATGCCCAATTCATTTTCCTGTTTCTAACGAGTGTCAAATTTTCATTTAAAAAAATTAATTAAAAAAATGCTTTGATTTTATTAAAACATTGCCGTTTCCAGTGCTCTTTATTATTTTCAGATATAGTTGAATGAATTTCGAAAAGCATTTAAAAATAAAATTAAAAAAATGCCATCTTTTAACCACCAGTAACCCACATTTGTGCCACAATACAACTTTTAAATATTAATATTATTGTAAATTCAAAAGGAATTCAATTGATTGAAACATTTTTATAACGAAAAGTATTTGTTGCTCTTAAAAACTATTTGTGTTTATCTTTAAACAGATTTTTCTTAATTTAATAATTTCTAATTTACTGTGAATATTCATTCATAATAAAATTGAGTTTTTTTTTATAGATTTGTTGTCTTTTTCGTAAGTTTTCATCCATTCGTAATAAAATTGAGTTTTTTTTTATAGATTTGTTGTCTTTTTCGTAAGTTTTCATCCATTCGTAATAAAATTGAGTTTTTTTTATAGATTTGTTGTCTTTTTGTAAGTTTTTATCTTGAGAAATTGTCCCAAATTGTTTAAAATTGATTAAAAAATTATGTCATCTTTATGTGTGCGCGCATCCAATAGGTAGCAAAAAATAAGCAATTACAAAAAGGTTATATTTTAGAGACTACTAAAAGTATAAAAAATGTTTTGTCACATTTTTAACGAGTCATGACGATATATTTAAAAAGAAAATAGTTTTTAAAATTATTTTACGAAATACAGCCCAATATATAAAAAAAATTATCATTAAAAATTAATTTTTTTTAAATTATTTTACAAAATACAACCCAATATATAAAAAATATTTTTTTTGCAAAACGGAGGTACCTTGGGAGTGTAAATTTTTTTTCACTTGATAATAGACATTTTCATCTGCCTATGCACAAATTTTCGTCCTTCATAATTTTTTTTTTGGTGATAGTGTTCTTTGATCGGGCTATATTATTATTGTGAGTTCTTTTTTAGCATGTCGGTATCAAAATCAGGTATGTTTTTGTGTATCTATTCATAACATCTATATTTTTAGATATAATTTCTTATAATTGGGAGAATTGTGAGAATGAACTCAATATTAAATTTTACAATACGTCTTTTAAATAACTAATTTTAGAATTCTTTATTTAAATCTGCTGTATTCAAAAAAGAAGAAACTTACAGCAACCTAAAACATCACACTTTTAGGATGTAAAAAAAATTAAATGAATCAAAATAAAAAAAAATTATGTGGAAGACGTCAAAATGCTATTGATAGAATTAGTGCCATTTAATTTAATCTTTTTTTTTTCTTATTTTACTACAGGAATTCGGATTTGCCTGTTCCGTCTTCATAAGGGTATCGTGACAATTTTTTTCCTTACATTTTCCTTGCATTTTGGATTGTAATTGTGTATTTTTCTGTGTAGTCTTTCATTTTACATCATGCCCATATGTGGTATCCATTTATCTTTATAATCAACTAACTTGTCGTTTATAGAACAACTTCATTTCTTATTAGATCTCTAGTTACGCAACCTTTAATTCTTTTTAAAAATCTCATCTCGTCATTACACATTATATTTTATATTTAAAGTACATTAGTAAAGGTACATCTATTTTCAAACATTTTATATTAAAGATTGATATAATTTGTTTATTATATTGTCTATATCATTATCGTATTCATAACTTTTGTCTTATCGGAAGTAGTGAAAATATTTGCTCTAATAATAGATATTTGCTTTATTGGTCTATTGTCCAAGATTTGATTTTAAGTGTCATAACTTTCGTATTTGCTAAGGATATTTTTAGGTTGTATTGTATACCTACACATGTGGTTTAACCGACGTATTACTAGTTATTGTTTATCTTTTATGTATTGAATTATTATTGTTGTGTGCAAATAGTAAAGCCTTGGCGTTTATGTCAATCGAGTTATATACCTAGATATTCTACCTATTTTCCATGTTTAAGCAACTGTAAATATTTATGTTAAGAAGGGTACGGAAAGACTGAAACCCTGTCGCACTCCTTGGTTGATTTCGATTTCTTCTGTTATTCTCTCACTTCTTTTTTGTCTGATAATACAACATTTTTATTGACTTTGTAAGATGTTAAGGGTAACTGGTAGGGTTTGTTCAGATATTTATTATGTGTTGAAATTAAATTTCTTGAGTTTTTGATGAGTTATCTAATTATAAACATGATTCACTGCATGCCCTATTCCGAATGTATCGTGTTTTTCTTTTATAGATACTTACTGTTTAAGATCTCTGTGTATATTTTATTAGCAGTATTTAGTTTACTTATGTCTGCTGTCGCTTCTGTTGCCTTTTTAAATAAAGCTATGTCCTCCGCTGTTTTTCGTGGGTCTGAAATGTTGTATCTCTCTCAGCACATTTTAAAAAGCTGGAGAAGTCATAAGTGGCAGCAAATGCCGAAATATTTAATTTATGATTTATGATTAACTGTAATATCTCATCTTTCCCTGCAGCTATTCTATTTTTCACATTTTCAAGTGTAGATTATTCATAGATTTTTCGATTCTGCTATTGCCGTTGCCTACTTTAATAATATTTATAATCAATCGTTCATAATTTTTTAGTATTTTGTTATGTTGAGTGTGTTTTCAACTAAATACCAGTTCTAGAAAAGTATTTAAAGAACCATTAAAAAGGTTATGAATATTCAAAGCTTCATAGATAAACTCTTTCGTACCTGCCCGATTTCTAAACCGCGGGGGAACTCGACGACGACTGTTTTTTATACAATTTTTTTATCACTGTTTCCTCCTCGAAATGTATTTCAGATATATTTAATTTTCTTGTGTGTCTTCTACTTTTTCAGTTTTTGTTATAAATTTTAGTTAGTTTATGTTTCATGTGCATACCTAACATTCTTTGCGCTTTTTTAGAATAGTATATCTGGTCCGGTTTTAAAAATAATTGGGCATTTGTGTCTTATTTCAAGTATGTATTCTTTTCTTAATTTCTCCTTCCAATCTATACATTTTTACAGATACGTAGTGATTCGGAATGGTGCGTTTCTAACAGAGATCGTATTGCTCTTTTTATATTGTCACTCCATCTATCTCTATTTTGAAAGACCTGTACCGCAATAACGAAGTTCTGTTTAATAACTTCTCGACTGTATCAGTCCATACGGTTGGAGACTCTTCTTCCCTCCGGTTTTCCTTGGACTACTAGTCTCTTCATATTATTGGCTGGTGTTATACGTCCAAATAATGTTAAGGTCCACAACTCTTCCTAGTTTGTCAAGCATGAGTATAAGCTTTTTATTACTTTAAGTTAAATACAATATATCATCGGCAAAGTGACCATTGGACATCCTGATTCTACGTACTAAAATGTATTCTTCCCCTTCATCTAGAATAAGTCTCATTGTTGGATATTGAATGTACTATATTTATATGGATGCTGGTTGGAGGAAAAAATCACTGTAGAACTAGATGATAATTATCTTATTAGAGAAATTAATTTTAAATACTCAAAATCACAAAATCAACTTATGCCTCTCACTGCTGTTATTTGAATGTCAATATCTGTCGCTGCTTTCGTCATTGCCAGCCTTCTTAGGGATACAAGAACTACGAAACGTCGTTGCAGTATTAATACTCATGATGTGTTCACTTTATAACTAGGTGAAATTACTTTGGTGATAATATGCAGCTGTGTCTGGTGCCTTTAATAATTTTGCACTCCGAAGAAATGTTTTTTAATTTTATCATTACTTCAGTTTTTTTATACAAACTAAAAGTAGTTTAACTAGGTAAATCGGACTGTTCATATGGATAACAGTAAGTACAGTAAATGTTATTGTACGTTATTGAACAATTTTCGCAATTTACGAAAAAAGAATACATGGGGACGTTGCATACCATTGATTTTTCGATAAGTCCAGGAGCTATTTGGCGATAAACTAATCTAATCTATTGTATATTACTTGTAGAAGGATATAACTTGTATGTGCTTTCAATAAAATTCATCTATAGTTGTTGTATTTTATATTACAACCTTTCATGTACAAAGGAACAATCACGGAGATTTTCCCATTTAAGTATTTTCCATATAAGTTCTCATAAGAGGTGTACGACTGTTAAATCGATCTTCCCCGTAATTGTTAACACTTTAGACGAATCTGTATCTACATCTAAGGATTTAAGTTGTGCTGTTTTGATTATACCAACTTTAAATTCGTCCAAAATAATATCTGGTTCCTTTTCATAATCATTTCCATCGATGTAGGTACTATCACTCAAATATGATTGTTTACAGTAATTTAGCCATACTTGTATAACTTTGTCTATACTTGTTACCAATGAGTTGTTGGCATTGTAAACAGCACTATTTCTTGCTTTACCAGTAATCGGGAGCCTTCAAATAAAGAATGTTCTGGAAAAATTAACGCATTAGAAAGTAAAAAAATATGCTAACTATTATTAAACAATATTGGAATAAGACAAATAAGCTGAAACGACTCACCGGTACGGTACGTGCAGTACCGTCGGAATGTATAACTGTGACTATTCCAGCGCCTATCTTTTATTTTTTTTACTTATTCAGTTAAAAATTTTATTTTGTTAAATTTTGTGTCTTTAAATGTATTTTTTATTTTTGGTTGTCATAATTAACTTTGATTTTGGACGCATCAGCCATATACTGCACTTCTAGAGCTAAAAAGGTGTAATTGTACCTTATATATTAAATTCCAATCTTGTCTGTATGCCTATTGTATATTATTCTTAATGTATAATGTATCGTTCATAATTATGTCGTTATAGGTTGCTGTGCAATTTGATTCATTTAGTAAGAAGGGACCGACTTTCTTAATTTTCCTCCTTTTAATATCCGTATCTTCCAAAATTATCCATAACTTGTTTATATATTTGTCTGTTATCAATGAGAAATTCGCGGTCATTTAATCCCTTAAAATTTCGCCAAAATAAAAATGGTCACCTTCAAAAGGTATTTTAAAAATACAGTCCTTTTGTATTTTTTACTTATTTTTAGTTTGACTTTTAATATTTTAACAGTTATTCTAACAAAATATTTATCTGCTTTAAGTCTTTTATGTATAATCCCTATACATAAAAGAAGTATGTGTAGTTTTTTTTTTGAAACGCTTATTGTTAGGAATCTTTTAGAGCGAAGCTTTTATACTGGCGTTTTATTACCTTTTCCTCTGTAGTAAAATGCCGAGGTGCGCGTCACGTAACTAGGGCCACGAAAAGGCGTCATGGGCAGCGTCACGAAATAGCGGTTCTTCACATCGATTCACTATTCTCGATCAATTAGTTCTAATCATCATCTATTTCTTCTAAGCAGGTTTAAATTAAAAACTACAAGAAAAATCACTAATAAAATACCAACATCAAATGACAAGTACGAAATTAAAAGAATATTAGTCAATGAGAGATTCAATTCTTAACGATTGTCACAATTTAAAAGTCGTAAATGTCATCCCATTAACATGGGATATTAAAATGATTATAAAATAAAAATAATTTTAAAATAATTTTATATACATACAATTAATATTTTTAAACATCTTATTTAGTTTATATACCTAATAATTAAATTTATTACCAAATAATATTTATTTATATTTTATTATTAATTTAATGTTTCATTTGAATTTGACAGGTCTGTCAAAAGTAAACAACGTATGCTTTAGTAATACGTTAGCAGGTGGCGCTAGGAGCAAACATAATAATTTATCATTTTTTTTTAATTTAATGTGATTTATTTACAATGTAAATAATAAATTAATATTAAAATTAGTTTATTTAATATTAAAATATTATTTATATTTTTAAACTACTGAAAATATACCTAGTATGAATCTTCGCGCTAGTCTACTGTACCACCTAATGTATCATTTTTATTTCAATATTGTTTTGTTTTATTTCTTATATTTTGTGAAATTATTTCTTCATAAGTAACAATGTACACTGTGATATACATCAACACTTTTTTTTAAAAATGGCGTTTTCGTCGGATAAAGTATTTTTTCCCTGTCATATAGTGATTTTATAATCTCTTTTTAATATTTATGATACGATTTGAATGAAACTTCAAATGTTTGTTGGTTTTCTACATACTTTTGTGACATATCCTGTATGTTACTTAGCGATGAACACATCATCAAGAAAAGGTAGTGAGTTTGTTCTTTTCATTTTACTTGGACATTTTTACGAATTCTTTTTAGTACTTGACGTTCAATAGGAATTTCTAATGATTTTAATCGATGAAGCAATAAGGAAAACCACATCTTCTACATACCTTTCTCATGTGCGTTTTAAACCTTTTTGTAACCAATACTTAACCCGTACTTATTTCATGAATGTATCCAATAATAATGAAAATAAATCCTTTTCTATTGCAATTCTGATTATTTTTAAACTTAGGAAACTAGACAAACCTAGTTTCCTATTTGAACGTCACTAGTTATGTAAAACTAACCAAATTGTTGTCGTTGAAGGATATTTCTGATAATTTTTCCAATAGTACTTATTTCTACAAAGGTGTTGGTGTTGTGTATCGATGTCTGTATTATGTCTAAGAACTTGAACTAAGAATATGTTTGCTGCAGATAGAATCCATAGTTTAAGCTAAACATTGATTTTAAGTATTTTTGGTACCAAATAAAGATGGTATGTAATGCCGCAAATGACTTAAGGTCACCTAAGAGGTGCCTTGTTTCTGTTGCGAAGACTCTACTATAAGGGACATCGCCAGAGAATTGGAGTTAATGCTTAACCTATCAATCTACATCTTTGAAAAATTCAAAATTTCTTTTTTTCATTTTGACTTAAATCACATGCTTTGGAAGATATCATGGGCCGTTGATCTCACAACTCTGACGTGGACTGATAGGGACATCTTTATACTGGCATCGCTTCAAAATTAAAATTTTTAAATCTAAGCTTCTGTACTGGCGTTGTATTACTTTTCTTTCTATGGTAAATGCTGAGGCGAGCGTCACGGAACTAGCGCTACGAGAAGGCGACACGGATAGCGTCACGAAATAGCGGTTCTTCACATCGATTCTCTAGTTACTACTCTCGATCAATTTATTACTAGTCATCATAATATATTTACTCTAAGCAGGTTTAAATTAAAAACTACATGAAACGTAATAAACAAAATATAGACATTAAATGAGAAGTAAAATATTAAAAGATAATGTATTTATTAAACAAGTTTTTAATGCAATAAGATTTTTTAATAATAATGCAAAAGATATTCTATTTGTTGGTAAATATCTCCTGATATTTCTTCTTCTCTAGTTTAATATTTTGGGAGCAAATTTTCAGATTTTTTAGCAATTTCCTTAATAATTAATGCGACAATGCGGATATCTTTCGTCGATCTGACAATGTGCTCATCTCCTATATTCCTTAGTAAATGTTTTTAATGTCTTCACTCTTGTATCAGTTAAATTTAAAATTATTTCTATAGGTTATATTGATGTACCAGAGTCTTTGTAGCGTTTTTTACTTCTAAGTATTACTTTCCGCATATATTTCTATCAATCTTCTTTTTAAAATCACACTCTTCTTGTGATTACTTATTCTAAAATTATCCTCTTCATTTATTTAGGATATACTGTTTTGCAATATCTATAATTTATTCTATACTCATGTGTAAGGAAATAATTTAATGTTTTTTTAACATTCTTAGCTTATTTTGACAAAAGCGGTTTTGGAATTTATTAAAATGTAAATACTAAATACACTGACCGTCAAAAAAAGTATCCACCCTATCAGCTTCCGAAAATAAAAATTCATGAGGAGTTTTATGCACTGTTTCATATTGTATACTCAATATATTTTATTTTTAAAACAAAAAATGGCCATTACTGCTTGATTCCTAAGCACAATTTGAATAATTAGAAGGATACAAAAGAAAATAGTGCAATATCGAAACGAATTATAAACAATAAAAACTACGAGTGAATTTAAACAAAATTGTCTAACATCGTGAATTAGTGACCGCTGTAAAACAGGGGTCACCAATTGGCGGACCGCGGTTCGCATCCGGACCGTGAGCTTGTTTTTTTGCGGACCGCCGGTAAATTCAAAATATAGTAATAAAATTATAGTGTAAAATTATAATCAAATCTAGATATATAAATATCTTAACATTTTTAAAAATGCACAGTACTAATACTATATAGAAATACTCGTAATACTAAACATAAAAGAATTTCTGTCCACCATTGATGCTGCTGAATGAAGCTGTAAATGATCATTGTACTTCTTTTTGGACAGAGAAAACGTTGCAACTATCGCATTTTTGAAAGATATCTTCAGACATCTGAACTTCAAAAAATCAAAAATATAATGCAAGGGAAATCTCGTTTGTGAACTTTCTGGATATTAGAAATTTTTCTAAAAAGATTCAACTTTTTTCGGCGGATATTGAGGCAGAACTTTTGCATTTTCATCTCCTTAAATCCATTTCTGGTAGTAATAAAGATATTGATGTTACATAGCTCTTACGTTTTATTAATAATGTTGATTTGGAATTTAAAAAACGGTTTGCTGATTTCCAGAAAATTGAAAATGTTGTGCAACTGTTGAGCAACAGTTTTTCACTCAAAGCCTAATGGTGTATGCACAAGCGAAGCATTACATTACGCCGCAAAAATTTATTAAACAAAGACGGAAGAAAAACAATATAATAGCATTATAATCATCTTTTTTCTTGAGTTTATTTCATACCTGTTTCAACTACGTAACCAAGATGATCTCCTGACGGGAGGTTACAACTACTGGAGGATTTTTGGGTAAACCCCCTCGGTTACGCCACTGCCCAGTTTAGTGCTGAGTGTCCGGACCGCGGGAGTGTTGTAGGTTTTCGAAACGGGCCCTCAGAGAATATAATTGGTGACCCCTGCCCTAAAACATCAATAACCGTTTGCAAACGATTTAGGAGGGAAAATAAAAAAATGTTTCCTAAAAACTTGAGAAATACGTTCATATTCTTTAGAAAGCAAGTTTTACAGTTCTGCAAGACTTTCTGGTTAGCCTGGTCAAGTTATAACCTTACGATAAAGTTCATCCCAAAGATGTTCGATGTTATTCAGATCAGGACTGCAGGCTGACCATTCCAGAGTATTAATTCCTACTTCTCCCATGTAATTTGTCACGATTTTTGCAGTAGGTGGTTGTGCATTATCATCCGTAAAGACAAAATTGTCCTTAATAAATGGATCAAATAAAACTATTGCCTCTGCCAAAACATCTTCTATACACTGTTGATCATTCAGGGCGCCATTGATGAAAATAAGTTCAGTTCGAGCTTTAAATGAGATTCCAGCCCAAACCATTATACATTTAATAGATTCCTGCAGTCACTGGGTTGTAAGTTGGGAAAAATAGCCGGCTTTATTGTCATAAGTCTTCTTTCATTGAGGCGTCTTCTAACCGTTTTCTCACTTATATTCATATTTCGCACCTTCTGCAGCAATTGCAGTGGAATGGCGATTTATTAAATGTTTTATCACAATAAAACGATCATCTTTTTGCGAGGTCTCTTCTACGACCGGAAATAGGTTGATTTAAGTATGTACCAATCTCTATACAGCGATGGAAAGCTCTTCGAACTGTAAATCTCGGAATACCTAAGATCTCGGATACATAAACTTGACTTATTCCGCCTTGTAGCAATAATTCGAGCCACATCTACTGTAGATAATATTATATCTTAATTATTCACTTAGTCAAAATCCACGTTTAAAAAATTAAATTACTGTTTAATTAAAAGTTTTCAACTTAGAAAATAAACAGCGATTACAGAAAACAACAACACAAACGTCAAAATTGTCAAAAACAAGCATTTGTACGAGACGCAATATAAAACAGTAGGTACATAAAACTTACAATGAATTTTTACTTTCGGAAATTTATAGGGTGGCCACTTTTTTGCAGTGTATATATATTTACGATGTTCTATCTGTTACGTTATTGGTTAACTTTGATATTGGAGAGTTATTTAAGCCGCGTATAAAATAAAAACAAATAAATTAGACCCTGTCCTTTAATATCCCAAGAGTTGTTTTGTTGACAGAGTGGTGTGAGAAAATTCTTAACAAACGCTTTCATTAAGCGCTGATTTTTTTAGCCTTTAGATTTTTAGCCCATTTTTTACAATTTCTTTTAAACTTATTTTTCTTCTGTTTGAATTTATGTTTTATACTACTTACAATTTTATAATATAAGGAATGTAAGGTCATGATTACAATAATTATTACTGACAAATATGTCAACAAAGGTAACCGCATTTATGCAGACAATTTTTCTAAACGCTTTGTTCAGTTGTATATCTACCATAAACTTTTTATCTATCTTTCTAAATTATTTTGGATCTCAAAAGATTAGATAGTGTTTTGCACACTGTTTGTACTTTTTAGTCTGTATCTTTAATAACTAAAACTTTATTGAAATAGTCTAAAAAACAATTTTGTAGACTATTTATGTGAGCAATTATATCTCAGTTATTTCTCTTTCAAACCTCATTTTAAAAAGAAATATTCCTAGAATTTTTAAGTGGTAACTACTTCATAAATCAAATTTTAACCTTATTTTTATGATGGATTTTCTGGTTCTTTCCTTTTAGGTTGCCATATATTATAGCAATTAATATATTTCATATTAGATTTTGTATCAGTTGCTCTTAAAGCAAAGTTAATGAATTATTAAATCATCCTTTTAGATTCCGCATTAGAGATACATTTCTTGCTTATAAAATGCGCTGATCTGTCAATTTTTCACACTATTAAAATATTGTAGTTTATAGATTTTAATTCAGTTATATATGTTTTAAAGATATCAGACCAAGATGAGGCAAGCCCATAATTGAACTTTGAAGTACTAATCAAAGGTGGGAGAATATTGACAATAGTAAAATTACAAAGAAAAAGAACGATAATGGACTAAATATAAGATAATAAAAAGCCAGTTATCAAATATCAGAAACTAGATTTCACCGAATTCCAAATGCAAAAATCTAAAAAATCGTGGTTTTTAGTTTAGTGTAATAGTAATTTAATTATAATTCTTTGAATAGTACTTTTGTAGAAAATCAAAAAAAAAACATTTTTTGTTATACCTTATCAATGGATTTTTCGAAGAGGAGAATCGAAAAAATGTTAAAACCGCTTATATTTAAAAAAAAACCATAACATGTGCTGGTTTTTTCTTCTTCCGTGCCTTATTGGGTCTGGATGTTGGCGGTGATTAAGGCTCTCATGATTTTGTTGACTGATCTGCAAAACAGCTCCACGGAGATCATCACAAACCATTGTCGGAGCTTTTTCAACCACGAGATACGACGGCGTCACGATCCTCATCTGTCAAATACTTTACCCTACATAACGAGTTAAAGAATTCGATATTTTTCTTCGTTTCGCAACACGTGGCCGAGGTACTCAAGTTTACGTTGTTTCGCTAAATTAGCACTTCATTTTTCTTTTTTCATGCGCTGTAGGACCTCAAGTGACGTGATCTACATACGATATTTTTAGTATCTTTTTGTAGAACCACACTTCGAACTAACACTGGAAGAATGTAAAACCTCACTATCTGCATCTTGATTCCCAAACTGAGATCACTGCAGCACAGCAAGATCTCAACTTGGTAAATGTAGACCGTGCCATTTTAATTCTGGATCTAATCTCTTGAGCGTAGTCCCATTGTGAGTTGAAGGTAGTTCCGAAGCAAGTGAATCCTGAATCCAGGTTAAAATATTAAATTCCTGAAAATAGAGACAGATCTAAGCACTCTCTTTCACAATTAGTAAAACCTTTGTTAGCAGATATAGATCTGACAATAACCACCCCCATCAGTAACTCCAATATTCCTCTATGGAACAAGAAGCTACCTACTTTCAAAACTAGCCTCTCCTCCTCAATCCTTTAGCCCTTGTCAGGGCGTAGTCATCAGCGTAAGAGAAAGAGCTGATACTTACTGTTAAAAAGTGCAAACTACAATATTTGGGACATGTTATGAGGGGAGATAAATACCAGTTGCTGCAATCTATTATACAGGGAAAGATAATGGGAAAGAGATCTATAGGAAGAAGAAGGCATTCATGGTTGAAAAACTTGACAGAATGGTACAATTGCACCAATTACCAACTGTTTAGATCTGCAGCATCAAAAATACGCATAGCTTTGATGATAGCCAAACTTCGAAACGAAGACGGCACTTGAAGAAGAAGAAGAAGGGCGTAGTAACACCCTAAATATTGTTAGTCTGCTGTCTCCATTAACTGCGATCTTGTGCCATATGGACGGCTTCATGTAGGGATTTTCCCACCAAACTCTTCATTTGGTCTACCCATCGTATTGGAGATCTTCCTCTTGGTCTTCGGCCTTCTACCTTTCCTTCTACTACCAATAGTTCCATGGTGCCCGTTCTTCTAGCTATGTGGCCGAAGTAAGTTAGGTATGCTTGGTTTACTTTTTTTAGTAGCCTGTCTTTTATATGAAGCTCTTCCAGAATTGACAGGTTGGTTCTATGTTCTGTCCAGGACACGCGTAGAATTCTTCTATATACCCGAAGGCTTCGATTTTACTCCTATCGATTTTTTTGAGAGTCCATGTTTCAGCTGCATATGTAGCAATGGGAAAAATAAAACTAGCCTAACTCGATTTAAATAAAGAAGAAACCCCTAGCCATCTTCTAAGATAATTATTTCAAGAAGCAATAAATACCAAAGGTTACAACCAAATTATTTACACCGATGTCCCAAAAAATGGAGAAAATACTGGCTGTGCTGTCTCTCTCGAAAACACAATCTTAGTTGTAGACCGACTCTCAGCCACTGGTAGCATTTAATCTGCAGAGTTATACGAAATCATTACCTTCACCTAATAGTAAATGTCCAAATCCGATGTCCAAAGTCCAAAAATCCAAAAAAATTAACATATCTGTCATCAACATTACATCAAAGGAACATCAATAACCATACTTTGGACTCCATCTCATGTAAGGATAAATGAAAATAAATTCACAGATATCACAGCAACAAAGATAAGTTGTTTTGATTTACGTATAGAAAACATGTCAAATTCACTGAAATGGACAAAACACAAGACTGCGTATAATCCAACCTACTGTTTACTTACCTAAGATACTTAAATCGACGAGGAGGGACAAAATCATCATTCAAAGACTCCGTATAGGTCACACTCGCCTCACTCACGAATACCTCATGACTTCCGAAAATCCACCTACTTGCGAACATTGTGATTGTCACAGCCTTACAGTAAAACACTTATTCATAGAGTGCAGTTATCATAGATTTTATAGACTATAAGCACTTATAGCACATAATATAAACGGTAACCTCAAGCAGATGGTTCGCCAAACGTGTATAGTGCTTTCATTGACTTTTAAAAAAATTGCAGACTATATCATCTTATATAACAAATATTGAAAAAATATATATTGCAATATTGTTCGTTAAAAAACAAATATTGTAATATATTGTAGTGATTTGTGGTGTAAGAGACCGCATTTAGCTAACTCTAATGTGACTTACTGTATTTAACTTAAATGTAATAAAACAGACGTTTTTGTACGTGTCAATGGCCTAACCTGCCGAGATACTTTAATTTCACTAAAAAAAGCTGGAGAACCAATTATCTAGATAATGTTTACTTAACATATGTTGTTTAAACATGCGCAAGGCAGACGCTGTCTAACACATATTTTTTTCACCGATGTTTTGGATGGTTTAGCACATTAAGTGAGGTTATACGATTTTAATTTAGAAAACATAGTAAATCTTGATTTTTAATTTAAGTATAGCAGAAAACAAATACATAAAACTGCTCGATACATTACCCTGAACACGCAATCCCCCTTTCGTCGGAGCCTTTTTTTACACTCAAATCGGTTAACCCCAATTAATATGCTGAGACATCCAAAATGTGGCTGCAACCTATCCAAACTAAGATTTTGAAAAAACTATTCGACGAACAGCGTCCACCTTGTACCTATATAACAAAAATCTCCATTAACAACACATTGTAAATAAACAGTATCCAGAGAATTGGCTTTTCAGCTTTAAAAGTCTCCCAGTTATGAATTTTTTAAAAAATTGTCGATTTTTAAGAAAATCAACGGTTTTTCTGTACGAAATCTACCGATAAGGTTTTATAAAAAAACATTTGCTTTTTGATTCTCTACAAAAGTTTCATTAATAGTATAAACTGAGTTACTATTACATTAAGATATTTCAATCTAAACCCAACAATTACAATTTTTCTCTGATTTTTCCATGTAGAACTCGGATTATCATGTGTTCATAGAAACTGAACTAGGAATAACGGATTAAGGAGGACTAACGATGATTTATTTTATTTGATTCGTATGCACATTTATTCTTCTTATCAAAGTTTTTAAAAATTCTTTAAGTATTCGATATTTCTTACCAATAAAATGATAATTAATACACACCTTATATTGTTTATGGGTATTACATATACAGGTTTTTCGAATTAATCATTATATAATACAAGAGTAATGACTACTTGTGTCAGAATACATGAAATATTAATACCAGAATGTATACAACAGTATATGGATTCCGAGGAGAACCTTGTTGTCTTCAGAATATTAGATTTCTATTCTATTGCTTTCTTGTTTATCTATAGTTGGATATTGGTTATCATTTTTTTTTTATTTTATAAGCCAATATGTGAAGAAACAGCAGTTCTATTGGCTATTTCCTAAATATTACTTTAGTTTTAGAAATTGTAATAAAAAATAGTTGTTAGTATTCTATTATATACTCCTTCGTAGTTTATTATTTTAGGACTTTATTATTTAAACAGCTCTTTTAATAAATATAAAACAGATTAAAGTTAACGGACCGTTGATAAACAACTTGAAATACGTATACTACATAGTTAATACTTCGTCTCATAATGGAGCGAAATAAATAATGACTAGAATGTGGCGGATTCTCGGGATTCTAAAACGCATGATGCTACAAAAATGTTTTTGTTTTGTGCGCATCAAAAATATTAAATGCAGATTTGTGACCAAACGCAGTGTTTTGTAAAAAACTTAGAGGTCGCTGGTTAAATGATATTAAATAAATAATGAAGAAAAAAATGCAATATTTTGACTGTAAATAAAAGTAGCGAAAATAGCAAATTTTTGTAAATGGATATGTAAAATAAAATGTAATTCAAATAACAGTTGGCAGATTTAATAACTTATTGTCAATTCTATATGAGATTCCCTTACCTTTTGTCTGTGGTTGGGCCCCGCTCGAAGTCTAAGGGTAAAACGGGATGCACAATCGTTTGTTTGTGATCCCGACGAGAAGTTGTTGCCGAGTACACATAAAGTAAAGCCATATTATAATTAGCTAATATATTATGATTAAATTAAAGATTTAAAACTAAATAACGTCATATTCTGAATAATAAAAATAAAATATTTAAATCAGTCTTGACACTTTTCCAAACACACAGGTTCAAGTAAATAAATCTCAACATGTTACAGATATTGTCACCTGCTGCAGAGGTAGTAGTAGCTTTTATAGATACGTAGCGTTGGGGTTTTCGTTGCTGACACACAGACAAATACGTAGACAGACAGAATAAGCAAATTATATAAAGTATATTGATAAAGGGGTTATAATCATATCTAAAACACGGTAAAAATAAAATACATGAATAACATTTACTACTAAGAAATATGCAAAATATAGATATTAATTCTTAGTAATGATGGCTAACCGTAATGGGCACTTTAATAACGGGAAAAAAGGATTGAAAGTTAACTTAAATATATTTAAGTTAAGTTTTTCACTTGCTTACTTTTAAGTAAGCTTTTTATTTCTTGTCAAATTTTTACTGTGTTTTCTTAATCTGTTAAATATCTTTATTGATAACAAACATTTGTTCGTGAATCTGAGTAATCTTTTTCAGCATTTTTAGAAATTCACAAATTTACTTTGCTTATTTTTAACATTATACTTAATTAATTTTTGTTACATGTACTATACAATACTGTTTTATGTCTACAGTTAGATTTTTATTAATGGATAGACCTTTGTTCATCATCATCATTTTGGCTTTACAACCCTGTGTGGGTCCTAGCCTCCCCAAGAATTCTCTTCCAGTCGTCCCTATCCATCGCCTTCCTTCGCCAAGCACGTATTTCCATATTTCTCCAGTTCACCTTTGTTCTGCCAGTTCATTTTGATGAATATAGTTTCTAGAGTTGTAGTGAAGAGCTTTGGAATATTGCACCTTCTTGCACGCTTTAGGTTGCGAGAAACTCTGGAGTGTCTTTATAAATTCTTACCCTAGCATTTTCTGGCTAAGCTAGCATAGCTAACCTAGCATATCCCCAGGTTTTACTGCCTGGGGATATATCGAATAAAAAGCCTTTTCGAAATCTTGAAGATTAAGGCTGGCGGTATTTGGCTCTACTTATTAGTTCTCGTAGCGTATAGATATGATTCAGGGTAGTGAATCCACTTCTAAAGCCAGCTTGCTGTTCTGACTAATAAAAAATTTACATTTCTGAAGTATTTGAAAATAAAAGAGAAGAATACTGTATACTGATTGCTATAACAGAGATATAAAGCAAAATGTATACATATGTGCAAACTATTTTGAAAAGCTTTCGATAAGCTTACGACATTACAAAATGCTGGAAATATTGAAAACAGCTGGATGAGACGTTTAAGATTTACAAATAATTACAAATCTATACTAACATATGATAGTTAGGAAACAAAGTTATGTACAGCATGACGATATAAAAGTTCAAGATGCCGTATTGGACGAAGTCAAGAAACTCATGTATCTCGGCAGTAATATAAATTAAAGCTGGGATCCAACCGTAGAAATTAAAAGCCGAATAAAACAAGCCCGAGTTACTTCAGTAAACATGAGCAGTCCCGATGTGACCTTCGTGTTAGAATGACATATTGCTATATCTTTTCAGTGCAATGATAAGGAGTGAAAACATTGACTCTAATTGAGGCTATGCTTAAACGCTGGGAAGCTTTTGTGATATGGGTATACAAACGACTACTAAAAATAAGATAGTTGAACCAAACAACAGAATTAATAATATAATAAGACGATTTGCGTCTGATCATTCAAGGATATATCCAAGATAAACGTGGTTCAGATAGAAGAAAAACCTCGTGGCTGAAAATATTAAGTCAAAGGTATGGAAAATCGACTACATCTTTATTTAAAACTGCTGTCAGTAAAGTCACGATAGCGAGCACAACATAAAATACAGCGACCAATAACGGTCATGGAACTAGAAGAAAACGAAGAAGAGATACGTTTTGTATATAAAATGTTTTACTGATTTATTTTCACACATGTAACAAATTAATTTACAAAAAAGTCCTTAAGCTAGTGTAAATGTACTGTGTACAACAGTAGAAATGTACCAAACAAAGTAATTACAACATTATTCAACGATTTTAGAACAAACTACTAAAAAAAATACCAAATGGTTTTTTGTATAGTAGAAATAAAGATATTCATGGTAACTTAAGTGTTAAAATAGTCGGTAGAGACATCAGAATAATTGTAGGAAACTATGAAAAGGTTCCATAATCAAACCCACATTGAGGCACTTCAGCTACTTGACAACACGGGCTCAACAAAATGGCTAAAAAGGTCGTAGTTCTTTTGAACATTTTTAGTGTCCAACATTAGATGTGAAAGGAGACAACTGTGCTTAAAGATCCGCATATTAGCGATCAGTACAAAAAACTATTTTTTACATGATAGAAGGGACACCATTTGGTAAATTTTAAAATGTTATGTTTTTTTAATGTTAGATTAGAATAAAATTGAATATTAATTAAAATCTAGGATACGTTACAATTTACTCAACTATTTAGCGAAGCGATTTTTTTCATTTACACGTCTAAGGAATAATACTAGAAAATTTTCTGATTATTAAATCATCTTATAAATATTTTTTGAATTAAGTATATTTAAAAAAATTCTTATTATCGAATATTTTTGTATATTTAATTCTGATTAATGTGATTGGTATCTAGCCGCTTATGCGAATCTTCATAAAGATCCTATTTTATTCGATCAGTGCTTTCTTATTTAAATAATAATCCGATACAACATTAGAGAGAAGGTGGCGTATAAAACCAATTTTTTATAACATTGTTAATTAAATTTTATACAAGAAAACAGCAAAAAGCTGGGATAAATATTTATAATCATATAAAATCGAATTTTAGTTGCTTAGATCTCTTTTTCAACTTAACATAATAATGGAGCTTCATTTTTTAGAGATTTGGAATTTTAATATATGATCATCACACACCGCCTAACGGATGTTAATTGGATTTGATTTATAAAATATTCAAATTGGATCTACCATTATGTTAGTTTGAAAAATTTGTTGACAAAAATAGCAAATGACTAATTCACAAAATACAAAAAGGTACATTTGACCTAGATAGCCCATTTTAATAAAATCTCTAATTCTGTTAGTTCCCATTCTTTTATGTACTTTTATCATTTATATATATATATATATATATATATATATATATATATATATATATATATATATATATAAAGGTTATAAAATAATTAATATGGAATAACAATGGAACTTCTTAAATACGCTGGCCAAAAAACCTTGAAAATCTTTACTATAAGGCAGGCATATATATTTACTATTATAGCAGGTATATTTACTAACTGCCTAAGATCAAAGATGCATACCAGACCACTGGAATAGAGTCTGTATATACAGTGTGTCCGTAAAGTATGGAATAAATTCGATATTTCCTAAATGAAAAGCCTTTTAAAAAAAATCTAAAACACGCCGATTTTTAAGTTTATTGTTCTACATTTTACAATAAAATTTCATTATACAAGGTGATACAAATTAAGGAAATGACGTCATCGACTCTTTTTTTAAATGTAACACCCTGTATACTCCATTCCACGAATATACGACTGTTTTAAATTTTCTTTAAGGTGTCGATTTAAATGGTCCAATGTGCTGAATTGTACAATAGTAAATTCTCCCCATTTTTAAAATACTGTTATGACTGATATAAACTTTAGATTTAAATATAAAGTCATGATATAAATATAGAGTTGATAGTTTATAGAACAGTTGTAATTCAGATTTTGAAGTATATAATTACTTACTTACCACGCAAAGCAAACAAATTTTTAAAACTAACAAAGTGAAATATTAAATCCTTTTTCTGTTTTCTGAACTATCGTTCTGCCAATTTCTTTTCATTTATATTAAAAATAGTATATTTCTTTTATTAAAGTTTCAGTACCTAATAAAGTAATAAAGTAATATCAAAGAAACCCGGCACGCCTCTTTAGTGTTTACATTTCACGGAAACCCAACCCAAATGTCTTATGAACACATTTTGGCTTTATAGACGTCATTGTATTTATTTGTAGGACCGTTTGCGTAAAAATTTGTGTTATTTTCGGATTAAAGTTCACCATAAATTTTTCGTTTACCTGAACATCTATTAACTGAAATAATTTTAGTTTAAGTGTCAAACTAACAATAGATCCATTTTATTGGAATATATATATACCAATTTACTTTCAAACTTCTACTTGCACAGTAAAATATTCGTTGTCGCAATAATCCCGAACAGTCGTATATTCGTGGAATAACCTATATTTTATGACATCATTACATCGATAAAAATGAGTTGATTCCAAAAAATTATAATACTGGGGCTCTAACATTACATAACATGGGGGTTTCATTAACGTAATGACGACATCGGCACTTTTTTTAAATATAACACCCTGTATTTTATGACATAATCGAATATGACAGATCGATAAAAATGAGCAGATTTCAAAAAAGTATAATACTGGGGGTCTAACGGATATAATTTGAAAGATATGCGCTCAGAAAATAAATTTTTATTGATTTCCAATTTTAATAAATTGTGAACTTGAAAGTAATCCAGTAATTAATACATGACTTTATTTTAAATGTTTGAATTGCAGCCCTTGTTGTATTTGACAATAAACCAAACATTGCACAAATTCTTTTAGAACCTTCTTTATGGTTTCTTGAGAAATATTGTTTATTTTTTTACGAATTCTTGTTTTTAAGTCTTCAATATTTGCAGGTTTTGTTTTTTAAAGAACATTCTTCAAATGACGCAACATAAAATAATTCGAAGTATTGAGGTCTGGCGACCTTGCTGGCCATTTAATATGTCCACCTCTTCCAATCTAACTGTTCGGAAAAATTTCCTTTAGGTACCTTAGAACATCTACAGCATAATGTGGAAGCGCACCATCCTGTTGAAATCATAAACTTTCATCAAAACCTCTACGAATAATTCTACTAGGGAATAAATTAACTAAAGTAGGTACGAGATACCTTAAAAACTGAAGTTATGCTGGTCTGTTTAAATTATCTTCACAAAAGTAGGGTCCGATGATTCTATTTCTTAGAATGCCAGCCCATAGTTTACCTTTTGCGGATTCTGTGTGATGTTCCTGCATCTGTGTGATGTTCCTTTACCTTTTGTGTGATGTTCCTGCATTCAGGTGGTATTTTCTTTTACCCAGTAGGATCTAGAATTCTAACGGTTAACTTTCCTATTCAATGTGAATGTAGCCCCATCAAAAAATAATATTTTAAACCAAGAGAGGGTTTCGGTGGCGGTTATCCATTATTTTTTCGAAAATTGTAGTCTTTTATCTGGATCATCCTCGTTTAATTCCTGTATAAGTGTGCATTTAAAGGGGGGCCATTTTCAAGATTTATTACTTTGTATACTGTTGTTTTGCAAACATCAAGGTCACAAGTGTGTGTGCGCATCTTCTACAAAAGCAAGTAGAATATCTGATGTTGTATCATAATTTACAGAGGGACGACCTGATTTGCGTGCATTTTCAACTGACCAGTTTCTTGAAATTTTATTTCAATTTTACTTATTGTTGACTGCGTTATGGCTGTTTCTGGATATTTTTGATTAAATAAATTACACACTTCCATTTGGGTTCGCGATTTGTCTCCATACCCAATCATCCTTTTCTTCAGTCATTTCCTTTACTTTTATTCTCATTAGTCTCTGAGGAACCCAGCCTCTTCAATTTTAAATTCAATCACATAGGTTACTACTTTAATTTCTTCAGCCTGTAGATTTCCATCTTACTAAACTTAATTTTATTAATTTTTCACCATAGGAGCAGTCTTAAATAAAGTCATTTAAATATGAGGTCTGATATTAGATTCAAATATTTGTTATTTAATTTTTACCTTGTTCTAGATGTGATAAACATAAAAGGATAATTTTCATAGATATAAGCTTATCCAAACATAAAATACACTTTTAGACCACATTCCATACGACAAAAAGCAACAAAAGTTGCCTAAGGCACAGGTCATTCTATTAATCAAGACTATAAAACCATCATTGATTTCACATCTTTTATACCCTAAATTAATAAATAAAAAAGTTTTTTTAAATCCCAACACCTAGATTGTTGTTATTTTTAAAATCATCAAAACTTGTTGAATCTTTTGGCTGTAGTAATACTATGTACAACTAATATAGTTTTTGTTGCATTGACATTTTGTTTTCGTCATCCTTCATAAGTATCTTGTCAATCAGTTCCCAGCTGTTCTTCGCGTGTAGAGGTTCTCTCTCACCGGCTCTGAAACTCGATTCAGCCATGTGTTACCTCTAGTCAAATTTAATTTAGTACTGAACATCACAGTTATTTTACAACACAATGTATAATCTTTTATAACTAAATGTAATTTAAAGGGTTTTTACCCTAGTATTTTGGTGGCTCAGGCATTGTGACCTAGTAAGTATAACCATCTTTTGCTTTTCAACCATAGTCAAAATTTCATAATCTCGTTTGTTTAAACTAAATGGTTCATACTTATTTTTAGGCATTTTTCGATTTTAAAACCTGATGATGGACTGTGTGGTCCGAAAACGTTTGTTTTATTGATGTAGCCCTTTTAAGGGTTTTTTAAATAAATATACCCATTTACAAAGACTAACCTCTTTTTGTGATACGTGGTATACAGCCAGCTACAGGAATTTTTTCCTTGTGGATTTTTATATTTTAAGTGTCTCACATTTGTTGCCAAACCTAGCTATATGTTTGGAAGACTGGGTTGTAACAATGAAAATTCTTTAGTGAACGGTCAATGGAAGTGATAAAATTTATTGATCTCATGAGAATCATAAAAAATGGTAAAAATCGCTAAACGTTTATTTATTTAACACCTTTGTAGAAAGTGACTTTATTTTCGGCAATATACAAAAATTTTATAAGGAACCTGCACGTTTCATCTTTAAAATGCATTTGAATTTTTGTCGATAGGATAATCCTATCAAAAGATCTTTCCGTATTATCCAAATTTGCTAAATAAAAAGCAAAGGTGATTAACTACTTTTTGATTTATTCGAGTCATTCTAGATATACCTATTGTCAAATGAATAAAGCAGTACATTTTGAATTTTGGTATAACTTACTTACTTACTTACTTACTCCGTGGCGTTACAACCCTTCGTGGGTTTTAGCCGATTCGACAACATGCCTCCACTGTTTTCTTGCTTTCTTGAGCAACCTCCATCCAATTCTCTACGCCCATAGTGCTTAGGTCTCTTGCTATATTATCTCCCCACTGGAGACGAGGGCGTCCGCGTGGTCTCCTTCCAGTTGGGACTTCCTCCCATACCAGTCTTACTATTCGTTCGTCAGAATGTCTTTCTTCTGAGGTCTTCTGCCCATCGGAGTATTCTGGACTTTATTTCTTTTATGATGTTGGCGTCTGGGTAAAGTTCTTCAAGCACTTTGTTAGTTCTTATCCTATATTGTCCTGATGCTTCATCCATTTATTGCGGCTCATATACATATATTTCGTCTTGTTTTCGTTGATTTGGAGCCCCATTTTCTTTGTTTCCTTTTAAAACCTTACGAAAGTGTCCTTCATCCTTAATCGTATGTTTCCTATTAGATCTATATCGTCTGTAAATGCCAGTAGTAAGTTTGGTCCTTCTCGATGAAATACTGTATTCGGTTTTTTGATTCTTGCACTTCTGATTATGTGCTCCAGAGCTAAGTTGAAGAGTTGTGGTGAAAGTGCATCTCTCAATTTTAGTCCATTGTTTATTTCAAATGTCTCCGTGTATTTTTGTCCAACTCTCACCTTACATCGTAACCGTTCTATACACATCCGTATCAACCTGACTAGATTTTTGGAAAGCCAAATTCCTGCATCGCTGTCCACAGTCTGTTCCTACATACTCTATCAAATGCTTGTTTAAAATCTATTTTTTTATCTATTTTAAATCATTTTTCCATTATCTGTTTAATTGTGAATATCTGGTCAATAGTAGAGTGGCCCGGTCTAAATCCGCATTGATATTTTCCAACGATTTCTTCTGTGTATGTTTTGGTTCTTTCTAGCAGAATGTTTGCAAGGATTTTGTAGGTGGTGTTTAGGAGTGTTATTCCCCTGTAGTTAATACATTGCTTTTTGTTTCCTTTTTATGTATTGGTACAATAACCCATTCTTTTCATTCATCTGGCATTGTTTCTTCTTGACAAATGTCTTGAATTAGCTTGTATATCGAACTGTACAACGCTTCACCTCCATGTTTTAAGCACTCTGCGGGTATACCATCGCTACCTGGTGTCTTATTATTTTTAAGTTTTTTAATTGCCTGTATTACTTCTTCGTATGTCGGGTATTGGTCTTCTATTTCAGCTGTGTGTACCTCTATGTTTGATATATTTTTGCTAGATTGGACATTCAATAGTTGAAAGAAGTATTCCTTCTAGGTTTTTAGGATTTCCTTGTCATCCGTGATAAGCTGCTCACTGTCGTTTTAAAGAAAGTTTTCTGATCTTGCTTGGTACCCGGTCTTGATATCTGAAACTCCTTTCAAGAACTGTCTCGCTTGTTTGTTCTTTCTAAAAATAAAGCCAAACAAGTTATATATAAAAGTTTGTTGTAGCTTAACATTTAGAAAAAATTAATATTTGATTCTCAATAATAGAACAAAGAAAATTACGAAATATCGTAATAGTATTTTGCTGCAAAGTAATTTAAAATTTGATTTAGTAAAAGAAAGAGAGGTATATTCAAAAGGTTAGTAAACAATAAGACAAAAGTATATTATTTATAAAAACTAGAGTTTATACATACCTTAAGGTGATAGAAAACATAATAAATCGATTTATAAAAACTTTTTAGCTGACTAGACGCGCGTGGAAATTATGAGCTTTGCGCTGTAACTCCTAATCAACAAATCTCTGCTAAGTACTCTGATTTAGTACTGAGGACTAAGGCTCCTTCTCCTTTCTGTCCTTGTATCAAAGAATATAGACGCTTATAAGCGTCTATATTCTTTGCTTGTATCGAATGAGTAAGCTACTGAAGGCCGTGGTTGCCAAATGTAATTTTTTTCCGAAATATTAGCAATTTTTAATAAGTGCGGTCTTTTTGACCATGTAGCGACTCGTTAAGGGTTAAAAAGAAATTTTATCGAAATTAAACAGACATACATGAGATATCACTATTACTATTTATTACTATTTCTATATTTATTTTTATATGTATTTATTTTGTTTTTATTGTTTGGGGACGTGAAAACAATATACTTAAAAAATAATTAAAAATGTATGAAATCTTTACTTTTTTTGTGTATGAAATTATTCACGATTTTAATATTTAACAATATTAAAAACTACTACTAGAAACCATTTTATTAAATTATTTATATTGTAAGAATGTTATTTATTTAATTTATATTATTTATTGGAAATTAACGTATTGTTATTCCTATCAGGTCGGGAAAAATACTGTGCAATATTAGAAGATATGGATCATTTGTGCAATAGCAAACTGTTGATATTTTTAGTCTTAAGGTACTCTAAATAGGATGATTCTTAAACAAGATGACATTTTTTAAAATAAATTTAGATTAAATTTACATATACTAGAAGCAAATCTTGTGTAGCTTTGAATTTATGCATTTATGTTAACGTTAATGATGCCTCGCCGCCATATGGAGCGATTATACTAAATTTATATATCGTTTATCCGTTGTTATATCCAGTATAATTTGTTTTAACTTTTTGAAAAGTTTATTAAATATACGTTAGTGCAATTTACAATAAATCATATAAATCGCTTTAATATTCTGGTAATAATAACTCTGACCACCGTAACGAAATGAGTGTATTGTTAAGCGATGAAATCAATAAATTCGTATTATTAATACGGATTAACTTTGTACCCCTCTTTGATCAATATCTTTAATACAGCTTGTTAATTCGTACTTTAATGTTAATATTATATGCACCCATAGCAGATACATCGGAAAAACAATTAGAAAGATTAATATTTAAATATACTGACATATACTGACGAAGATAACAACATTAAGTGAACATTATTATCACTTTAACGCCAATATTGGTAGAGAAAGAGTGAGACATCCAATGAAAGAATATGGCCTGCGAGATAGAGAGATAACTGGAGTGGTAGGCTAATCGACTTCTGCCAGTAAAAAGAAATAGTAGCCACAAATACATAATTTACTTACTATATAATAACACCAGGAAGCTGTATACTTGGACATCGCTGCGGCATACACAATATATTGTTGTTACGTTTCTCTGCGAGTTTAGGGATAAAGTGAACCAAACGTAGTTTAACTAACGTTATTTTAGCTCAAAATCACTCAAAAAATTAAAAATGTCATAATTTCTAATTACAATAATAATTATCGCTTACCATTCATACTGATATCGCTTACAAAAGAGTTCGACATTACTAAGTATCAAAGTCCGCGCTCCGCGCTGTCCTGATTTTGAGTTTTATTACCCAGAACTCCCACATGAAGAGCATTTGGCTAATAGTTGTGCCTCTATCGCGCATCAGAGTGCTATACGGTTAAAGATTGTCTGTAGCAGTGATTCCCAACCGGGGGGCGATCGTCCTCCAAGGGGCAATTTAAAATATTCAGGGGGCGATAGAGCGAAGGTGGCGATATGGGGGGCGACAGAGATAAGGGGGCGATAAGGAGGGCGTTTAGCATCCGGAAAACGAGTAATGGGTAATTGAGGAAAACAAGAAAAGAAAAAAAATACAATACTTTCGATCGGATCTCCATAGGATAATAAAAAGTAAATATATGTATACCAATGCAGGTAGTAATAACACAAACATCTCGTCTAGTCACAGAGAGCTATGATTCATAATACAATTTAATTCCATACATTATCGTTATAATTATACATTATACCAAATTCTGCATTTTCCTTTGATCGAGCTTTCGTATTGTGCCTTATCCGCACAAAAGAGAAAGATAGCGAAATGGTATAAGAATGATGAAAAGTAGGTAGCGCTCCTGCCGATCTGACTCGAACAAAAAGCGAACGGCCGAGATTGTCGTCACTTCAAATGCGGAGTCTTTTGTTCCCGAGTTTTGTATTGTGCAGTAGTTATCAGATAGTTTTCAAAAATTAAATAAAATGAACCTGCAACTACAGGGAAAGAACATAAATTTGGCCAAAGCGAAGGGTGTAGTCGGAGCATTCATTGACAAATTATCTATTTTTGAAGAAAATATGCAGAGAAAAGATCTGACCAAATTCCTCAACTTGAAATCTTCTTGTGGTGGTTCTGAGGATTTTCAAACATACTGCCTCTACCTTCAAACACTAAAAGAAGATCTGCAGTCCCGATTCCAAGATTTAACTAGTCTAAAAGTGCCAACTTGGTTTATCAATTCTTTTATCACAACATATCTAGTGGAGGAAGGTTTTAGTTTTGTGTGTATATTGAAAAACTGACAAAGAAATAGGCTCGACATAATAGAAAGAGGGGATTTGAGGTTGTTATTAACCAACATTGAGCCAGACATAAAGAAATTATGTGAAAGACACCAGGCCCACGGAAGCCATTAACAATTCTTTATCATTTTACGAAACGTAAAATAAATAAATATGGATACTTACCTTTTATAGTTATATATTTATTATTTGTTTCCATTTAATTGGGTGGGGTGGGGGGCGATTGTAGTATTCATAACTGGTGAAACCTTCTGTTTAAGGGGGCGATCATGGGAAAAAGTTGGGAACCACTGGTGTGGAGCATTGGAGCGCGGTGGAGTGACTCCTGTTTTTATTTGAGTTAATACACCTCGCTCCAATGAATTGTGACACCCAAACGTAATTCTTAGGGGTGAACATTCACAGGCTGAGTTTAATTAAATTGATTACTTGCTTGCTAAAGCACAAAAACACAATTAAGTGTGTGTAACACAACAATATAGTTCAGAACCAGATTGATTATATTCGTATCCACAAAATATTCCGCAGAGTAGTAAAAAGTGTTAAAACATACCCGAGAACTAATATAAATTCAGATCAAAATTCTTTAGTCGCCAACACAGAAATTATACTAAAAGCTTAAAAAAATTAGTTTGTACAACCAAACAAAACTTAAGAAGATGAATCTACGACTTCGGGAATTCGTATTTGCTGAAAAAACATTGGAGAACTTTTAACTAAAATTACAAACGAAAATATTCAACCAGCATCAAAAACACAAAAAAAAAAGAATGGATGACTGATCATATATTACAAAATATGTTGTTTTCGATTGTTTTATGTCAAATAAAACGTCAAGTTACAGGTAGAGGCGAATGAACTAATGAGGAGGAAGAAACGTCAAATAAAATTCAATTAAAACTCCATTTTTGTGAATATAATATATGAAAACCAAAAATAAAGTTTGTTTTGAAAGTTGAAAGACAATATACAGTAGTGGTTTTGAAACAAAATCAAATTAGTACATGAACTTGGTATATGTATATATAAACTTTACACATTCATCATTATCGATTTTAACGGTACTTGCAGACTCAGTTCCCTAATCGTTTCAGTTGGTATCTACGTGAACCGTTACAATGCATTTACCAGACTATTGATGTTAATTACTATTATATTTGAGGGTTTATCAGAATTTTTTGACAGCTTTTATTATTGCAATAAGTAGATACATATATTTTATGAAAAATATAAAAGTATAAATTTGGTATAAAATTTGTTTGGGGTCATGTATATGTTATGGATATACCCCGAAACTGGATAAAACTAGTTTTACCTGGATACTTTGCCTATTTTTCAAATTGCCTGGATAAAAGGCAAAGGAGATAATAACTTCTTGATTTATGCAGGTCATTCTAGATATATCCAATGTCAAACGGATAGATCAGTGCATTTTAAACTTGGGTATAAATATCACTACTTATTTTTAAATTTTATTAGCTTTCTTTTTTTTATTAAGAATCTACTACAAAATTATTTCCAACAGATATAACTTGAAAGAGCTCGAGCACTCGAGCACTCCAGCATGAGATCATCATATTCATTTTTACTCTAAATTAGAAATTTATATTTATTTGAAGAGAATAATAAAGTATTAACCGGGCAAATCCAGAATACAACAGAATATTCAGTAATAACGTAGCTTTCTCCACTATGCTTGGGTTCTAACTAATTCTAACACTATCCCGGTAATTCTAGGATGTATTATCTAATATTCGTGTTTTAACCGTAACATATACAACTTTTTAAGAATCATCCTATATTTTACTCAATAGCAAAATATTTATAGGTAATTGACAAAGTTCCAAAAAAATATTTAATAGTTATTTAATTTTGTGTAAAATATATATTTTTAAGAACAATAGTTCTACATTTTAATAAGGTATGAGTAAAAACAATCAATTTATCGAATATATGAAAAATACATAAAATAAGTGGTAAATATAAAATATGAATTACAAGAAATGCGCTTGTAATACGTATTTTCCGTATAATTTCTGAGTGTTTATAATATTTAATATTCATAAAAAACAATTAATTAAATACCGCCATATGTTTTGATTTGGATAGGGAGAACAATTTATCCCAAGATGATCATTGGAAGCGCTGTCAACTTTTTTAACTGATTGACTTCCGACGTTAAAAATTTCTTTATATATTTAAGCTTTTATTTTAAATACATAAAATTTTAAACTTTCCATTGAATGGCTGATTGTTTTACTAATGGGAAAGGTAGTTTTATTTAAAATATTTTTTGTGCCCCAGTTGGCGGTTTTAAAAGTTCGTTTCATTTTTCCGATTTGAATTAAATTTAAATAAAATTATTGGAATCTGTACGTGATTCGCTGAAAAGCACAATACCTGTACATTGCGAACCCAACAGGAAACCTGATCATATATGATAAGACTGTAATTAAAGTTTGTAGTACTCCACATATTTGGACATAAAAATTTACCGTAGTGACCGCACTAAAAAGAAAATAGAAAAAATCATAATAACAGGGAAACAGTTTATAGAATGTTTAAATTCACTACTGGTGCAAAGATATATCTTGAGAATGAAAACACTTTCCATTTAACTCAATTCTTAAAAGTATCGTAATAATTTATGGATGCGAAACATGGCGACTAAACAAATCTCTAGAACTTCACTTAATGTCCTTAGAAATAGACTTCTGGCGAAGATCTGCCAAAAAATCGATGCTGAAAAAATAGTCAACGATTAGTGCAACAGTCTCAACAGCTATTATCGAAGAAACTGAAAGAATATAAGTTATGTGGTATGTCCAAATAATGAATAGTAGATGACTTCCTAAGCAAATAATCAAATGGGTACTAGTTAAAAGAAGGAAAAGGGGAAGACCAAGAGAGTTATGGGTAGGATGCGTTCAAATGGCAATGTCGGGGAAGAATCTTAGAGCCGTAGATTAGAACAAGCGATAATATAAACTAGGAACCGGAAGGCGTAAGACGGATGAAAACCGGTAAAAAAAATTTATATTCGTTACTTACCCAAAAGTCTATCTCTAACGACTGTTCCGATGATAAGTATTACTCTAACATTTTTTAATAATAAATATCTGCCTAAATTAAAATATCTCTAAACTATATGATTTTAAAAACCTAAATTGTTATTAGACTTGAATCAAAATGTTTTTATATTTTATGGACTTTGAGGAAGCATTCGACAAAATTTAACTAGGATTACAGTTAAACACATAATTTCAGATGTTTAAACGTCACTTTTGTTAAATTTATATAGCGAGTCGACTTTTTAAGAGACCCTTCAAGCAATTGTAGAGTTTGAAATTGCGTTTGACACGATTGATAAAAAGAATCCTTGTTTAAATAATACACCTATTGAGAGAGTAAATAAAAATAGATAAACTCGGTTTCATCGTTCTTGGCGTGTGCCTGAAATAAGCTACTACGGAATTTTTAATATTCGTCTCGCTCTGATACACAAATGCGTAATTCAATTGTGCGAGTCACGTTTGTCATGATAAAGTGCGATGAGAAAGGAATGAAGAGACCACTCACGTCTTCCAGTATTGTAGCAATAACACCGATGTGTTTGGCCAATACGGTGTCGGTGATAAGTTCGGCATCTTTACGAATACAGATAGCTGCCACTGGAGAAGGTAAACGAATTGAGCTTAGACAAGGAAAGACAGATGAAACAACTTATTGCAAGTGTTTTTACACGCACACGCCAAGAAAGATGAAAACGTCTATATTTGGGTAACTAAATTACAAAAAGCTATATTTAGGAGGTCGACTCACACTTCTCTTATGTAATCTGGTTATCCATTGTACGATGCCTTTAGTCTGGTATCATCTTATTTGGCAACATTTCCTGCCCAATACCACTTTAATCCAGCAGCTTATTGTCTTATATCTTCTACTTTTCTTCTTTTACGTAATTTTTTTGCGGACGCGATCTTTTAAAGTTTTTCGTAGTACAAGTCGATCTACTGCGCGCTGTGCTACTCTGAGTTTGTTGGCGGTTTTTATAATCAACGTAATAACTATCTCCAGACCGTATGCCATCATTAAAAGGATGCAAGAATTGGAAACTTTGAGATTTATAGAAATGTGAAATATTTCAGAAATATATGGAAATAATCAACACACTTAAAACGTAAAAAACTTTGCGTTGAAAATAATCTAAATTTAGGTTAATAGAAAACAAAATGAAAGGTAAAATAGGACAGAAGGAGTAAAGGAAGAAGAACTTCTTGTATAAAGAGATTTAGAGGTTCGTTTATGTTTACACGAAATATTTATTTGGAGCAGCTGCAAATACGATCAACATTGTCATATTAATCTCCAATTTTCGACTAGAAAGATGAACATGAAGGTGATTTTTATATGAATTGTTGTTACATTCAGAAATTATCTCAAAATTTAAGAAATTTTTTTTATTATATAATCTGTTTCGTAAGATTTTTGTTTTTTTTTAAATTTTTGCAGTTATTCATTAAGGTACAATAATTATATTCGTTAATTTCATAACATTAGTTATTTTTATTTTACGCTTCCAAAACATTGCTAGATTTTGGTACGTTCATATTCATCCACTCTGTAGATACTACTACTAAACTATAATTATATACTTTTATTAGATTCTTAATATCCGTTAAATATAGCGTAAATACAGTAGATCTATACTAGCAAGTGTTAATATTCTTGATTATGATGAAATCATCATCATACATCTTTTCTATACAACAGCACCATTGTTAAATATATATGTAGGCGAAATGTAGATTTGTTTAACAAGTTTTTATTTATAATGACTCTATTAGTGGCAAATGTGATTAATTTGACTTCTTTATCTGTCTCGAAAAGAATATTTATTAATTTTGGAAGTTTTTCGAATGTTAAATAGGATCCTGCTGTATTAATTGATCATTGACCTTTATGTTTAACGAGCGTTATACACTAAATAGGTTTCTTAAAATACATTCTTACGCATTATGAGATAGGTACACATTTCCAGAGACATATTTAAAAGAATATTTAAAAACTTTAATTTATTTAAAGAAATTGGGGACAATTTTAGAAAATAAAAATTATAGAATATTTTATAAACCTTTCAAAGAAATAAGAAGATAGACGGGCAACTGATTAGAGGCAAAGAAGAAATTATAAAAATATTGAAAGAATACTCATAAACAGTATTAATTTAAGGAATAGAAAACGTACGTATTGATGGATGGTATGAACAAGAAAATGATAATGAACACTAACAGCGAGAAAATAAAGACACCTAGAGAGGAAGTTAGTATTTTACTGTCATTGGAGGTTTCTATGGTCAGTGTAACTAGTGCCTAATCGTTTTCCGAATTTTTACTTTTTAAGCTTACTCGTGTTTGGATCTATTTTAACGTTTCGATACTTTTATATGTAGCTTTTATATATACCTGGTGACGAAAATCATCATTTATAGGGATTCACGCACAATAACTCAAATACTCATTACAGAGGTTAAATGTGAATTTTAAATATAAAGGAATGCTATTCAAAAACATAATACTGCTTATATATATTAAAATTTTATCTAAGGTCCACTATCCTACAGTGAAACACTTTTTGTATAGATGTTTAGTACTCCTTTACGTTAGTTGTAATATTTCAGAAAACTTCTTTTTCTTATTTTTCTTATTTTTATATAGACATGGCTCATGTCATGACATATGACCGTTCCATTCTACTCTTCTATTTCTAACCTAGTTTTTGATGTTCTCCACCTTGCATCTATGTCGTATATCTGTACTTCTAGCTCTGCTCCATAGTGTCTTACCATCAACTTTTCATCTCTGTTTCTAACATCCTTTTTGTCTTCTCTGTGTCGGGTCTTGTTTCTGCTGCGTATGTCAGTATTGGTCTGATTACTGTTTTGTCAATTCTGCCTTTCATTTCTTTCCTGATATTTTTATTTCTCCATATTGTTTCATTTGGGCAGCCTGCGGCTCTGTTTGCTCTATGCACTTGATCTTCCATTTCGGTTTCGAGCTTTCCGTAGCTAGATAATGTGATGCCTAGATATTTAAACTCCATCACTTATTCTATTATCTGACCTTCCAGCTCCAATTAACATCTTAGTAAATTTACTGTTGTAACCATGCATTTTGTATTTGTTAGAAAACTATTAACTAAACTAAACTATATATAAAACTATACTAACTAAAATTAAACTGTTCAGAAAACTTATTAAACAGAAAGATAACATATTCATTCTTTATCTGTACCACGATTTTAATACTTAACAATTATTTTTATGTATATAAAATACTATTTACATAATAGCCTGAATGATTCACTGTGCACTATGTTGTGAACACAGTGAACCACTAGCCAGTACACAGTGAATCCTATACCTAAATAAAACAAATATATAAACAAAAAGATGTTTCTCGTAAATTTACAAACAATTTGTACCATATTTCAATGTTAAATATAAAAAGAAGAAATATTTTACTTAACATTAAACAAGAAAAAGTGCAGTTACAATTTACCGAACGAACGATGAGATCTGTAAAGTCTATTTTAGAAGAATAAAAAGAGGTCTTGCTTCTTAAAGTGCTACCATGATCCAAAGGTTTTGGTAGTATCATTTTCAAGTAACATTTCAAAACGGTAGATATATCAGGAATATCAGGCATATTGAAAAAATATTGTGATGAACTACTTTTTCTCAAGAAACTAACTTCGCAATCTGTATCATCGATTGTTAAAACTTTTGCAATGTAGTAAATTATATCTCTTTTTTCCTGTAATTTTACCAAAACAAATTACTCCTCAACAGGATCTCTCGTAAGATGTTCCAACCTTTCTATAGCGCTTTGCATATTGTCCTCATCTGAAATTTTGCCCGACATAAAATCATCACTTTTCAAGACTATAGAACCATCAGATTCGGACTCGGAAGCGTCTTTTCACTTTTCTCACTACTTTTTTTCCTTTTTTGTTATATTTCTTTGTTTCTATTTTTCACTTTTTGGTGATTTTTTCCCTTTCAGACTTTTCTTTTTCTGGAGTGTCCGTTGCTATGATACTTCTACCCTTTTTTCTATTTTTCCTTAAAGTTTTCCTTGGTCGAGCTTTTAAAGGTGATCCGACATCTTCATCTTGTAAAAAATGAACGTCTTCAACTTGTAAACTGCCAACTTCCTCAATTTGAGGACGATCAGTCACTGTGCTGAGTAAGAAGTCAATTTCAGTAAAAATTATTTTATCTGATATTTGATGATTTTAAGATATCTATTCCTGTTTTTCTGAAACTATTTGTTATCGATGTATGTGTCATGGCCTTGAGATATGCTTCGCCAATAAATTCTCCTACATCATAAATGGATACCGGTTTACCTAGATTTCTCATGATTCAAGAGTCCATGCTAGCGTTGTAAAAAATTTTAAATGGTTTAAATAATCCCACATCAAGGGGTTGTGTTTTATGGGACGAACACCGTTTGCTTGTTTATTTTTGATAATTCTAAAGATTCTACAGACAGGTGTGATTCTTTTGCTGCCAGGACTTTCGGTGGTTTCTGAACAGTCGTCGTTGATGTCTCGTCTAAATTATAAATACGTTTTTCATTACTGAAATTGGGATGATGTTTCAAAACCTCTTCAAGATTGGCAAAATATTTATCGATGTTACGTCGATTAAAGCCCGTTGATCGGATCAATCTGCAACTTTCTGGTGCTCTCAGGGTTAAATGGGAATGACGCTTTCGAAATGATCTAAGCCATTTAATCCCTGCTATTTTGTGTCGTATCAAGGAATTTGGGACCTTTATTTTATTTATTATTGCAGTCTCGTAAGCTAATTTGATATTTATATTTGATGACATAAAATAGATATGCACACTCTTTAATATTAGTTAATTTATCAGGGTTTTAATACCTTTTTAAAGTAGGATAGGGAATTCCTCTAGAGTAGGATAGCTTTTCTGATTGTCTATCCAGTATTAATAAGCGCCAAAGCAGTCGCCGTATTTTCTTTTTTATGGGTTCCTATTTTTTGAGTGAACCATGATAGTACACCATGATAGGAGTTCACTTTGAACTACTTGACTTTGGTTCACTGTTGGACATTAGACATATAATTTTTTAAGGTTAGAAATGGTACCTATTTATTTTAGTTAATTAGTTATATTCTATTGAATAATCTTCTAAATAGAATAATATTCAAAAATGTATGCTAGCACGATTATATAATATAGTTATCAAAAAAGAACAGTTATATAAAGTTTTTTTTTTGTTATTCACGTTATAAAATTCCACGAAGTTTACTGTGGGACAGTTTACCCTTAAATTTTCCGTTAATATTATTATTAAATTATAAATTACAATCACTGAACAACCAATCAAAATTGTAAATGGAGAAATGTTGTTATTCAGATAGTTAGGTTTAATAGTATGACAGAATCTTTAGGATGGAACTTGTAAGGTACTTTTATTGCTCGACCCGTATTCATTTACAATGTGGTAAAAGTGGCATATTACAATAACCTACGCAGACAAGAAAAATGATAATTTTTATTAATAAACATTATTTACACAGTATTTAACCACATTCATTTTTCAATTTTAGTCGAAATTGAACATTTCTGTTTATTTTTAGTAAAGTGGTAATACTTATTGCAGATAATATTACACTGATGATGGACATCTGTTTAGTCCGAAAACGTTCTGTCGTATAGCCCGAAAGGTTATTTTTAATTATATACCTTTTATAAAGTATTTTTAAATAAAACGTTTGTTCTATAAACAAAGTTAATAACAATGTTAATTTATATATTTTTTTTAGAATTCACTACGAATTTTGACCATGATGAACTGCATGTTGAATGCAATCTTAAATTCCGTTGCCAAGTAATTTATCAAGCTGTTTGCTTTGCAAGTTATAGAAAGGCCACTGGTAAAAATTTGAATTCGATTTCGCTAGGTAGAAATCGTATTATTGCTCTTTTTATAATTTTTTTAGTTTTTAATAAATATATCTATGCACATCCTCGTAACCAATCAGTAACGATCTTTTGCGGTCTATATTTACTATCTCTTTTTTATTGGTATACGTCGAAGCACAATTTCTGTCATTCTTTTGTTTTTATACCCATTTTTTGCAGCATTTTATGCATTTTCTTTCCGTTTTAGGCTATCTTAGACTTTTAAATTTAAATTTAAAATCAATATAATCTCTAAATTGATACAGTCCAGAATATAATACCAATTTGTTATTATAGCATGCAGTAAGCATTTCCTTCGAAGCAAATACTTGATGTTTTGTTAGTGTATTTTTTCTAAATCCGTTTTGCTATTCTTTAAAAATATTTTGTACTAATTTTATTCATAATATTAATAATAATATCTAAATTGTATATTAAACGTAAAGGAATCTAAACGTATTAAATAAATACTACACATATTTTTTTCCACATGGTTTTTGCTTTACAAGTTTCTAAAGTAATCAAAACTAAATAAATTTATATCATTTTATTTACAGAAGCCGTGAGAAAAGCTTATTAGGCATGACGATTTAAATCACGTCAAATTATTCTGTTACCACTCTGATTAATTTTAATATGATTTTTAAATTGCCGTCATAACAAACTAAAATGTATGTCTTTCATTTTTATATCAAGCATATAAAATGTGTGAATCGTGTTTAATTAATGAGTGAATAGTGCTTTCATGGGCCAGTGAGCTGTCTATCTTTATCTATGATAGGTACTTCTATAATCCGTTATTGTACAATGAAGTACTTTGTACGATAAATTTATTCTTGTAAAAGTTATATTTGATTTCTTCGCATTATGTTTGTACTAGTAGAAAAATTAAGTAGTAGAAAAAATTAACGGACGAATTTATTTACACACAATGAAAATATCAAGTGTTGGATACATGTTATTATAACCAACGATTAAATAAGAAAATAAAAATTTATCCATTATGTCGACGGAGTCTACGGACGTAGTTGTTTTGGGATAGATTATGTTGGAAGCAGGTGGCTAATTCGGAAATTGCATATAAACCTGAATATATAATGGGAAAAGTACTAGAATGGGATGGAAGAATCTCTATAGAAGGCAAAAAATCGGTTACTTGCGACAAGCAGGTGATATACTTCGACTAGCAGCGAGCCAAGTAAAAGTGATTACCATCACAATAGGGGGTAAGTCGGACAACCATAAAATTCGGACTTTCGATCAACATCTGAAAAACAAAAATTATCATCGTATATAGGGCAAATAATAATTTAACGCTCATATACCAAGTGCAAATTGCGTAGAGGTAGACATATTTGTATATTTGAGCTCTCTGATATCTAACAATGACGACATCTCCTCAGAAATCAAGTGTAGAATAGGATTGGCCCAAAACGCAACAGTTGGATTAAAATTAATAGCTGGATTAATTAAAATATGGAAATAAGGAAAGATCGAACATTGACAAGGGATACTGAGATCAGGTTGTTTAGTGCCCTTATTTTTGCTATTCCTACATACGCAGCTGAAACATGGCCTCTTAAAAAATTAATTGACGTAAGATTTTACTTACTTACATTATAGCATTACAACCCTTTGTGGGTTTTATCCGACTTGACAATATTTCTTTATTCTTCACGTCCATAGCGTTAAGGTCTTCTGCTAAATTATCTCGCCACCGAAATCGAGGTCGTCCACGCGGTATTTTTCCAGGTGGGACTTCTTCCCATACCAGCCCTACTATTCTTGAATGTAGTTCTTCGAATCCTTTTTTGGGTTTTGTTCTATATAGTCCACCTGCTCCATCGAGCACAGGCCCACAAATCTTTCTGAGGATTTTTATTTTCCAAAATTGTAGTGGTTCTTCCTTTGCCTTTGTTATAGTCCACGTTTCTCTACCATACACTATTATAGGTCGTATGACTATTTTATATAATTATATCTTTGTACGTCTTAGTAGTTAGTTGTTTTGATTTGATACGGTTTTGAAGAACAAAAAGACATCTGTTAGCGGCTTGTATCCTATTGTTTATGTATATATTTAGTTTTGTTTTTGTTGACTAAGAGCCGCATCTTTTCTGCATCCTTCTCAAACCTGACAAAAGTCTCCTTCACCCTTAATCTGGTATTTTCTATAAGATCGATATTGTCTACAAATGCCACCAGTAAGTTTGGTCCTGTATGATTCTCCAATTGGTTATGTAATTCTCGGATAAAACTAAAATTTCGACTACGTTTGTAGTTAAAATGTGGACTTCTTCTTCTTGTAGTGCCTATCCGTTTCGGATGTTGGCGACCATCATGGCAATCTGCACTTTGCACACTGTTGCTCTAAAAAGATTTGTGGTTGTTGTGTTGAACCAAGTTCGTAGATTTTTCAGCCAGGAAATCCTTCGCCTTCCTGGTCCCCGTTTTCCTTCTACTTTTCCCTGCAAGATTAGTTGACAAAATGTGGACACTTAATACATTAACCGTAAATAAATTAAAGGCCTTTAAAATTTGGATCTACTGAAGACTCCTGCAGATTTCATGAAAATCGCATACTTTAAACGAAGAAGAATCATTTTTCAGATAATATAACAGAAGGAACATGACAAGGAGCTAAACGCTCTTTGTCAATATTAGGAGTTTTATCTAAAATACTCTAAGTATTAAGAGTATTTCAAACTTAGAGGAAAATAATCGCTAGTACTAACCGTGATCATTTTCTTCTTAGTAGAAATCCAGTACGCTGGAGCTTCTTCGTGTGTTTTTACGGAAGATTCAGAACTGAACATTTCAGATGCTTTTTGCTATTGTTCCTAATATAATTTGTCTTGAGTAACCATAATCTATCCTACAGCCAAGCTAGTAAGATCTTTATATTTGGCGTTTCTCTTCATAGTGAATTGGGGTTTTCTCCAGGACAATTAATTGTATTATTTTACATCTCCTGCTACTATTGTCTGTATCTTTCTTAGTTCTGCTATTTCTAAAGAAGACGTTAACTCTTTTTTATTATCTTAGGATCACCCTTTTCTATGAAGTTACATGTCTTCTTTAACTCCTTTAGAAATCCCTCTTCTAGAAGAATGCTCTTCTGAGCATCCCTCTGAGGATGAGGTTCTGATAATCTTCTTATTGCTTGCCTAATAAGGCTTGTTTGGTTGGGAAATGATCAAATAAAATTAATTAGAACAGTTAATACTATTAAAACGGATTGCTTTATTTCTTCTGAAAACTATCTACATTAAAAATTAGAACTGGTCATTATAAACGTTTTTCTAAAGCTTTATATAGACACTTAATACAAATTTTACCAGCACAAGAATAAAGTTAGCCAAAAAGGGGACTAATAATATACCGAAACAAGCATTACGATTTTATGTTGAACAATCTGACTGGCTCAGATGACATCCCAATTAAGTAAGACATTTTGGTAGATCTGTACGATGATATTTATAGCACAGGGACTATAGTTAGTATTAACATTCATAATCATTTCTAAGAAGCATAACACGAAAGGGTTCTTAGAACATCGGACAATTGCATTGATGAGCCATGCGCTGAAAAATAGGATGTATAGAAAGTTATATGGTGAAATTATCGATAATCAACTAGACTTAAGAACAGCATCAGCACTAGAGAGGCTCTATTCGGAAGGAATGCGCTCATGCAAAGAAATACATATGTAAACCAGGATTGCTACACATGCTTCATTAATTTTGAAATGGCTTTCGACAGGGTCCATCACGACAAATTGATTAACATTATAAAAACAAAGAACATGGAAACTCGAGATATCAGAATAATAACATATTTATATCGGAATCAGATAAATGGAAGTCAAAATAGGAACTGTTAGAAGAGATATTCAAAAGTCAGAAGATAGTGGAGTAAGACAAGGGTTTATATTATCACCGCTGCTATTTAACATATATCGTGAGACCATCTTCAAAGAGACTCTTCTTTCCTGTTCTATTTCCATAACCATTATGGTAGCAGCTGTTGATAATGATATAGTAGATTTTCCATACCATTGTCTAAGATTTTTCAGCCGTAATGTTTTTCTTCTACCAGGATCACGTTTATCTTAAATATTTCTCTATATGATCAGATGCAGAAGTTCATATTTTTAGAGACTCTAGAAGATTGAAATTAGAGGTATTTGAACGTGATATTGTACAATACTACCCTTAACGTGAATGGACAGATTGAAATATTGAAATTTTGAATATTTTGAACATGTCATAAGGGGATAAGACACAGACTGCTAGAGTTGATTATGGAAGGTAAAATTTAAAGCAAAAGAGATAGAGGTTGGTTGAGAAATCTGAGAGAGAATGTTAAGTTTCATCAAACTTTTTATAGCTGCCATAAATAAAATGATAATTGCCATGTTAATATTTATCTTTTGATAGAAGACGGAACTGTAAGAAATATAAATTAAACAAAAAGAAGATAGATAGAAAAAATACTATACAAAGTTTTTACAAGAATGTGAGAATTTAACTTTCTCAATCACTTTATAGTTTAAAAATTACGACGAGAAGAATATTTTTTCAAATAACGGCTTAAGAGAACAATGTTACCTTAGTTTATTTTATTATTTCCTTTAATTTCCCCAAGTTTATTTTAATTATGTAGAAAATATATCAGTCCTGTCATTTCGTATGCAAACTCTTTAATTTGGCCAGTATCCAATTGCTATTTGGTGTCATATTACGCTGACACGTAATGGATCCTTTACGGTACATATGATTAATGTGGTGTTTACATTTAATTACTAGTGATTATTCATAATCACCACTAAACTTGCTAAATATGATAAATTACTGAATATTTTTCAAATTTAATGGTTACTGTATAAAATCCCTAATGAAGAATCTAATAAATTTCGATTATTGTGTAGAGTAAGTATTCGAAAAATTATTACCTGAAAAAAAATTTCGCTGTTAAATATAAAAATGTAATGATGAAAATTAAAATTTAATGAGCAGATATTTCATTTTAAAAAATGTAATTAATGAACATTGGAGTTTTAATTTATAATGAAGTAAACAATGTAATTGGTAGGTATATTTGTTAAAAAACATTAATTAAAAAATTCAAACCTATTGTAATTTTTCAAAACGTTTTCAGCCCTATCAGAACATCATCAGTGAAAACCTGAAATTAAGCAATCCCACTTAATATAATGGATCATCAGATGATTTTACTATTATTTATAGATAAGTTTAATTTTCAAATTACAAAAAAAGTGAAGTCTATTGAGATGTCGAGGATGTGGAGATGTGAAACGGATTTTAAAAAATCCAACTAAACTTTAAATAATAAAAACTTAAAAATTTTTATTTTTGACATATTGTCAAAAATAAAATTTTGTTTAAAAAATTCTTTTTTTTTCTAAACAAAAAAGAATTTTTTAAACAAAAAAAAAATTTATTTTTGACAATATGTCAAAAATAAAAATTTTTAAGTTGTTATTTATGACATTGAGGCTGATTTGTAGCTATTCAATTTTTGTTTACAAATTCATTTTTTTTTTGTTAAAAAACTTATTTCATAACAAAAGAAAATCTTTCTTAAGAAAGAAGAAATTTATTTCAGAGAAACATTTATTAGAATAGGACAGTTTTTTGATCATATTTTTTGTAATAATATGTTAGCAGCAGTTTTATATAAAAAAATAATTTTATTTGGTGATTTAACAAAAAATTTTTTATTTTTAGTTCAACTTTGTAAGATGTTTTGTATTTTTTAGAAGCTCTTGATAATACTTTCTAATCACAATTGAAAGCTCGAGTAAAAAATAGTCAACAAATAGCCCCTTTTATTGACTCCAACCCATCCAAAACAGTTATATATATATTATTGTGATATTTAAAGTCTTAGTGCGCCAAGCAATTAATTAGCTAATTAATTAATTAATTAATTAATTAAAATTATTTAAATGATATGATTATGACTCTATCACGCTTTTTAATTCTCTTATCTCAGGGTTATATTCGTGCTTCAATATCTATGCATTACATGTGAAAAGTAAGGTCCAAAGAATACCGGAATAATAAAAAAAACCACATATATGATATAACACTATATATTGAAATAAAAATAATGAAATAAAATTCACACTCAAATGTTTTCAATAAACAAAATCTCATATAATGATTCTCAAAATTTTGTTCTACGTACGTGAACCTTCAAAATTAATGGTACAAACAATATTAGTTAAAATCTCAAAATCCCAATTATTATTCTAAATCTCCTAATCAAATATTTATATCTTTTCTAAAGTAAGTGTAAAAATTGTGTTATCAATAAAAGAAAAACTGCAGAAAACGAAACTATTTCTCTCGGATGATGAGTGGTCCAAATCCTTGTTCATTGTAGCCTATACTATCTACTCTTAGCAGCTCCCTCGGTAATCAGCAATCTTACAACAAATTGTTGCAAGTTTATCGTCCTTAATGATCTCCTTGAAATGCACGAATCGTTCAAATTATGCTAGCCTCTTCTCCTCTTGATAAACTGAATCTCTCGTTGGCCTGAGTGAAAAATGACTCTTGGAATATCTTCTCTTTACGATAAACTGAATCTCTCGTTGGCCTGAACAGTGACTCTTGGAATATAAGTAAAAAAATATGACTTGCAATCTTTTACTGGATCTCCATAACTCTCCATACATCTCCCAGTTCTTCATTTCGATAACACAAACCAATTTTTACCTACATTTATAAAATTTCCTAAAACTTATTTACAAAATAATCTTTTCCTACCAATTCTTAAGAACTAACAAAAACATATCTTTCTAAAATCTATTCTATTGTCCTAATTACTGCACAACATTTATTTGGAAAAACCGCTTCCATTGTCTAGGATTTCACTTAAGCTTATGCAGGTCACTCAAATATATTTTAACAAAGAAAATAATTTATGCTTATCTTACTTTTTGTTCAATACAGGTAATCCAAAATTAAAAGACTTTCCTTCTTCGAAATGTTTGTTGTTTATTATCCTACTTATCTGAATTATTTTAATTTTTTGCAACTTTGAAATGTTTTAAGCAAACCAATATTTTTCTTGATTTTACATATCAAAACAATATATATATATATATATATATATATATATATATATACAGTTCATGGTATACAGCTAACTACAGGAATTTCATTTTCCTTGTGGATTATATATCTATTATAAACGTTAGTTGTTGTTAGTTTTCATTTGTTTAGATATTTCATTGCAGAAAAAACTTTACATATTTGCAGATATATCGTGAAGCCATTGGTTATTAAAAACTAACAGTGAAACAAATATTATTTCGTCTACTAAACAAAGATTCTCAATTTATATCTGAACAATTCTACAAAATTGCAAATGCTACGAAAATAAACCTCTTCTTGTAATTGCGATATATCCACATTAAGTCTCTACAATCGAGTACGTACAAATATGTACATATATATTAAAAATAATAATGGTGTGTGTTTTGTATAGTTGATGATGAGCGCTCGTTAAACATTTTATGTATTGTATTGTGAAATTTTTATGAATAGTTCCGTCGGTAAAATGTAATTTGTTTAAAAATGTCTAGTATTTATAAGAGAAAAATAAAGGAACACCATTAGTTCTTGCTTAATTACGTATTACTTAGCTAATGCACCCGTGCGTTTGAGACGAGTACAGTAGAAAAAACAGTGAAGAAAGAAAAAAATAGTCCAGTCTCAACTACTTTTTGACTTCCGTTCGAAAATTGTCTGACCGCTACTTTTACCAGACGGGTATTACACTTCAATTTTATCTGAATTTATTTATAAGGTTAAATACACTTAATTGCATAAATCTGGGTTGCCGGTCTACAGCTTTTATTAATCAATCTTAATTTTTTATGCAAACATTTATTAAAGGGGAAGTTATTTAATTTACTCTAGTACAGAAATAGCCAAAAACAGGATTTATTTTAGCCCAAATCAAATTCAATCTGAAATAGTAGAATATTTTTGTGAATACGTGAAATTTTGTGTAAAGACCAAAGCGTTTTTATTCCAAAATCACTACAATCTATGGTTTTTTTAGAACTCCCATTGGTATCACAAAAGTGAAACAATTAGCAAGAACTTACTGCTACTGGAAAAATATGAACTTCTTCTTATGGTGCCCTATCCAATTAGTGGATGTTGGCAGCATACTCCTCTCGATCTTGTGTGACTCTAAAGAGTGCATGTTCATCGATTTTTGTCCAATCCCTTATGTTTTTAAGCCATGAGTTTTTCTTTCTTCCGATACCTTTTTTTCCTTCTATCGTCCCTTCCATAACAAGCTTTAAGAACTGTTACTTGGAATTTCGAAATATATGACCCAGATAAGCAGTTTTTCTTCTTTTTGTAATTCTCAGAAAAGCATGGCAAAATGAGTCTAGTATGTGATGAAATTATGAAGTCGATATCTAAAACTTTTTTGCACCATTGCTATATTGACTACAGAGAACCATGCTACCGACATAACTTTCAAAAGTTTTAATTTTTAAATTTTAGTCTTGTTAACCTTCCAATTTTTCAGAGAAATATCTTTACTTCCATGATGCCATCGCGTTAGCTATGGTCAAAATCCTCTCGTATTTTGAAAGTTTAAGTTTATTTATTAAAGTATGGCCATGCTTTAACAAAATGGTATATCTGAGCATAATGTTTAAATACTAAAAAATTGACTAAAAGTTGTGGCTCACATTCCAATGAATTCCAAATAAATTCCAAGAAATTCTTCTGAAATAACAATGCTTATGGTACTTATGGAAAAGCACACAGGAAAATATATTAAATTTAAAGTATCGCAATCAACCTTAATGTACCACTCAAAAATAAACATGGAAAAAATAGTTTAAAGAAGATTTTACGGAGGAGACAAAAAAAGAGACTACTATGTGATTCTTAAATAAAACTCGAATTTCGACTACGTTATCAAAATGCCACGTCTGGTTGACTCTTCTCTATACAATTTAAACGTGGACCCGTACAACATAAATGGTAAATAAATTGGAATCGTTGGAATTTGGATTGGAATCCTCAAGATTTTATGAACATCACATACCTTAAACAAAGAAGTACTGCGGAGTAGGCAAGGAACGAGAACTTTTTAAGACATTATACCTAGGCCACATACTAAGAAATAATAAGTATCAACATACTAAAATAATAGTGAAAGGCTAAATCGAGGAAAAGGCAGGACTAGAAAGGAAACTACCATCATGGCTAAGAAACATCCGATAATGAACAGGGCTAAATTTGGAACAACTAATAAGAACAGCTGAAGACAGAAAATAGTTTGCAATTGTAGTTGCCAACCTTTATTGAGGAGAAGACACATTAAGAAAAAGAAAGAGGTCACACTTTCAAATCAATCACCTCAAAGTGTGGAAGATTTACTACTTCAAAATTAAAATAAACCTACCAATATTTTTCGCTTTAAATTCCACAACAACCAGTCAGAAAGTAAATAATTTTTTTCGTCTGGATAGGTTTTCTTTGGTCTTCTGCGCGGAACTAAATTTCAGAGGTTTTGTTCATTAGTATCCCCAACCTGTGTAGATTAATTTTTATCCAACTGCGAATGATACGTCAGCACACGTTTCGATTTAAAATGTATAACTTGTTAAATAATTTTTTTTTAAGAAGCTCTTTTGTAATATTAAAAGACCCATTATTACTACATATTAACGCAAACTAGACGTTCAAAAGCAAAGATCCTTGAGGAACACATAAAACTTTATTGATAAATTTAATTAGGGCATCTTTTATAGGACTATTTCATTTTCGGACAATATTGTGTCCAAGTTGCTCTTAAACATTACTGCTATCTTGAGGCCATTAGAACAGTTTTGTAACTCTTACCACCAATAGTTGAGTAGTTCAAAAATTTATACGTAGCTCCTACCTGTTCTTCCTTAGGTTCCTTAGTGAGCTTCAAATAAGCAGTCGAGAAGTTTATATGTGTTTTCTGTAGGAGTAGAGTTTATTATGTTCCGAAAGATTTCCGCGATTAGTACAATTAAACATAGAGCTAAGAGTTATACTATTACAAGAATTAATATTAAACTCAACAGTCTTCCTGGTTGAACTGCGTCGATTCTAATTTTGCCGAGCTTTCGATATCCTCTTTGATGCCTTCTTCAGTGCTTTCGAGCCCCCAGACACTACTACATTGATTACTAATCAATGCATTACATCAAAGAGGATGTCGAAAGATCGGTGCAATGATAATCGACGCGGTTCAACCCGGAAGACCGTTCTTGTAATAGTATTAATCTTAGCTCTAGGTTATATATATATATATATATATATATATATATATATATATATATATATATATATATATATATATATATATATATGTACATATAAATAATAAAAATAAACCCCTTGATATAATATTTTTTGTTTAATTTTATGTAAGCACTAATTTTATAATATTTTTATATAAAAATAATTGACTCAAATAAAAAGAATAAGATCTAAAAATTCTCGATGTTAAGCCTTTTTTTATTAAAAAAAAATATTATCTGTATTTTATGTATTTATATATGTTAGTCTGTATTTACTCATACCTTATATAGATAAAATAAATTAAACTTCACCTTTTCTCCTATACTATTATTATGTACATAGAAAGATATCAATACAGGAGCAACTGGTGGAAAAAGTGCGAATCTTTTTTACTCATAAGTTGGTTTAACGAGTACGGCACGTGGTTTGTATACTAGTTAAGATTTTTTAAAATATTAGAGATTCATGTTAAAATCCTATCGGGCTGCAAAATTTTGAATTTAAATAATTAGTAAGGTGGCAAATAGACATAGGTAAATTCAAAACTAATAATAAACCCCAAACGGATTCTAGGAAAACAGATTTCTCATAGTAATCACACTTTGGCCTAACCTAACCTAAACTAATCCTTCTTCTTCCTACTTTATTTCTTCTTCTTATTGCACCGTAAACTTTCGAACTTGACGATCCACTTTGCACTAGTTTAACGTGAACTGGAGGGTCTGAAGATTTCAGATGGCGTTTTGCCGAGCCATCGACGTTGATCCTTGAGCCATAAATTCTGTCTTCTTCATGTTGATCTCGTTACCTGCATTTTTCTTCTAATAATTCACTATGTGCTTCACGTATATCGTCTAACATTAGGTGTTCGATGTACATTAGCTTACACTTTTGATCGTTGGCACCCGCTCCTTGTTCTTCTGCAATTTGTTAAGAACTTTATCATTTGTACTTCTTTTCGTCTACAAAACGAAAACGACTCCTATAAATTGTCAATTTTAAAAGCGTAGATTGTGAGTTTCTCCAGCTCTCGCAACCGTAGTGAAAGATTGGAAACACATAGCACCGTAGTATTCGGATTTTCAGTTTTAGATCTAAGCCACGTCTGATAAAGTAATTCTTCATGCCAATAAACGTCTGTATAGCTTGTCCAATTCTTGACAGAATTTCTTGTGTCGAATCGCAACTACTGTTCAACAGCGCACATTTGTATCTGAAGGACGTCACTTTTTTAGCGAAGGTGTTGTGTATTCAGAGTACAAATGGTGTTTTCATTTTAGAGAAAATCGTTAATGTTGTTATAACGATCGACGTATATATTTAGGCTACTCGCAGGATTCTACAATTTAGTTTTTAACGAATATGGTCTAAAACTGAATACTTCTAAATGACTTATCGTTGTCAGCAAAACTGAGTTACAACCAACGAACATCAGAGCGTATGGAATAGAATTAGAAAGGGTCCAAAATATTACCTATTTGGGTGCAAAAGTTAGCGATAGCTGGGATGGAAATAAAGAAATAAGAATACGCATTGAAAAAGCCACAGCCGCCTTTTATAAAATTAAGAAAATTCCAATTATTGCAGATATTACGTTAAACCTTAAAATCAGATTAATACGCTGCTACATATTCTCCACATTGCTGTATGGTATGGAGCGCTGGACCCATACAGACACATTAATGAAAAAATTTGAGGCCTTTGAGATATGGATTTATCGACGAGTATTGCAGATAAGTTGGGTTGATGGAATAAGAAATGAAAGTTTTACATCGAATATAAAAGAGCACAGAAATAACACAAACGATAAAAATTCGAAAGTTACAATATTTCGGTCATCTAATGAGACATTCAGAAAGGTATAATCTTCTACACCTTATAACACAGGGTAAGATCGCCGGAAGGAGAGGCCCACAGAGGCCGGAGAGGAACATCCTGGCTCCGAAATCTTCGAAAATGGTATCAAGAAACCACCGTTAATTTATGTAGAGTCGCCGTAAACAAATTGATTATGACAATATGATCGCCAACGTTGGATAATTACCCTTGCAATACCCATTGGACAGGGTCTTGCAAGAAGGAGAAAAGAAGTATAGGCAAAATGCTAGCAATATTAACTGAATTGACAGCATATCTTATATTATTAATTATTTTGCTGTTGATATTGACTTAGTGTCTTAAAGAGCTCCGTCAAAGATGTTTTTCAAATACAGATTAAACACATTAACATTAAAAAAGACAAAATTACAGATTGGTTTTGGTTTTTTCTTGTAAAGTTAATAGGTTTTTATCCATTTTGTTATCATTGCCAATTTATCTTCTTATCCATTTTATCAAATACTAAATTTTTTGTCAGTTTCTTAGTCTAATTCCTATGTATACATTGATTTCTCCAATCAATCCATCTTCCGTTTTTATTACATTATATAAATGTTGCGTTCCCTAACGATATTTATATATTCTGTGTTTACATTATTTTGCCTGTTATTTGATTTTTTTCTCTGAAACACGTCGGTAACACCACATTTCGAATGCATCTAGGTTTTATTGTTTCATTGTCCCAGTGTCTAAGCTGCAACTCTATATAAAAGCGTGAAGAAAGTATAAAATCATAGCATTTTTCCCCGCAGCGTTATATGATATTGCGATCAGAAAAAGTTTTTTTGACCGTGCAACTTTTATATGACATCGTATTTCTTTTGTTTGAGTAGTATCTTCTGTGATTTATGTAAGTTATTTATAAGAGGATATTTGCTCAATTTCTGTGTTATCGATAAACTAATTTATCTCTAATGTTTTGTGCTTTCGTAATTACCATGAACATAATTTAGTTGAGAATCCTCCTTTGTTGTACAATTAGTGGTAGTGGTAGTAATGATTAGTGATATCTCTGACTATCTTCATTTCACAGTATTCATTATTCTTCTTGTTTACTTGGTAACGGGTCGTAACTCCTCAGTAAAGATTATAGTTGTCTTAATTGGACTCACTTTTGCCGTATAAATCTCCAACTTTCTGTCTTTAAACACATTCCGTTATTCTATTGATTTTAAGTATTTGTTGAACAAGTTTCTTCATGCTAAATTATTTTGTCCTACGCTTCTAGTTTGCAATTTTTTGGATTTTTGTAGGTTAATATACTGACAACAACATTCGTATCAATACGTACAACTTTTAGATGTGAGTCCTTATTTGTCATTCGTCAGTTCAATTTCGATAATAATTATCGAAAATTATTATTTCGATAATTTTATAACTCACTCATACTTTTTGAAGTTTGGACAGTTTAGAAACAGTACTAAGAATTATTTGAGGTCACGACTACTTGCGTTTCTGCATGGCTTTGATAATGTCTACCTAGTTGCATACGAAACGTCACGATCACACCAGTAAACCACGATAATAATCTACCTTTAAAGCTATAAGCAGGTTTATTCCTTTGTAACTTTCGGATATTCTTTTGCTCAGCATACTTTAACAGTTTATTTGTAATATTATGCGGATGTGGATATTTTCGATTGTTTAGTTTTTGCCCTTGAAATATTGCAGCTAATTGGCTTATTGTAAATCTTCCATTCGTACCACTTTCTAGCTCAGAATTTCATGTTAACGATTACTTACGTAGCTTAGACCGACCTACAAAGTACGGTAGCGGCTCACTTAAGTTAGAAATCAAAAAAATTCTATGGCCGAACCCAGGCTCTATGGCTTGGCTGTCAGTATCTAGCCACTGATCTATGACTGCCACTTTTGTTTGAAATAGTCTGGAGTTTCTGATAAGATTCTGTGCTTGCTAGTACTCAACAACTCAGTAAGATAAGTAGTCCAGGTACTAACAAAGTATCTACAATTTTTCCCTAAGTAAGAATTTGGGTTTTATCCTGATAAAGAAAAATTGTCATAATTTATCTTATGTTTTCTTTATTAGTGGTTGGGTTTCGTTGTTTATTTGTTGTAGTGATTCTTTTCAATGTTTCTTGTGATTTATAGTTTACATCTGCTTCCTGTTTTTTTTGCATTTCATTTTAATTTCTTTTCAGACTTATTATTTATTTGCTGCTCTAGTGCTTAATTTTGCTGTATTATGAACCTAGCGCTAACGGACATACACGAGGGATACTTATAAGCGGAGAACGATTGAACAACAGCTGATAATACTGTCATTTTTGCAGACAGACTTGAAGGTCTGCAGACACTTGTCTCCAGGGTGGTAGAAGTAAGTGGCAGGTTTGCGCTTGATTTTAACATAAAAAAAACCAAATACATGGTTATAAACAAAAATAGGATACCACCTGGTCAATTACTAGTTAACCAACAACCTATCACATAAATAACCATTTTTTGTTATCTGAGTGCAAACTTAAATGAACAGTGGGACCAATCGACGGAAATTAAGATAAGTATCGAGAAGGCAAGATCAGCTTTCGTCAAAATGAAAAAAAAAAATCTTTAACAGCCACGATATAAAATTGGAAATAAAAGTTCGTTTACTAAAATGCTATGAATTCTTCGTTCTTTTACATGACGTGGAGTCATGGACCTTAACTGAAGCATCACTAAAGAGACTCGAAGCATTTGAGATGTGGTGCTACTGACCGCATGTTTCCTGGGCTTCCAGGGTTTCCTGGATAGACAGAGTTACCAACAAAGAAGTACTACATAGAATGGGTCTTCTGCTTCAAGTGCCATCTTCGTTAAGAAGGTTGGCGATCATCAGGGCTATACGTATTTTCGAAACTGCTGACCGAAACAATTCGTTGTTGCTACAGCTATACCATTCCCGTAGATTCTTTATCCAGGAGTTTCGTCTTCTTCCTATGGACCTTTTTCCTGCTATTTTCCCTTGCATAATTATTCGAAGCAGTTCATATCTTTCGCCTCTTGTAATGTGTCCCAAGTATTGCAGTTTTCGTTTTTTGATCGTAAATATGACTTTTTTTTCTTTATTCATTCTTCTCAAGACCTCGACATTTGTGACTCTCTCGGTCCATGACATTCTCAGGATTCTGTGATACACCCACAGTTCAAATGCCTCTAATTTTTTGATATCAATCTCTTCATTTTAGTGAATATGGATCTGGCTTTTTCTATTCGTATTTTGATTTCTGCTGAGTTATCGTTGTCTTCATTTCTAAAAGCATCCTAAATATTTGTATTGACTAATATAGAATGGGTAACGAGCGCGAACTAGTCGTAACCATTTTATTTTATTTATCGTATGGCAATTACAACACGTTTGGAACAAAATTACAAATACTAGTAATATAGGTATATGACAAACTTTAAATAGTTACAAACAAACATCAAGTGTATTAATATAATCAGTTGACGTTGAAGTTGCAAACAGAAAGTCTTCAGGGCTACCATTGTAGGATCTTGAGAAACACTCTTAAATAATATGGTCGATCGTTTGGTTCTCCCCACAGTCACATTGAGAAAACAAGTTCTTTCCCCATTTATGTAGCATGTATGCACGTCTGCCATGTCTGGTTCGGATCCTATTTATAAAACCTGGTGGCTTGTGGGTAATGCAGGGCATGTTAAACTCCTCATGTATCATTCTTGCCGTTTTCATTGGTAGTTTTCTAGAAAGGAGACGGGTATTTCGTGCATCCTCGGTATCTTGTGAATATCTGGTGAATGGGCAGGTTTATATTGTTCATGATCTTTTTGTATTCACGTGTAAGTGCGTCAACTCGTCGTAAATGTGGAGGTGGGATTTAACTAGTCCTAACTATAAAACGTCGCAAACTGGAATACCTGGGCCATATGATGCACAATGAACAACGATATGACCTACTTCGGACCATACTTCAAGGTAAAGTGCATGGGAAAAGAGGTCCAGGACGAAGAAGCATATCCTGGCTGCATAACCTGCGAAAATGGTTTAACTTAAGTAACCACTACCGGACTTTTCAAGGCAACAGTCAACCAAGTTCAGAATAGCTATGCTAGTGTCCAACATCCGTAACGGATAGGCACCATAAGAAAAAGCTCTAGTTCTTAGCGGTTTACATTTTGCTGACGTAATTAATTCCAAATAGCTTAGAAAGCTTTTTTCGTTTGAATATATAACACATAAATTAATTACGGAGAAAAGCATTCCAGAGTATTAACATAAAACCAATATAAGGTTGAATGTTCGAATAAATGAACTTTGATGGAACACAAGGCAAATATCGAACACAGTAGTTAATCAAATCTTGCCCAAGTACTTTCGATCACAAGATTATCCTCAGGGGCATTTCGTCAGTTGTGGCCTATCCAGCAGAAATAACATTCTATTACTGCTGGATAGGCCACAACTGACGAAATGCCCCTGAGGATGATCTTGTGATCGAAAGTACTTGGGCAAGATCTGATTAACTACTGTGTTCGATATTTGACTTGTGTTCCATCAAAGTTTATTAACATAAAAATATGTCACAATGTATCTCATCAGATTAAAGTACCAAAATATTTAAAGTAAGGAATTATTACTAACTCACTAACATTTCCATCAACTAATATTAAAAAAAATCGAAGTCTTTATAGCCTTTGCCATTCTGCTAATAATTGGTATTGTTAATGATCTTTAATTACACAGTACCGAGTGCCGTAGTCTAGCTTTGTAAAAGTAGTCTTACCTTTCTGAATTATTCTAAGAGTTTCACTTTTTTAAATTATTATTTATTGTTAACACATGAATTTGAAGTCTTACGAACTTATGTCTAATATATGTATAATGTTTAAATAGGTCTCGTCGAATTTTTTATATTTATACCTTTCATTTTTTATTTTTTATTTTGGGATAAGAGGTGAGGTTTATTGTACAAAGAAATGTTATAATTCAATTAATTGTTTTACTCTTTACAAACGGTGTGTTGAAGTGCAATATTTTTCGTAGTAATAAGTTAAATAGAAAATGTTATCAGGTGAAAGGGAATGTGCAATAATTTGGAAAGTATGTAAGAGGGAGTTTTGTTTCAATAAACATTGTTATTTCTTAAATACCATTGTTAGCAAATTATACTTTAATGTTACATAAATTATAGTAGCGGTTTTTTGTTGTAAATTAAACAATGATTTATAGAACTATTTATTTATGGTACAATGTCAGTAGCTATTGTTTTTAGGTGCAGTGACAACTTAATTATGATTAACACTTTATCTTTAGTTACGACGGAGTAAATATAATTTATTAGTTTTACTAGGACTTAAACAAAATTTGTTTATTTTGACAATTTTTTTATTTTGAGAACGACTTTCGAAGTGGAAATCGAAATGTCAAAATAAACATATCTTTAAATAAAATTGTGGTTCATTCATAGTAATAATAGTAAATTGTATTAAGATGCCTTCTTCTTATTATGGTGCCCTATCTAATTAGTTGATGTTGGCGACAATTCTGGCATACTCCTCTCGATCTTGTGCGGCTCTAAATAGTGCATGGGCATCGAGGTTTGTCCAATTCCTTATATTTTTAAGCCATTAAATTTTAAGTATTTCTTTCTTCCGATGCCCCGTTGTCCTTTTAGCTTCCCTTACATATTAAGCTTTAAGAACTGGTACTTGGAATTTTAGAATATATGACCCAGATAAGAAGTTTTTCTTTTTATTATTTGCAGCAATTCTCGTTCTCTGCCCATTAGATTTAATACTTCGGCATTTGTTGTTTGATCTGTCCAGGGAATTTTAAGTAGTATTCTAAATACCCACATTTCAAAGGCCTCCAATCACATTGGCCTTTATGGTCTAGGTTTCAACACCATATAGCAGTATGGAGTAAATATAAAGCGATTTTATAATTTTACAAAGCGATATCGAAGCGTTAAGTTAAGGCTGCTGTTGCTTAGCAAGGTTCTTGCATCAGTAGATGCTGTTATAGCTTGCTCAATCCTGCTACGTATCCCTATGTCTGGATCTAAATCTTCAGGTATCCAACTACCGAGATATCTGAACTTGGGGACCTTTTGGATGTTCTTTGGAATATGCCACAAGAACATATCTCACAACAATATCGAATATTATTGCGACAGAGAAAACTGACTAAAATCAGAAAATTGATCTCTTTCTATTACACCTGATTTATCGACCACGTGACATTCTCATTGGTGTGCCCATAGACATATAATACAAGATATATTGATCGGTACAATATCAGCCCGTTCCGCCAGTGTGCCAAAGAAAACTGACGCAAAGTAATCCCTGCATCTCTCTCTAATTTTCCAGGTTTATCGACCATATGACCTAAATGACCAATGAGAAGGTCACGTGGTCGATAAATACGCTCCATTAGACAGAAATGAAGCAGTCAGTCTATCTTGTATTATATGTTTATGGATGTGCCTAAAACTTAACCTAACCTAAAATAATTCAGGGCTTCACTGTACAACATGTAAATTTAATAAAAAAACTTAAAAAAATATTTTAACAATTAAGGCTGATGCTCAGGTCTTAATAGTTACATATCTTAAAATATAAACTACACATTTCTAAAAATAAAATACGTCTTATAAATTAAAAACCAATAAAATTAAATTATATTCAAACTATAAAATGTATATTATGTGTTCACTGTATGACTGTTCATTATAATTACTGTTAAACGGTCTATATTTCTTGTACAATTGTTATCAGCAATCTACATTCTTGTTTCTTCGACAGTTACTTGTTTTATCCCCCTTTTCAAATATTTTGGTAATCACTTTTTGCTATATTAAACGAAGTGCTGTTTCTGGTAAGGTCTGTTTTAATCTGATACTAACTGCTTAATTCATTTTATGCACAACATATTTTTATAGCGGTATTTACTCAAATTGCATATTTTTAATAATTTAACCATTAATAAATCTGACGTTAATTCAATATTTTGCTCTGTATTTAATTTTTATGGTCACAGTTCAAGCACGCTACTTTTGCAATCTAGACCGATAACTTGAGACTTGTCGGGAAAAAGATTTGCTCCCGCTTCTTGTGAATTAAACTGATGATCATCATTGAGAAGTACGCTCACTTTGCTAGTTGTCTTGGCTTTCTTACTTAAACCGAGTTTGACTCTATCGAAATTAGGAGGTCCCCATTATAGGTATTTTGATGGAAAATAAATCTGCTGTGCAACCCGATAGGTCTGGTTTTAATTTCTGCTTTTGGTTACTAAAATGGTTTCAAACAAGTTGCCTACTAATCTACGTTCTATCTGGTTGGTTGTGGTTTGTGTCTTGCGGATTTGGGAACCACGCCTTAATCTTTTTTCTTGGATTTATGATCCTACATTCCTATGATTTGTCACGTAATAAAGACCTATGATAAGAAAAACCTTTGGTTTTTAATATCCCCAAGTCGGTCTTAATTTTATTGAACCACCTAATTCAAGATCTTTTTTTGCTTCTTCTTCCCACAGGTTTTCTTTGGGTTAACTTTTTAGTGATCGTGTTGTTTGGCATTCGTATTATATGAACAGACCATCCGTACTTTATTGAACGTAACGACCCCAGGTTCATTAAAGTGTTAGTATAATTCAAAGTCTTTTGCGATACTGTCCTTGGTCATTTATAGCTCCAAATATTTTGTGGAGAATTTTACGCTCGAATATTGCCAATTTTTTTTTATCTTTCTGCGTTGGGGTCTAGGTTGGTACTCCAATTGTGAAGACTAGTCTCAGCTTTAGATGTTTTTTGAAAAAAATTGTCTTTGAAACCTATAATATGCTCTATTTGTTTAATCGTCTCTTAATTTATTTGATTGTTTTGTTATTAGTAGTTATCAGCTAGCCAAAATGTGTGAAGCTGTTAACACGTCCAAGTTAAGGTATGACTTCCAAAGACTCTCGTTTCGACAGGATCCTTAGTACAATTGGTACTATGGATATATATATATATATATATATATATATATATATATATATATATATATATATATGGTTTGGTATTTGTTGATGACCAGACCGACCTAATTTGCTGCCAACGGTTTCCAAGGTTACGAAATATTATTCATCTCTCTTGCTATGCCGTATTATATCAATGTCATCAGCGTATGCTGATTTGTATCGATATATTGTAAATAGTACCGATGTCTCCATTTCGCCTTCTCGGACTACCTTTTACAAGGCAACTGTCTTGGATTGTCCGTGGTGTAAGTCCACCATTTAACTCAAAAGTTCTAGAATTCTCTCCCTGAATTTTAACACTTGCTTTTAAGTTAGACATTGTCATTCTAGTCACAGATACGGATCGTCACAATTGAGCTTATCCTCACAATTGAGGATTAACAAAACTTTTAAGTGACATGTGACAAGTGATAAGTGACATGCATTTTTTACGTTCGGTTGTCCAGGAAGGTATTTTTTTTTATTCTTGTTGAGTCAATATTTTACTTGGCTATCTAATTTATATTATTATGTATAATGTGATATTGTCCGAAATTTTATGTGGACGGTTCTTATAAAGACTATTTTTGGGTCCTTTTTCTATGTTTCAACTTTTCTAAATTGTGTCGAGCTTATTTTGGTTTGTTAATATCATACAGAGCTATGAAAGCTTTTTAAAGGTTATTTAAACACTACTTTACATTATTTTAGAACATCCGCACCTTACAAAACAAATTTACAGATCGTAGAGTGGCGTTAATTTTTTTACACTGTTTTTACGATAAAATTTTGTAATGTTGGCAATATGTATTATCGCTCTTGCTTATAGTACTGGTAGCATCATTGTTGGTTATTTTTTCTGACTTATATTATTAAAAAAAGTTGTTTGGAATAAACAATTTAAATAAATTTCTTAGGTTTAGGTTTTTTCAGTTTTGTATAAAACAAATTAGTAAATCGAAATTCATAAATCGCCATTTTAGAGCTGTAAACTTGTTTAATCAGATAGTTATCTGGAATTTGATTTAAAATAGTTTGTAGACGTAGGTAAAAAAGGTTTTTGTTTTTTACTTAAACAGGGACATTTTTGGCATCAAATTGTTATTACTTAATATAAAAAATCCACCGAACCCATTTCAAGAAACATAGAGGTTTAAGTAATTGAGGTCCATAAAACTTAAAAAGATTGGTCAGATATTTGACCGGATCAAAGTCCTGGGATAAACTTATTTCTTTGGACTACTAAGAACAAGTAACACTAGGTTTTGCTTATAAAAGCAGCGGACATTTAATACATAATTAGTCAATTAATTGAATGATTTAAGTACTCTGGTTAATGAACATACTAGATGTTTCTAAAAGAATCTAATACATAAAATATACATAAACGAGATATTAAGAGCCCGTAGTTTAGTATTGACAATAATCTTAGAAGCGTTAATGGGTACGTACGTTCAGACGACGTCAGCGGTTGAACACCTGTAAGCGGTAGCGTTCAGTCGCCTCGATGACAAGACGGTAGAAGTTACGCGCTGTTAAATTTTCTAAGCGAATAAACTCCTTTTAGTCAGTTGTTCAGCCGCTGACGTTCCGCAGATCACTCGATAAATCACAAATTATCACTTAAATGAGATTTTTAACCAAATAATATTTCAGATATATCGAGCAAAATAATTTGGTAATCTCTTCCACTAACTAACCTCTTATTTCCCCTTTTTACATGTTTTTACATAATTTTCAGTACGTGTATTTTATCGTGAAATGTTTTCAACTATAAAAGATCAAATTTCTATCGTGAATATGTCCACCAGTCTATATTAATATTTTGATTAAATGTAGTTTGAATAGACTTTATACTTTAGTATAAAATACAAAAGTATAAACGTGAAAAGCGAGATACTAAAAGCAAACTATATGAAGGAAACCAATTGTTGAAATCCTGGCATTAATGAAGATATTGAGTATTTCATTGGTGGAGGTATTCAACTGATTCATTTTTTTTCCTGCTAAAAGAACACTGTTCTTAGCGGTGAGTTACCTAGGAATCGCGCTGAATGGGAGGCAAAATCGGCACGGCCTTTACCCCGATCTCTTATTCACAATTCTCACGCTTTCATGTACAATTCTCACGCATTCTCGCACCTTCTCACTACGACTGAATTCTTCTCTCCCTCTGGTCCTCTCTGTTCATGTCCAATCTTGCCCCTTCGGATTCTGTTTTATCTTCTTGCTTGCTCCTGGGCACCCTGCCTACCTTCAGGTCGCATTTTTTTGTTCCTTTGTCTCCAGCGCTCTTCTCACATATCTCTGAACTGCTCTCCACCGATTTGACGAACTAAGCATCTCCTCCACCAGTTCCGTGACTGACTGAACCCTACCTCCTAGCTCTCTCTCAAGCAGGGTCTTCTCATCTATCCATATATCGCATACCAATAGAGTGTGTAAGACAGTATCCGATATTTCACAGTACAGGCATTTGTCATTTTCTGCCTTTCCAAATCTGTAAAGATATGTCCTGAAGCAATCATGTCCTGTGAGCATCTGCTTCAGGAAATAATTTAAACGTCGATGCCCGCAGTCCATCCATATTCTCAGATTAGAAATCATTTGAATTATTGTAGCTCAAACTGTAGAATTGTTGTTTAATTTATAGCAATATCACTTATTCTGTTATTATTATCGATATACATGTATAACCAGACAGCGCAAGAACAACATTTGACTTAAATTATCTGAGAGGGTTGAATATTCTGAGAAAATCGGTTGATAATTAGACGTTTCACATTTTTTGATACTTTTTGAAGAACCGACTCATTACAGCTTCTAATAGCCATAATAAAGATCTTAACACAAATTCGATGCTCGCACTTGTTTCAAAGTTTTGCAAAATTTGATGATTTTTGACCAATGTGCAATGGCTAGTAAATCTAGTCCATTACACAAAATAATGGGCTTTTAAAGTTTCCCTTTAATTAAATTTTTACAGTTTATTGAAACAAGACACCGTTACTATCAGTATTAAACATACTCACCGCATTCTTTTACTTAATTTATGGCTGTTGATGATAATTTTGTATATTTTTTGTTTAGTTGTGGTTTTATGAATAGTGAAAATTCATAAGTTTTTTATAAAATACAAACTTGTGCAATAAATTTTGTTTTTATTTGTAGTTTTCGCTTGGGATGATATTGTTGTGGATATGAATATGTTCCTTATGTACATTTATATAAAAGAATCTCATTTTGTGCAATATTTTTTTAATAAAGCTGTTTTATAAAAACAATTTGCTTTTTTATTTTGTGTTAATTATAATATATTGGTCAATAGCATATATGAAAAAAGTAGGTCTATGTGTGAGGTATTCAATTTTAATAGTCTGATTTTACAGTTGGAGAGACTAGTTTTATGGAGCAACAAGATAAGATATATAACACATTGTAATAAACCCAGATTTTCACCTCTAAAATACCTACCATGAAACGAATAATAAAATATCTTTCAAAAATAATACAACATAAATACAATAATTACATCTACTTAGGTAAGCATTAACAAATAAGAAAGTAACTAGTACTATAAAATATATCATTTCCTCATCAATCATAAATATTGAAAAACAAATTATATTAAAATTAATTGAATAAATCTAATTTTATTAGAATAACAAGTTAAACGCACATAGTATACATACACATACAACAGACAAAAACTACATACACTAACAAATATAGTCCGTTAGAAAACATCAGTTACAACAGATATAACAACCAAAGAAAATAAAATACAAATACCTCAACATTGCCAATCTATCCAAAAACGCAACAGAGAACCTGATGCTCTCAAAAGGACTGAATTATGCTGTTACACATTCATCAGTTCTAAAATTATACATAATTACTGCTGTTGAGAAAGTCTGTCAAGTACTACCAACAAAAAAAAAGGAAGAGTATAAATATTATGCACAAATTAATTGAAGAAAAGCACCAAATCAAAAGCAAACATTAGTAAAGAGGAACTCAAAGCTATCAAAACCCTAAGAGAAGATCATCATCATCTCTGAGCACTAACAGTCCATGAAGGGACATGGTTGCCCATTGGAGTTTCTAGGTTCTAAAGTTTTACATAGCTTGGAGGCCAGCCACACACATACCTTCTCAAAACTAGATCTCTCCTTCTCTCATTTGGTTGATCTTTGTAATTATTGTACCTTCTCTATTTATAGGAGTTTTCTTGATAACTTGTTCCAACACAAGGTTAAAAAATGTTGTGGATAGCGCATCTTCAATGATTTTGGATTCTTTCGCTTTGGTGTTGGTTAGGCATAGTTTAACTAATCTAATTAGTTTTTTTGTCACATTTAGCATTTCTTAAGCATATGTTCCATTGCGCTATACAGGGTGGTCCTTAAGTAATTGTACAAAAAGAAACCGTAGATTCTACATTTTAAAATATTACGATTTAAGTCAAGTTGCTTTAAATAAATGTTGATATTAAGCAAGATACAGGGTGTTAAAGTGAAAATTAAAAATTTTATTTTTCGCTATAACTTTTATGTTTGCCACATATGCCACTTATGTGGCATACATTTGCACTTAACTTTTTGCTCTTCAAGTGACCGGTATTTTAAATAAAAAATATTAAAGATATATTATTTTAACCTAAAAAAGGTATACTTGTTAATATCTTCAAAACTCAACAGTTTTCGAGATAATCGCATTGTAGAAATCAACTACATAATTCTGATTTATCGCAATTACTCCAGGCAACGACAGAAAATAAAAGAAAAACGTCAATACTTCTGAATTTTGGTATAAAATACCTTTAATAAAGTTAATAATTAACGAAATATTAAATTAAATAAATATATCAGCAGGATAAAATAATAGGATTTGATAAATAACAGAATAATTGGGTTTTACATCAAACATTTTACGTTTTGTATTAAATTAAAGTCATAATCCAAACATTTTATTTATAAACCAAATTAAGAAATAGTTAAACTAAATAACATTAAACTGTTTGTTGAAAGCTGCAGTATTTATTTTAAGTGTTATAAGTATAATAATAAGTAATTTTTTGAAATTTTTATTAATTAAATAATTGTATTAATATCTCACTACAAGAATATGACTAGCACCGTTGATTGAATACGAACAATCCAATGTTCAGGAAAGTTGTATTTAAATACTGTCACGCGGATATGCGAATTACCTTGCAATTTGAATGGTGAGATCTATTTACATTTTTTATAAAATGATTTTATTTATAAAATGATTTATTGGAAGAATAGGGAACTTGCATAAAATTTTTAATTCGAAAAAAATGCCTTAAATCATAACAAAACATAATTTAAAATATATATCAAACAAAAAAAAGTTGTTTTTGTCTTTAGTTTGGCCCCTAAAAACGATTAAAATCGAGAGAAAATTCAAATTATAGCAGCCAGTCCAAAACGCGTCCTCATTGGCCGTGACGTCATATAGTCAGAATGTTCAAAGATTGGCACTAATAATTCATTACGTTTGACATTCGTTTATTTGTTATAGTAATTTTATGGTGTATTTCAGTTTTATAAATCTTTAGATAGTTGCTGTGAACTATATATTTAATAATATTTGAGTGTTTTTGTTCAGATATATTTTTTAAAATGACCGAAGAGGGTTTTTCCAAAGGCCAGTCTGATAACTTGCCCATTGTAAATATGTTTATGGTAGGCACATATTTTCAAAACGGTGAAAATTTTTCTCTGGGAGAAGTTCGGGGAGTTAAAGCAGATAAGTAAGTACATATACTCCTATTACATTAATTTTATTGTGATTATTATTCTCATAATAAGTATTTAATGATAAAACTTAGTACTTTATATTAAGTAGTGTCAATATTATATGTTTATGCTATTGTACTGAAATTTAAACAAATTAACTTATTCATCGTTTGCATTTAGATCTGGCAGAGAATCATTATGGAGATGCAGCTGTAGGATGGGTTCAAGTAAAAAGAAATAACATGATCACTGTACTGTACTGGTAATCTAATAAATATTTTGTTGGGGGTTTTAATGGTTGTACTTTTACACAATGGTACTAAACAACACTTGTAGTATTTACTTTTACTTTCCATAGTAAAAACACACACAATTCAACACTCTCTATTCAAAAACTGTATCAAACACCAATATAAACAAAATAGTTTATACTTTTATACAAGACAGGAGACCTGACATACAGACAATACCACCAAGTGACGTCACAAGGGTTCGTGCGCTTTTTCGATCGTTTGAAATGATTTTTATACACGGAAGATTTTAAATTTGTATTGCTAAAGCTGGATTTATAAACGGACATAAACATAATTTTAGTCTTTAACCATAATCTTATTATATAAGCATAATGTTAAAAGTTAATAAATAAATGTACCCATTTAAAAGCATCCATAATACATAAGACATAAATTTAGTCCTTAAAACGTGACCTTGAAAGTTGGTAACTTTCAACATTTATGAATTAAGTATTAAACATTATGGAATTGTTGGAATATGCGCATGCGTTGGTAGAATCATCTGCAGTTTCCTCCTATAAATAGACCTTCTTTATCACGCTTTCTATTTATAGGTCTTACACCAAACCTTCTAACTCTTCTTTGCTTGTTAATAACTATTGCAGATATAGTTGCTACAAGTTGTAAATAAACTGCTGCCATGGCCAAAGCAACTTTTCTATTAATCTTCATATTTAAAATTAACTAATTAATTAAAATTATTTCACTTTTCTATGAATCTAAAACCAGAAAAAAATTCTTCGTGCTCTATAAAAATTTGGTTAGGTTTGTATTTTCTGAAGTAGTTCTTAAATATTATGGTTAGGTATTATGTCTAGTTATAAACCAATCTTAAATCTTATGAATTATGATTGTGGTTGAAGTTATGTTTATGACTTATGATTATGTACTATGTCCGTTTATAAACCTGCCTTAAGTCATTATGAGTTTTTGAGGCGTGAAATTTTGGAAATCTTATTATTAAATGAAAGTGAACGTTATTATATAATAAAAAAAAATGTGCAAGTTCCCTATTGTCATCAAACTTAAGGCTAAATATTTGGTTTATACAAGATGGTACACATTACAGAGAAAGGGGAGTGAGAACAATATTAAAAAAAAAACTTTCTTGAACGTTGGATTGTTCGTGGTTTTCATATTCCTTGGTCATGTGGTAATATATTGATATAATTATTTAATTCATAAAAATCCCAAAAGAATACCTATTATTATACTTATAATTAGTACTGCAGCAGTTTCTTTAGAACCAATGATGCTTTAATATGAGACGATATTTTATGGAATGTATTGACAAATAAATTACAGAAAATGGTGGACATATTAAACAATTACTTTGACAAAAAGTTTAATGATATTTATTTTAACTATTTCTTAATTTGGTTTGTAAATAAAATGTTGTGATTATGACTTTAATTTAAGGCAAAACGTAAAATGTTTGATGTAAAATCCAATTATTCTGCTATTTTATCAAATTCTATTATTAATTATCCTGCTGATATATTTATTTTATTTAATATTTCATTAATTATTAACTTTATTAAAGGTATTTTATAACAAAATTCAAAAGTATTTATGTTTTTATCTATTTATATTTCATTGCCTGGAGTAATTGCGTTAAATCAGAATTATGCAGTTGATTTGTAAAATGCGATTATCTCCAAACCTGTTTAGTTTTGAAGTTATTAAGAGGTATACCTTTTTTTGTTAAAATAATGTATCTTTAATATATTTGATCAAAAATACTGTAACTTGAAGAAAAAAAAAGTTAAGTGCAAATGTATGCCACGTATGTGGCATATGTGGCGCCATCTATTAGCTATATCAAAGTATACATCAAGTTATAATTTCTGATATTAAATAGTACCCAGTTGTAAATTTTCATACATAAATGTTTAAAAACATAAAAGTCATAGCGAAAAACAAAATTTTAAATTTCCAATTTAACACCCTGTATCATTTTTAATATCAACATTTTATTAAAGCAAGTTGGCTTTAATCGTAATATTTTAAAGTATAGAAGCCGTGGTTTCTTTTTGTACAATTACTTAAGAAGCACCCTGTATAATTTCTTTCTAATTATTGAGTCATACACTTACTTGAAATCTACAAAAGATGATGCAGTTCGGTATTCCGTTTATTCAGAATTTTTTTTGCTTTTGCATTACTGTAAATATTTGATCTATAGTTGACCAATTATATCTGAATCCTCCTTGATAATCTCCTGTTCTTTTTTCCATTATACTGTTTAGCTTTCTTCTAATATTTGGCTAAATACTTTGTATCTAACGTTTAGTAGTGATACTCCCTAGAGATTATGGCAGTCTAAATTATTTTCCTTCTTATGTATCGGAGACATCACTGCAATTTTCTTTTGTTCTGGAATTATTTCTGTATTCCTATTATCTAGTATTAACTTTCATATTTCATGCTGTATTCTGTTTTCCATATTTTAATATTTCTACGGTGATTGTATCGCATTCTAGGATATTGTTATTTTTCATTTTTTTATTACTTACATCTTTTATTTCATCTGCTATTAGCTCACTATTTTTGTCGTTGCATATTTTGTTCTTGGTTGGAAACCTTTTTTCTCAAACTTTATTTCCTTGTAGAATTGTTTTATATCATTTTTCTGTTCATGTTGTTCTACCCCTTCAATCTTTTTTATTTTGGTTCCTTTTTTAATCTTGAATGTTTTTTAATTATCGTCTACTTGCAATAAATTTCTGTTTGGGTTTCTTTTGTACTGTTGATCAGAATTTTAAGCCTACCTTGATTTTTTTGTTCAAATAGCCTCCGACAGTCTTTGTCATACCATATTTTTTGACTAAGTTCTTTGTCTTTTCCCACTACTTCTTTTGCAGTTGTTATAACTGTTTCTTTTAAAACCCTCCACTTGTCTTTAATATTTATCACCTGATTTCCATTTACTTTATTATATTGTTTAATTATGTTTCCTATTTTCTAAATTTTTTGTCTTCAATATATCTGAAGATTTTTTTCCGTTTTCCTGTTTCCTTGGCGTTAATTTTTTGTTTATATTTAAATAGCATAAATTAGTGATCGAAATTGCTAGTTGCCCCTCGGTGACTTCTCACATCTGAAATGTCTAAAGCAGGTCTTGCTTCTTTCAAGACGTGGTCGATCTGACTTCTTGTTTTCATATCTGAAAAAACCCATGTTTCTTTGTGGATATTTTTATGTGGAAATTTTGTATTGCTTATTACCATTTTTTTGTGTGCTGCGAAATCTATAATTCTTTGCCCATTGTCGTTACTTATTTCATTCTTGATATATTGTATAAATATTGTTCTCTGATATAGTTCTCTCTTCCTATTTTTGCGTTTATACCTCCTAAAATTATTTTAACGCTATTATTTTGTATTTTTAACACTTCCATAGTATACATGGAAATCTCCCGGTGATACAACGAATAGAATAATCCGAAATCAAATTGACTTTGTCCTTATTAGAGAAAGATTTCGTAATTCTATACTGTCTGCCAAAACTTACCCTGGAGCAGACATCGGTTCAGACCATAACACCATAGTAGTCTCATTAAGAACCAAATTAAAACTGGTTAAAAAACCCATACAAAGTAGAATTAATATTAAGAGATTAAGGGAACCACAAACAAAGGAACAAATTGTAAAAACTCTTACTGAAAATCTACGTTATGCCCAAGAACTGAATAAAAGTAGCTATAACATTGATCAGAAATGGGAAAATATAAAAGTAGCGATAATTAAAACAGCAAATGAAAACTTAAAACCAAAGAATAGAAAACATAAAGATTGGATGACTGAAGAAATACTACTATTAATGAATGAAAGAAAATCATTGAAAACAAAAAATCCAATTAAATATAATGAAACTGATCGATTAATAAAAAAGAGAATAAAAGAAACTAAGGAGAGAATGTTACATGAGCAGTGCCAAGAACTAGAAGCAATTGAGGAAAAATATTACTTTTTTAACATGTATAAAAGAATTAGAGAATTAGCAGGAATGAGAAAAACACTTCAAACTAGGCAACTAAGAGATGAAAGGGGTGCACTTATAACAGATATAAACCAAAAAATGCAGAGATGGATACAATATATAGCACAACTATTTGAAGACAAAGAGAGAACAGAAGCACCAAAAGAATTTAAGGATGATACTGGGCCTGACATTATACGAGAAGAAATTGAATATGCAATGAAACAAGCTAAAGGTGATAAATCTCCCGGGCCTGATGAAGTTCCTATCGAATTACTTAAAATTGTAAATACTGAATCTATTGATCTTCTTTTGGATCTATTCAATACCATATATAGAACAGGTATAATACCTAAAGAATGGCTCCAATCAACATTCATACTGCTTCCCAAAAAAGCCAATGCAAAGGAGTGCAATGAACATCGCACCATAGCCTTAATGAGTCATGTCTTGAAATTGTTTTTAAAAGTAATTCACAATAGATTACATACGAAATTAGATGAAGGCATAAGTAATACACAAATGGGATTTAGGAAAGGACTGGGAACACGAGATGCACTGTTTGCAGTAAGTGTTCTTTCGCAGAGATGCTTAGATATTAATCAAAAAGTATATGCCTGTTTCATTGATTTTGAGAAGGCATTTGACAGAGTGCAGCATAATCGACTTAAAGAAATTTTATTAAATAAAAACATAGACAGTAGAGACATTAGAATCATCTGTAACCTCTATTGGAATCAAACAGTAAAAGTGAAAGTTGAAAACGAACTGACCAAGGATATCCAGATTCGCCGTGGGGTCCGCCAAGGGTATATTTTATCACCCTTGTTATTCAATTTATACAGTGAAGCCATCTCAGAATTAGCACTTGCCGAGATCAGTGCGGGCCTTATAATAAACGGTGAGCCACTTAATAACATAAGATATGCTGACGACACCGTCCTTCTGGCAGGAACACTAGAAGAACTGCAACACCTTGCTGAACAAATAAATATATATTGCAACGATTATGGACTAAAAATCAATTTGAAGAAAACCAAGTTCATGGTATTTACAAAAACAGAAAACATCAAAGTTAAGCTAGTACTAGATAATACAAAAATTGAACAAATATCTTCGTACAAATACTTTGGAGCATGGATCACAGAAGATACTGATCAGACAAAAGAAATAAGATGCCGCATTGAAATTGTGCGGTCAACTTTTAATAGAATGAGAAAACTTTTTTGTAATCGCGATATCAATATATCGCTCCGGATAAGAATGCTTTGATGTTATATTTTCTCTACCCTTTTATATGGAGTTGAAGCTTGGACACTTAAAAAATCCAACATTAAAAACCTAGAAGCATTCGAAATGTGGTGTTACCGACGCATTTTGAAAATATCATGGATGGATCGCAAAACAAACAAACAACTAGGAAAACAATACGAAGTTTTAAATTCCATAAAGATCAGGAAATTGGAATACTTGGGGCACATCATGAGAGGTAAAAAGTACGAACTACTAAGGAATATAATACAGGGTAAAATCAAAGGTAGAAGAAGCGTAGGAAGACGTAAAATCTCGTGGCTACGCAATCTCCGTGAGTGGTTTGGATGCATTTCAATTGAACTATTCAGGCGAGTAACCAATAAAATTATAATTGCCAGAATGATTTCCAATCTCCGATAGAAGTGGAACTTGAAGAAGAAGAAGAATACTTCCACTTCTTGGTCTAATCTGGCATAAAAATTATCTTTTTCTTCTGTCCTCTGCACGTTCATGTACGTTAATGAGTTTTATACCAAAGAAGGTTCCTTTAATTTTCAGAATGGCTATTCTTTCGTTAATGTTAGTAAAACTTTTTACTGCATGCTTGTATCTTTTACTTATTATGAAACCCATTCCGCTTTGTCGTGAGTTGCCATGACAAATTATGCAGATTTTCCATATCCCAGATACCGTCGGTCTTCCATCTTATTTTTTACAACGCTAAAATATCTATTTTGTAGATTTTTATTTATTTAATAGTGTTATGTAGTTCTTCTATTTCTCATAATGTTCTTATATTCCATGTTCAAATTAAAATGTGTTCACTTTTCTTATTTTTCTTCTTCCTGTTGTACTTGTACACAGTTTTGTTTATTTTGTTGTGTTTACTAGGCTATGCAGTACATTCACTCTTTTTGTCATCACTGTCGTCTGTTTTTGTTTTAACATTATTTTTGTACTTTGCTTACTATCGTTAAGTTAACTAAAGCTTAAAAAAATCTCAGATGTGCCATCAGCGGTCGACTAATGATGACGGTCATGTTCAATACTCCTAGCTCTGTTATTGCCCTGAGTTTAAGGTATACTACTGGCATCTGCATCCACAGTATTTCTTACTGTCTTCGTTTTTCGATAATGTCTTCTTCAATTGCAGTTTTCCCAACTGAAAGAAGATGGGTCCATATTAATATTACCAGCTGAGAAGAACAACGCAAGTGTTAGAATGGAAAAAAGCCACTACCAGGAGAAAATTTAAGAATTGATCACAAATGAACCTTACCCTAAACTTAAAAAGGATCCAACCAAATCAGCGGAAAACATAGTATATAAACCACTACACAAAATTAAGCAACACCTACCAGACTACCAAATACTAACACCACACTACAGCAAAATAACACACCTATACTCAATATTAAAAATTTATAAAGAAAATGTATGCTTTAAGACCAATTTGCAGCAGCAGCTTCTCCTAGACATAATAAAGCCTTTAGCATGCAATAAAACATCAAACAGTAAAAAGTCACAACAATTCTAGCAAAAACTGGCAGAAATAAATTACAATAACAACAATATGCTAGTCAGTTTCAATATCACCAGCCCTTTTAGCCACCAGCGTATCACCTGACCTAAAAGGCTCACGGCTCATTTCACAAGATGTACACATTGTGTCCACTTTGGTAATCTAAATACCGAAAGCCGCCCTTCGCGTTTTCTACAAAAAAATTAAACGTTGTCTAGGCCACCCGCTAGAGAGACAGAAGATAACGATAGATGAAATCAAATATGCTATCAAAAAATCTAAAGACAATAAGGCAGCTGGATTAAATAAAATACCAGTAGAACTGTTAAAACTAGTGGAAGAGAATAACTTGGAAGTATTGGCAGATTTATTCAACACGGTGTACGATACGGGAATAATACCACAAGAGTGGCTTAAGTCAGCATTTATAACCATCCCTAAAAATACAAGCAGCAAAAGAGTGCTCTGATTATCGAACACTGGGTCTCATGAGTCATACTTTAAAAGTTCTGCTAAAAATAATACATAAGAGAATATACGAAAGGCTAGAGGAGGATATTATCGAGAGGCGGGTTCCGAACTGCGTTTGACTATTTGCCATCAACATATTGATTTAGCGATGTCGGGATGAAAATGTTGATCTACACTTGTGCTTCGTTGACTACGAAAAAAGCTTTCGATTAAGTAAGACATGAAAAACTAATATCAATACTTATGAACAAGCGCATTGACAGTAAAATCATAAATATAGTGCAAACATTATATTGGAATCAAAGTACCATAGTTCAACTTGATGGGCAATACTCAGAAGAAATGAGGATCTGTAAAGTAGTTAGACAGGGATGTGTTTTATCGCCACTTTTGTTTAACTTATATTCTGAAGAAATTTTCCAAAACACTTTCAATAATATCGAAGCGGGAGTCACCGTTAACGGAAAATTAATTAACAACTTAAGATATGTAGACAACACTGTGATCATAGCAACGAGTATAGAGTATCTACAACATCGTATCGAAAGCTTTAGTATGAATAGTATTATTAGTGTAATAAATATATATGTTATGTATAAACGCTACAAAAACGAAGTACGTGCTAATTACAAAAAGACCACAAAATATACATCACCTATTGACAATCAATGGTAACGTGATAGAATAAGTAGAAAAATATCAGTACTTGGGAACTTTTATTAATGAAACCAACGATCATACTGTAGAAATAAACGTGCGAATAGAGATTGCTAGATCAGCGTCTATACGAATGAAGCCACTCCTATCGTGCAAAAATCTAAATTTAGAGATCAGACTACGTACCATTCCCTGTTATATATTTTCAATATTATTATATGGAGCTGATACTTAACATTACTGGTGTAATTTAAAAAGAATAGAGGCCTTTTAACTCTGGTTATAGCGCAGAGTATTGAAAATATCATGGACTGATAGAGTTACCAATAAAGAAGTACTGAAGAGAGTTGGTAAAGAAACAGAACTAATCACCACTATACCAAACAGAAAACTGGAATACCTAGGCCACGTGATAAGGGGACCAAAATGTGAAATTTTGAGACTCATAATAGAGAGAAAGATTCAAGAAAGAAGATCTGTTGGCCGAAGGCAGAACTCGTGGTTAAAGAGTTTACGTGATTGATATCAATGCAGATCGATTTATTTGTTTAAAGCAGCAAGTTCTAAAATAAAAATAGCCATTATGGTTGCCAACCACCGTAGGGAGATGGCACTCTAAGAAGAAGAAGGCCACCTGGTTACCAAAACTAATATAATGTTGAACCAAAAAACTAATAATACAAAATAATAATATTTCTAACACCAATATTCCCCCACTCAACAAAACTTAAATCCACAAAGAACTTCTTTTTCATCTTAAAATCAAAATCGTCCATTTTTTATTATTTACAGAAATCCAAATTTCCAAAGTGGTCATAAACGAATACCCTGACCAAATGACGGTAAAATATTAAACAGACAGTTACAATACAGACAATTAATATATAGATATTTATAGAAATAATTAAATTAATTATTAACAGATAATTATGATACATAATATTATACAAAAATAAACTACAAACTTATTACTATTATAACGACACACTACACTAGGTACAGAAAATTATCGGTTTTTTTCTTACTTCCCAATCAAAATAATCCTCCAAATTATACGACCCATTCTACAGCAATTACAAAAATTTAAGAACAAATACAAACACTCAATTTCGACAGCTTCCACCCAAATCTAAATTTTCGCTTACACACATTTTTAGTTTTATTTTTAATGTAAACTGCAAAGTTTTCATTTCACAAAGTGTTTAATGTAAAGTTTTTATTTTTAATTTGGACAACGGTACTCACCAGAGGGACCGCAGACGTTCGGATACAATTACCGTCTCTTAGCACAGACAATGACGTCGACTTTGCCAAGTATCAAGGCAATTACTCTACACACACAGACTGCACTAGGTACCTGACTGTACCATGCCAATGATCATAGTTGTCGAGGCATCAACCCAATAATAATAAAAAAAAGTTTGGACACATCAAATTGCATAATAGACCTCGATAGAATAACCATTGAAAGCCGCACAGAACAAATATGCAAACTAAACGTATCAAATGAAGATGTCTTATCAATGGTAAACGCCAATCCTCAAGTACATTAAGACGAGGTAAAGATACAAATTAATAAAATGTTGAAACAAGGAATAATTCAACTATCTACTTCCCCCTGATCGTCGTCAGCTCTGAAAAAAAATGTTGCATTAAAAAACACAAATAACGATTTGTTATTCATTACCGCAAGATTACTAAACGAAGAACAAGACCCTTATCTACTACCACAAATTTCAACACTATTAGAACAACTAAGAAAATGACAATATTAAACAACCCTAGATTTATCGTCTGGATTTTTCTGATTGAAATCCAGAATGAAAAATGCTTAGCATTTATGGATGATATAATAGTCTATTCGCCCACTATTCATGACAAATGTGTACTTTCGGGAAACAAAGTAAAATATTTTGGCCACCTTGTAGCAGACCATAAAATAAACATAAACTCTGCTAAAATAACATGTACAAAAACTTTCCGGGACCAAAGAACAATAAAGAACTAATGGAGACCGGCCTGGCAAGGTATGGTTAAGTTGTATTCCTCATGCGTCGATTTAACCCTCTGCGACTTAAATTTAGCTCATTGTCTCAGCTGGGATGCTCAAACCACTACTATATACATATAGTAGTGACCATTTTCCCATCCTAATTAGAAACCATATTTATCCCTCATCAGGACCCATATTCATATCTAAGTGAGGAATAAAAACTGCAAATTGGCAAAAATTCTCCGAATATATCAATAATAATATTTCCAGTTTGGTTATAACAGACGATGTTAACTCGAATGTAAAGCAGTTTAATCAACTTATCTTAAGCACCGCCCACAAATGTATTGGTAAATCTTCTTCTTCTCTTTCTTCTTCTTCTTCTTCTTCTTTTTTATAAGCAAAATGCTTGTTCAATGTCGATTAATGCCTCTATTGGAGGTTATCACTCCATCTTTTGCGTGGTCGCCCGATACTTCTTCTACCTTTTGGTGATTTGTATCTCGCTATTCTGACTAATCGGATCTCTTCCATTCTGTTTATGTGTTCGTTCCATTCCTTTTTCCTGTTCAGTATCCACTCATTTATTTCTGGTATATTGCATTTTCTTCTGATATCTTCACTCCTCATTCGATCCCTCAGTGTGTCTCCTGTAATTCTCCTCAGTAAACGCATCTCCGCTGTTTCTAGTATTTGCTGAGTTTTGGAAGTATCCGGTCTTGTCTCTGAAGTGTATGTCATTATTGGTCTTATTGTTGCTTTGTAGATTCTTGATTTCACGTCGGTATTAATGTGGGGATTGCGCCATATCGTGTTATTAAGACAACCTGCTATTTTATTAGCCTTTTGTACTTGATTTTTCACTTCCTTCATCACATCTCCGTAGCTAGACAGTGTAATTCCTAGGTAATTTGTCTCCATTACTTGCTCAATGCTGATACCGTCGATTTCCAGTTTACATCTAATTGGTTCTTTACTGATTACAATTGTTATTGGTAAATCTAAATTTGTTAAAGTCCGATGTCCTGTATCATGGTGGAATGACCGTTGTACTAAAGCAATCCGTGAAAGTAAATCAGCCCTAAACCGATACAGAAAACATAAAACATACGAAAATAAATTAACAATGCTAAAAGCAAAATCACAGCTAACTGTCAAAACTGCTAAACAAGTTTCATGGAATAAATACGTATCGGAAATTAATAGCAATACCCCCCTCTCTGATGTCTGGAACAAAGTTAGGAAAATATCTGGTTTACACACTTCATAAAATTTCACGGGGCTAAAAGAAAATAATAATTTCAAAACATCGAGCAACGATATTGCAAACATTTTTGGAAGAGTCTTCCAAAGCCACTCATCAAATCAACAGTATACCTCCAATTTTCTCAAAGCCAAAGAATTCGCCGAACAAAATCCCATTTATTCGTTTGAAGTACAAATTAATTCATTAAACCATCCCATCACTTTTCAAGAGATAAACTTATCTATTCTTAACTTGAAGGACTCTAGTCCTGGGACTGATGATATTCCTTCAGCATTTCTAAAACATCACCCTGTTTCAGCCATAACGTATCTCTTAAACATATTTAACAGAATTTGGTTTCCCCACCAATGGCCAGCTATTTGGTCAAATGTAATAGTCATTCCACTCCTAAAAACTAATAAACCTAAATATAACCCAAAATCATATCGACCCATATCTCTGACATCGACAACCTGCAAATTACTAGAAAATATTGTTAACTCCAGATTCTCATGGGTTTAGAAAATTTTAATTTCTTAATCTCCGAGCAAAATGACTTTAGAAAAGATCGATTAACCACAGACAACATTTTAGTTTTGCAAAGTGAAGCTCTTGCTACAAACCAAAAATGTGTTGGTATGTTTTTTGACTTAGAACGTGTATTTAATAAAGCTTGGAAGTACAACATTTTGAGACATCTTCATAAATGGAATATTCAAGGTCACTGCCTTGCTTTCATCCAAAACTTTTTAAATAACAGATCTTTTTAAATAAAAATAAATAATATCTATTCAAATATTTATAGTTTGGAAAATGGTACACCTCAAGGATCCATACTCAGTCCAACACTATTTCTGGTAGCAATAAATGACATCATCAAAAACATTCAAGCATCCTTACAGGCTCGTTTATATGCTGATAACCTAGTGGTATCTGTTAAAGGTAAAAATATTTTCTCAATGCCGTCAATTCTTCGAAACCTTTTAAAAACCCTCGAAAATTGGTAAAACTTTACAGGTTTTTAATTTTTAATAGGAAAATCAATATGAGTCGTATTTTCTTTAAGCTCCTTGCCACAACCTCCTAAGCTAAGAATGTATGTGAAACAGCTGGAGTTTAGAGATCACCACGAATTCTTGAGTTTAATCTTTGATTTAAAGTTAACATGGAAAAATCACATCTCACAACTCATCCTTTCCTGTAATAAAAGAATAAATGTATTAAGATCTTCCTATAATAAAAAATGGGGCTCAGACCAATCCACTGTACTCCTCCTGTATAAATCTTTAATACGTTCTAAGCTAGATTATAAAGCAATTATCTATTACACTGCTAATATATCTCTACTGAAATTATAAGATATTATTCATAATAAAAGTCTTAGAATAATCTTAAGGACTTTCTCAACTACACCTATATCCAGCATTTATGCTCTTTTAGGAGAATCATCGCTACATCACCGCCGCATGTACCTCGCTCTATCACTTGCAGCCTCAGCCGCTTGCAATGTTTCGAAGCCAATACATCAAAATACTTTTACAAATAAATATGTAAACTTATTCCAAGATATTCGCTATACTAAAAAACCATATTTCGAAAGAATTGAATCCATTGGTCAAAACTTAAACATTAATTTTCCGGAGGCTTTCTCCTCGGATATTAAATACCTCGAGCCTTAGCTGATTGATATACCAACTTGTGATGCATCTCTAGAGTATTTAGATAAATCGAATACATACCATTCTCTGATTCGGTCCAAGAAATAAATACCCCGACTACCATAAAATTCACACAGATGCATCTAAATTCGAAGACGGAGTGGGGGCATCAATCATTTCTTCAGAAAACCATCTTCTTTTCCGTTTACCCCCAGCATGTAGCACATATTCAGCTGAACTTTACGCCATATACCGTGCTGTAAAACTTCTTAACCAGCTTACACTCACAAAAGCCCTGATAATAACAGATTCCATTAGCTCTCTAAAGTCATTAAAACACATTTTTTTGAAATGTCCTTTTGAAAAGTTGCTAAAATACCAGCTTTCCCAAGCTCATGAACATGGAAGAAGCGTCCAATATTTATGGGTTGCCTCACATGTCGGAATAACAGGAAATGAAGAAGCTGACAGGACTGCACGAGAGGCAATTTTAAGTGATTTGTCGGAGCCGATAGACAAGTGTGTTTCCAGTGACTTAAAAGCTTATTTTAAAAATAAAGTGTTGTGTTTGTGGCGAAATGAGTGGTCTCAAACTAATTCCAATCTAAATAAAATCAAAAATAATGTCTCTCAGTGGTTTCCATCGTCGCGCAATAGACGAGAACAAATTGCGGTTGCGCGTCTAGGACTTACCAGATTGACGCACTTCTACCTTTTCACAGAGAAAAATCCACCTATACGTGATCAATGTAACGTCCAATTAACAGTCGAACACTTTTTAACAAGATGTAGTAAATATGACCAAGAAAGACAGCGCTACAAGATCCCAAACGCTCTTCCACAGGCTCTAGGTCAAAACTGTTCCTGTGACAATATAGTGAATTATATCAGATCCATAATCATTTTGTACAATTTGTAGATGTTTAACTTTGTTATTTGTATTTTGTTCCGTCGCTAATAACCTTTTGGTGGATGAGACATCTTTTTCTAATTAAAAAAAAATAAATAAAGAACTAAAATCAATTTTAGATTTAGCGGGTTACTACCAAATATTTATTTCAAATTTTGCCAAAATCTCGAGACCATTTACAAAACTACTTTAAAAAGACGTTTTATGTTTTATTTTGAATACTAAGTAGCCTTTAATGATCTCAAAAATACTTTAATATCAGACCAAATTCTCATATATATTTGAATTTTGAAGAACTGTTTTGACGTACTACTGACGCTAGTAGTGCATTGGCAAATAGAACCGTTCTATCGCAAGGTTCGATAGAAAAAGATGTATAAGTCAGTTACGCCTCCAGAAAACTATGCAGTACCGAAACAAAATATTTCATTATGGAGAGAATTATTAGCCATTGTATGGGTAGCCGAACATTTTAGACCATATATCTTTTTGATGGCAAATTCTCTCCTATTAGTGATCATCGCCAACTAAGATTGATAGCTTTTCTCGATCAAAAATCCCGGAAGCCGCTTAGCGCGTTGGCGCCTAAAACTCGAAGAATTTGACGAGTTGTATAAAACCAAATCGATAAGATATTATGAAAATATTGTTACCTTTTTCTGCCAAAATAAACATGATGAACTTCACCTTACTCACCTAATGACTTATATTATTTGAGGAACCCAAGAATTAATAATGCATCTAACAAAATTTTAAAAGACCATCTAATAAAATATTTTATTATTCCATTACCTTTTATACTCGAATAAATAATATCATATCTGTTTCTCGTAATTTTTGTAACTAACGAACAATTCGACGAACTAAAAATTTATTATGTCGCAAATAAAGATTGCAATTGCTGGATCCAGCTCCAGTAATCCAGCTGGATCCAGCGGTTTTTTTAATATGCTGGATCCAGCAGCGTGGATCCGCAAACGTATCAAATTCGAAAAAAGTTACTTCATGTCTTCATTAGTCTCTTTATTCAAAGGCGTAAGTCAGCAACTCGTCATTCTATCGCGCAAGCAGGTACGACGTGCGACAAGTGCGATTAAACTGCAGCATCGCGTCGCCCTCACTCTCACCGCCTACGCCTACCCATTGACTCGTAGACCTCTTCTATTTGTTTAATTTTTATAGACTTTCTGCTCTCGAATGTAAAAGTGTTTTCACGCCTAATAAGTGCCTCTCTCAATCTGATTTACTGTACAAGGAAATCAGTTTAATTCTTGACTGCCGCACCAGATGGCAGTTTGCTCAGCATATTGGAACGTTTCTACAGCCTAAAAGTTTGCATCGATAAAACGTTGAAAGACATTGATTCTGCGATAAAATTCTCTGCTGGCGAGTGGTCAATAATCAATGAGTTTATCGCCACTCTTCAACTGGTGAAACTGGATGTAGAAGCTCTTTGCAGAAGAGAGTCCACTTTGATAACAGCCGACACGTCCTTGAAATTTGTCTTAGACAAACTAAACAGTTATCGCTATATCATGCCGAGCTATCGAAAGCACTACGCAATAGAATCGCGGAAGGGCGCCTCTCTGAAATTATAGGTACATTAGTGTACTTACAAAATCCAAAAAAGTATGACGAAGAACTAAACAATCCTGGTTATTTTCCCACGCCGAAAAAGAATGCAATGCAACAAGAGATGAAAAATTTGTTAAGTCGTATAAATAAACAAGCAAGAGGACATAATGGACGTTGAAACCTCAATACTCCGGGAGTATTGGATTTTAGGAAGAATAGAACTTACAATTTCAGAAGAACTGAAAGAGAAGGGATGAAAAAAAAAAACTAAAAACAGGGCTAAGCTCAGAGGAACAAAGTTAAATGGCCAAAGAGACACTAAATCTCAAGTGAGTGGTCGGGCTAGTTTCAATGCACTGGATTGTGGCTTTAAAGATATAAACAGATAGCAAGGATACTGAGCTAATGAGACCAGAAACGAAATGAGACCTGGTAATATCAAACGTGATACAACTAAAGAAGGTCACTGGGAATAAATTTATAGAAAGAGAACAATAAGAAGAGAAAAAAAAGGGCGCCAACTCAACGATAGTTGAGATTTTGAAGTAACAAATGACCGGAAACAAATGATACTAGAGATAATAACCTGAAATCCAAAATACTAAATACTAATCTTGTCTTGCTATATTATATACTGGTTAGTAGAAACTGAAATAAAACTCAACAATAAATATATTTATAAAACGTGTATATATATATATATATATATATATATATATATATATATATATATATATATATATATATATATATATATACAGATTGAACCAAATTAAAACGGAACATACAATTTAATACATGTCTGTTTGAACTGCATTTGAAATAGTGGACCAATATAAAAATTTGACAAAAATAAATCCATACCTGGGTATAGACATTGTATAAAATATCGTTCAACTATCTGTCTCGCAACAAAGTTGTTTGCGTAAGACGGGTTTGTCTAAGGAGCCGATAATAGTTCAGGAAATGAAGCTCGAAAAAAGTTAAAACCTCGCAATTTTTTCGTCCTGCATGTATCCAGTTGAAATTTTAGCAGAAGGTAGGTAATAGCCCGAGGATCAAAATCTATATCGAACCGAAGTGCGCTGAAGGGTTTTAGGGGTGAAAACTACCCCCAATTGCCAAAAAATTATAAAATAACATATTAAACCTAAATATGGGTAAGATTTGGTTTGAATTAGTTAAATAATGATTATTTTACACTTTTGAATAGCGTTCTATCATATTTCAACCCTTAAAAAGCAACCCTTGTTAGAGATTAATGTAAAAAATTACTAATTCTAAAAAAATGATTTCGCCTTGGATCGATTTGGATAAAAATTTGGATTTAAGCTCAATTCACCCTCTGCTTTATAGTTTATGTCATGTCGACGAACCCTGATTGTTCTTGGGGGTGAGAACTACCCCTAATTGTCCAAAATTATAAAATAACATATTAAACCTGAATATGGGTAAAATTTGGTTTGAATTAATTAAATAATGATAGTTTCGTGCTTTTGAATAAAGTTCCATCATATTTCAACCCTTAAAAAGCGACCCTTATTGGAGATTAATATAAAAAAATTAGTAATGCGAAGAAAATGATTTCACCTTGGAACGATTTGCATAAAAATTTGGAATTAAGCTCAACTCACCCTCTGCTTTATAGTTTATGTCATCCCGATGAACCCTGATTGTTCTTAGGGGTGAAAACTACCCTTAATTTTAAAAAATTGTAAAATAATATTACAAATCTTAAGATGAGTGAAATTTGGTTTGGATTAGTTAAATAGTGAGTTTTTTATACTTTAAAATACAAATTCATATATTTTCAACCCTTAGAAATCGATTGTTATAAGTGCTATAGGTGAAAACAATTTTTTGCCAAAATTTTGCAACTTTTCAACTTTTGAAAATCACCCTTTACAACATTGCAGTTTTTATAAACTAATTTATAAGATATAAATTGAAAAAAGTAGAATTAAATACAGAAAAAATTATCAACATAAAAAGGCACCATATATTCTTATACATTTACATAAATAGTTGAAAATATTTACATTTATAGGTAAAACAATTATAATATTAATTTTATTCGTCATCTATTACATCTTCATCGTGATCTATGTCATCCTCATCTTCTTCAATTATTGGTGGAATGTTATTGCACCCTTCACCTGAGCACCCAGAACAAGTAGAGGCATCTTTTTTCGCATTGGCAAAAAATAATTTTCAAAAATTTATCGGGTGCAGGTTGTTTGTTCATGCGTACGGGTAATAACAAACCATCTTTGGAATACCATCCCCAATCTGTTGCTCTGATATTTTCATTGCCAAGCCATAGACATATGAGCAGATGTTTTATTCTGTTGTATGGGATTTCAAAATAAGAACGCTTAATATTTCGAATGTATAACGCCCCACTACCTAATATACCGGTTTTGTAGATTATTATGCTCCGAAATGTACTGTACTATACTAATGGAATTTTCCGGAAAAAAATAACTGGTTTTTTAACGTATTTCCTTTAATTTTTAACGATAGAGTGTTTCTTCAAAAAACGATTTGTAGAGGTTTTTAATAGCTACAAGGATCTGTAAATTAAATCTATTTGGAACCCTTAGTTTTTAAATGGGGTGAGTTTAAAGGGCTCGAAAAAGATGGTGCTTGATCGTAAATCGATGATTTAAACGGCTATATCTCGCCAAATATTCATTGTACAACAAATCTAAATAAAGGATAATTTTAGTCATTAAAAAAGCTACAATTTGGTAATTTTTATTTTTTTCATATATTCAGTATTTTCGGGCACATTTAAAAAAGAAGGGTAAAAAATATGAAATTGTAAATCGTTTCTCGCTTTAAACTGTACTTTTTCTAAAACTAAGCATTTTAAATGGGTCAAACTTCTTGGACGTATTAACAATGCATCTACAAAGGGAATTGCAGAAGGGTGAAGATCGATTTTAAATATGGGGGTAGTTAGGGTGTTGTTTTCCTCGATTTTTTCGTAAAAAATTAGGTATTGACCTTATTATTTTATGATAGGTCTATTTATGCTCTTTAAAAAAGGTTTTGTGAGTTTTCTTCCAAAAATGCATCATTTTCCCGATATTTGACTTTGAATTTTTCAAATTTGAGAGAGAGAGAGAGAGAGAGAAAATTTTTATAACAAAAAAAACTGGTTTTCAAAAAGATTACGAAAAGATTTTGAAAAAGGAAATGATCGTTTGTGAGACCGAAGGAGTGAAACGCAATCATTTGTCCATGGTTTATGATTATTTAATGACCTTTAAACTGACCAGCGTACAGGCCGAAAGAGCATTCTCCGCAACCGGCTATATGTGAAGATCTGTGCGAAGTAGGTTAGGCGAAAAGACGATAGATAAAATATGTTTTTTAAGGTCTCACTTCCAAAAAACTAAGTAATTCATGTTTCTGTTGTTTAGAAATTTAGAATACAGACTGATTTTTACCATGATATCCCAAAAAAACTCGTCCGCTGTAAGCCATGGAAGAAAAACATATTACTTGTGTCAGCTTAAAATTGCCATCAATGAAATTGGCTTCAAATGAACTACTCTTAGAACAGATAAGTTCATTTGGATAAAATTTCATTCGTGATAATTCTCAGCCGACACAAGCAAAACCCTATGTTTTACTTCCACGGCTTACTGAGTACGAGTTTTTTTTTAATCTCATGATAATTGTGGCATTTGCTCTAGCCATTTTAAATTAAAGAGAGGTGAGATTGATTGCGAATTGAGACTGATTATCCGTCCTTATTTGATTATATACACTTAAGATTACTTTTATTTTGAGTTTGTATTTTATTAGTTTGTATTAAAAAGCTTAAGTAATAAATGAACAAGAAGGAAACATTAAAACCGTGTTTTTATTTTGATTCCACATTTTGCTGGATCCGCGCTGGATCCAGCTGGGTTCATGCAAAAATTCAGCTGGACTAAAAATGCTACTGGATTGCATTTCCTAGTCGCAAATAATCTCGAAATACCTATTCTAGAGATATTTTCTTAAATTTTTGCTGACAAAGAATTAAAAATAAGTTCTGTCAAAATAAAATTAAAGCGGCGAGCAAAATCCCTCAAATTTCTGATTATTAATATTGAAGCAAAAATAATTTACTTCGAGGAATAAACGAAACTGACAGACGAATAAATGAGAAATACAATTGGAAGAACCTAACAAAAGATTTCCAAAAATTTATAAAAGCATGTGATGTGATTTGAAAGAGGTTAAGCTTTACAAAAAAACTTAGTTTTTCTTGGAGGAAAAAGTGGATAGCCTTGGAAGAAAAAAGTCAGTAATAGTGTCCAATATACTTACTTCTATTATTTTTTCAGAATTATATCAAAGATCTATTATATACATAAAGTATCTACCTATAAACATAAAACTAATATTTTCTAGTGTTAACAATCGACAACACAATAGATCTGTGTAAACAGCTACACTATCGGAAATGATTAGAGTAAATCAAACCTAAAACCACAAAGATAATCCCTTTACTATACTTCCCTATGCAACAATATGCTACAACAACACGGAAAATAAGACCCTCGGTTTTACACCATGCGAACTTTTATTTTAATATACAGGGTGAGTCATAACTATTGGCACATACACTAAGGATAGGTTATTTGGACCAAAATATGGCTATTGGGCCAAATATGCCTTAATAAAATGTTGCTGAGAAAAAAGATACAGGATATTAAAGTTAATTTTTATTTTTCGTTTTTTGCTAATAGTTTCCCTGTATATTTATAAATTGCTATCAAAATTGGCACAGAGGCATAATCTTAGACAAGAAATAGTATTTTATTTACAATTCCACTATCAAATACCAAAATAATACACAAAGTTGCAAATAACGTAAGGTTTCCGTTTTGACGATAAATCAAAACTAAACACACTTTAAGAACTCACAAAAACTCAAACTAAATATGTTCTACATGTTCTACAAAAGTTCATCTTCTTGATTAGGTGTGATTTGTTTCGGTTGACCACCCCGATTTTTAGTCTGAAATGATTCAGTTTCACCTAAACTACGATATAATCTTGCAAAAGTTTTGTGATTTGGTTGCCTTCTGTTTGCGTATAACATTTCATACCTTCTGGCTGCCGAGCGACCGCAAAAATTTTCTTGTGCGTATACGCAAATCATATCTCGCATTTCTTCATTAGTAAAATGATCGTGACGAGGCATTTCAATCAAAAAAAGTAATGATTACTTTTTAAAAATGCAACGTTACACTATACTGTCACATTAAAAATAATTTACTCTGAACAAATGACATTTACCAACAACAACTATCTGACAGTCCAAATCATACTTTCCATATATGAAATAATATTTGAAATTCTTTTTTAAGACTCTAAGCAGTTCGACTGCGTTTTTATCGAAAACGGTTGAAATTATCATGTTTAAACAAGAGTACCAATTTTACGTAAAAATGATGTTTACGTCATATATTTTAAGAAAAATTACTAAAAAGCTTCATCAGAAAAAGTTTAGACTCAATTTGATCATTAGGAATGATCCACGTAGCGCCCTCTATGACAAAACGTAAAATTGTAAATAAAATACTATTTCTTGTCTAAGATTATGTCTCTGTGCCAATTTTGATAGCAATTTATAAATATAAAGGGAAACTATTAGCAAAAAACGAAAATTAACTTTAACACCCTGTTACTTTTTTCTCAGCAACATTTTATTAAGGCATATTTGGCCCAATAGCCATATTTTGGTCCAAATAACCTGTATTTAGCCTATGTCCCAATAGTTATGACCCACCCTGTATAGACAAGGCGATAAACTCGGGCTCATTCAGAAAAATATTGCCATGATACTTTTTTCCATAATCACTTTTATTAGACACCTCAAAATAAGGTTCAAAAGCTCGTCCAGGCGAAAAGTTGTTAAAATTTTTTTGAACAAATTGTTTTTTTTTGATCATTCTGAACAAAATAGGTTTCTTGTAATTTTTCTTTAAACTTAATCGTTTTCGAGTTATAAATACGAAAAATGTAAAATTACGATTTTCAAGGCTCAATTATAATTACAAATTGAGTGATAACACCGTCACAAGTACTTGATGTCAGAGCCCTAATATCCGCTAACCTGGGGACCGATCACAAACCTGTTTTATGCAAGATGCTACTAGAACGTCCGCAACGAAATAGAAAACCCCCAATGCTCATTGTAGGAGTACAAAACTCCTTTATGAGAACAGAATTACCAGCAAACTAAAAGAGATCGAGTTACAACCAGAATGAGGTTAAGAAGATACTTGGCAAAAAATCAGGAAATGCATCAACCAAGCAGCAGAAGAAGCAATTGGAAAGCGGAAAATTAACACGAGGGCGATAAACCACACCAAACCGTGGTTTTGTCAAGAGGTAAAAGAACTCTCTGAATTAAAACACAAATGCTACCTGAGATATAAAAGCACACAATCGGAAGAAGCTCTCGCAGAATATGGCCAAGTAAGAAAAAAAGTAAACGCAAGAATAAAATCAACCAAAAGAAAACATTAAACTAAATTCACCAGCGACATATATGACCCACATCGTGCCCAAAAGATCGTATGGAAAATGCTTCAGAACAGGAAACAACCAGTTAACGAGTTCGTGCAGACCAAGGGAGTACCTATAGAGACATGGCAATAGCATTTTAAAGAGCTATATTATGCTGAATAAAAGCTGAATATAAACGAATACGAAGCAGATATAAATGCTATTAAACAACAGATATAAGAAAAAAAAACACCTGGAACAGATGATACACCTAATGAACTCTTAAAATATGGAGGCCATGAAGTTGCAATTAAACTGTCACTCCTATTTAACAAAATCTTAAACGACACAGAAACACCAGAGAAATGGCATAAGAGCATCACAATTTCCATATGTAAAATAGGACAAAAAACTTGCCCACAAAACTACAGAGGAATAATCCTCTTAAATACAACAAATACAACGATAAAACTTTTCATGAGTATCCTTAAGGACAACTTGGAAAGGTAAATCACTAATCCTGAAGAACAACAAGGTTTTAAAAGAGGGCGGTCTATAACAGATGCAGTATTCATAATAAAACAAATAAAAGAAAAAGCTATAGAGTTCGGCATGCCAGGGTACTTATATTTGATTCATTGATCTAACGAAGGCGTTTAACAGGGTTCGCTTGGGAGACATTCTAAATATATTAATAGAAAATAAAACACCAACCAACATGACAAAGATAGTCCATAACCTAAATAACAACAATGTAACCAAAGTTAAATCAGGTGACCTATTCACTGAAAATATTTCAACACCGGGTGGAATTTCACAAGGCGACAGTTCAAGTCCCTTCTTGTTTAACCTTTTCATGGGCAAAATTATGAACAAAGTAACATCTCTCAATCTCGGATACAAAATAGGCAACAAAAGAATGGGTACTGCGTAAATCAACACTTTGTATCAATAATTATATACTATATCAATATTCGATAATCAAGCTGGTTTTCATCATATAGCTTTACCTGTACATAGTAAATGTATAGCGCGAGATAATGATTTAATTTCATACATATTATGAATGAACATTGGAAAATGTAAACAGATGAGTCAAAACCAACGAACGTGTACATACATTTTTCCGTATCTCACAGATACAGCTGCTACATGTAAATCCCAGGTATTGAAATCTCCTGTCAAATAATAGCAGTTTGCCAAAAACTAGGAAAAAGAAAAAGATTCCAAAAAAATTACCTAGCCCCAGGATCAGCCTCATCCTTTACTTCCGCGCAGAAATTACATTAGACGAAAACTTCATGCGGACCACAAGGTATACCAAATGAATTATTAAAACATAGCCCACAAGTATTACGGGAATTACTGGCGTATGTCTTCACCTTATTCTAT